>JARQOD010000004.1:115670117-115735494 GCA_033576555.1 Oophaga sylvatica
CTCTGCTTGCTGGGATCTGACTTTTACTACTGTGCAACCTTTCCCTTTTAAATGGTACAATCTCTACAACCTCTGCTTGCTGGGATCTGACTTTTACTACTGTGCAACCTTTCCCTTTTAAATGGTACAATCTCTACAACCTCTGCTTGCTGGGATCTGACTTTTACTACTGTGCAACCTTTCCCTTTTAAATGGTACAATCTCTACAACCTCTGCTTGCTGGATCTGACTTTTACTACTGTGCAACTTTCCTTTTAAATGGTACAATCTCTACAACCTCTGCTTGCTGGGATCTGACTTTTACTACTGTGCAACCTTTCCCTTTTAAATGGTTACAATCTCTACAACCTCTGCTTGCGGGATCTGACTTTTACTACTGTGCAACCTTTCCCTTTTAAATGGTACAATCTCTACAACCTCTGCTTGCTGGGATCTGACTTTTACTACTGTGCAACCTTTCCTTTTAAAATGGTACAATCTCTACAACCTCTGCTTGCTGGGATCTGACTTTTACTACTGTGCAACCTTTCCCTTTTAAATGGTACAATCTCTACAACCTCTGCTTGCTGGGATCTGACTTTTACTACTGTGCAACCTTTCCCTTTTAATTAAATAATTGCAATCATCTTACTCGAACCTCTGCTTGCTTGAGGGTTAACATGACCTTTTTACTACTTGTGCCAACCTTTCCCTTTTAAAATCTCACATATCTCTATATACATACACCTAGCACTTGTGGGATCTGACTATTTACTACAGTGCAACCTATTACCTTTTAAATGGTACAATCTCTACAACCTTCATGCTTGCTGGGATCTGACTTTTACTACTGTGCAACCTTTCCCTTTTAAATGGTACAATCTCTACAACCTCTGCTTGCTGGGATCTGACTTTTACTACTGTGCAACCTTTCCCTTTTAAATGGTACAATCTCTACAACCTCTGCTTGCTGGGATCTGACTTTTACTACTGTGCAACCTTTCCCTTTTAAATGGTACAATCTCTACAACCTCTGCTTGCTGGGATCTGACTTTTTACTACTGTGCAACCTTTCCCTTTTAAATGGTACAATCTCTACAACCTCTGCTTGCTGGATCTGACTTTTACTACTGTGCAACCTTTCCCTTTTAAATGGTACAATCTCTACAACCTCTGCTTGCTGGGATCTGACTTTTACTACTGTGCAACCTTTCCCTTTAAATGGTACAATCTCTACAACCTTGCTTGCTGGGATCTGACTTTTACTACTGTGCAACCTTTCCCTTTTAAATGGTACAATCTCTACAACCTCTGCTTGCTGGGATCTGACTTTTACTATGTGCAACCTTTCCCTTTTAAATGGTACAATCTCTACAACCTCTGCTTGCTGGGATCTGACTTTTACTACTGTGCAACCTTTCCCTTTTAAATGGTACAATCTCTACAACCTCTGCTTGCTGGGATCTGACTTTATACTGTGCAACTTTCCCTTTTAAATGGTACATCTCTACAACCTCTGCTTGCTGGGATCTGACTTTTACTACTGTGCAACCTTTCCTTTTAAATGTACAATCTCTACAACCTCTGCTTGCTGGGATCTGACTTTTACTACTGTGCAACCTTTCCTCTTTAAATGTACAATCTCTACAACCTTGCTTGCTGGGATCTGACTTTTACTACTGTGCAACCTTTCCCTTTTAAATGGTACAATCTCTACAAACCTCTGCTTGTGGATCTGACTTTTACTACTGTGCAACCTTTCCCTTTTAAATGGTACAATCTCTACAACCTCTGCTTGCTGGGATCTGACTTTTACTACTGTGCAACCTTTCCCTTTTAAATGGTACAATCTCTACAACCTCTGCTTGCTGGGATCTGACTTTTACTACTGTGCAACCTTTCCCTTTAAATGTGCCTGCTGAATGTTTGCTAATTAATTTGTTGCATTGTATTCATACTTACTGCTGTATAGCCATGTGGGGCAGTAACTTCAGCTTTTAAATGGTACACTCTAACTTGCTTGCTGGATTACTTTACTACTGTGCACCTTTCCCTTAATGTACAACCTCACCTGTTGCTGACTCTGTTTAAATACGCAACTACCTTAAAGTCATCCTACAATCCTCTGACTGTGACCTTTTCACGTGCAATCTCTTTCTTAAAGGTAATCTCTACAACCTCTGCTTGGATGACTTTACTACTGTGCAACCTTTCCTTAAAATGTACAATCTACAACTCTGCTTGCTGGGATCTGACTTTTACTACTTGCACCTTCCCTTTTAAATGTACAATCTCTACAACCTCTGCTTGCTGGGATCTGACTTTACTATGTGCAACCTTTCCCTTTTAAATGGTCAATCTCTACAACTCTGCTTGCTGGATCTGACTTTTACTACTGTGCAACCTTCCTTTAAATGGTCATCTCTACACCTTGCTTGCTGGATCTGACTTTTCTACTTGAACCTCCTTTAATGGTACAATCTCTAACCTCTGCTGTGGATCTGATTTTATACTGTGCAACCTTTCCCTTTAAATGTCAATCTCTCAACCCTGTTGCTGGATCTCTTATACTGTAATCCTTAAATGTACAATCTTCACCTATCTTCTGCATTATTTACTACGGGCAACCTTTCCCTTTTAATACAATTCTACAAATCGCTTGTGGGATACTTTACACGTGCAACTTTCCCTTAAAGTCATCTCTGAATTTGCTATTAAATTCATGCATCCTTTTAGTACAATCTCACCTTGCTTGGGATGCTTATCTGTGCCAACCTTTCCCTTTTAAATGGTCAATTCTACAACTCTGCTTGCTGGGATCTGACTTTTACTCGTGCACCTTTCCTTTTAATGGTACATTCTACAACCTCTGTTCTGGGATCTGACTTTTCTACTGTGCAACCTTTCCCTTTTAAATGGTACAATCTTACAACCTTCTTGTCACTTTACTACTGTGCAACCTTCCTTTTATGTCAATCTCAACTCTCTTATGACTGACTTTACATGTGCAACTTCCCTTTTAAATGGTACAATCCTAAACTCGCGTGTGGGATCTGCTTACTACGTGCAATTTCCCTTTTAAATGGTACAATCTCTACAACCTCGCTTGCTGGGATTGACTTTTCTACTGTGCAACCTTCCCTTTTAAATGGTACAATCTCTACAACCTCTGCTTGCTGTGATCTGACTTTTACTACTGTGCAACTTTCCCTTTTAAATGTACAATCTCTACACTCTGCTTGCTGGGATCTGACTTTTACTACTGTGCAACCTTTCCTTTTAATGGTACATCTCTACAACCTCTGCTTGCTGGGATTGACTTTTACTACTGTGCAACCTTCCCTTTAAATGTACAATCTCTCAACTTGCTTGCTGGGACTGACTTTTATACTGTGCAACCTTTCCCTTTGTAAATGGTACAATTCTACAACCTCTGCTTGCTGGGATCTGACTTTTACTACTGTGCAACCTTTCCTTTTTTAAATGGTTACAATCTCTACAACTCTGCTTGCTGGGATCTGACTTTTACTACTGTGCAACCTTTCCCTTTTAAATGGTACAATCTCTACAACCTCTGCTTGCTGGGATCTGACTTTTACTACTGTGCAACCTTTCCCTTTTAAATGGTACAATCTCTACAACCTCTGCTTGCTGGAATCTGACTTTTACTACTGTGCAACCTTTCCCTTTTAAATGGTACAATCTCTACAACCTCTGCTTGCTGGGATCTGACTTTTACTACTGTGCAACCTTTCCCTTTTAAATGGTACAATCTCTACAACCTCTGCTTGCTGGGATCTGACTTTTACTACTGTGCAACCTTTCCCTTTTAAATGGTACAATCTCTACAACCTCTGCTTGCTGGGATCTGACTTTTACTACTGTGCAACCTTTCCCTTTAAATGTGCCTGCTGAATGTTTGCTAAATTAATTTGTTGCATTGTATTCAATACTTACTGCTGTATAGCCATGCTGGGGCCAGTAGAGATGCT
Organism: Oophaga sylvatica; assembly: GCA_033576555.1. Classification (NCBI taxonomy): domain Eukaryota; kingdom Metazoa; phylum Chordata; class Amphibia; order Anura; family Dendrobatidae; genus Oophaga; species Oophaga sylvatica. The sequence continues at coordinate 115,674,089 of JARQOD010000004.1, forward strand.
ATCAGGTGCAAGGTGTTACCAGCATATGGATGCAGCCAGGCCCTGTGCCTTTGATTGTCTATCCTCCCCTGGTGTGCTGGGCAGCTGCTAATTTATCCCAAAGCAGCTACCACAACTCCTCCCACCTGATCCTCTACTCAGTCCTATATATTCAGTAGCAGCCTAAGGGGGCACACGTGTGGGGTCTGGCACGCGTCATCTCCCTGCAGCAGAAGTACCACTGCAGCAAAAGTACAGTGAAGCTGCAGTTATTTCAACGGCAGTTAGTCACGGCAGGAGTCAGGACCCCACACTATGTCTCTTTTGGGTATGTCTGCTGAGTAAGCACTTCCAATTACTTGTACCTGGCTTTTCTATTTACCCATCTCACTCTTTCACCATGTTTACATATGCCTTCACAGTGTTTGCTCCGTTAATCCTCTCTCTCCTTCGCTATCCACAAACCCCAGCACCCTCTAATCAAATAATCATCTCCCCTTCCCTCCTTCCTCCCCACCTGTCCTCCTCTGCTGACCTGCTCCTCAACCTCAAATCTGTCCTAATAAAACACAAAACAAGCTTCCCTCTCTCCTTCTCCCACCTGCTCTCCCTTTCTCTGCTCCTCCTCACTGCTGGTGACATATCTCCCAATCCTGGACCTCCACAGTTCATACCCACCATTAGTACTCCTTCCTACCGCTCCCTATCTAATAGGAACTACCGCAATCTTTCCAACGTAAAACCTGTGCCATTGACACCCACCCCCCTGCTCCCTCTCTCTGGAGCACTCTGGAATGCCCGCTCCATCTGCAATAAGCTTCATGTGATTCATGACCTCTTTCTCTCTCGCAATCTTGCTTTCCTCGCCCTCACAGAAACATGGCTGACACCCTCTGACACCGCCTCCCCTGCTGCGCTGTGTTACGGTGGCCTCCAATTCACCCACACTCCTCGCCCTGGAAACAGACATGGTGGAGGAGTGGGTGTTCTCCTTTCCTCTAACTGCAACTTTAACCCAATCCCATCTCTTCCCTCCCTAATCCTCCCTTCCTTTGAAGTCCACTCTGTCCGCATCTACTCTCCCTCCAACCTCCAAGTGGCCGTCATATACCGACCTCCAGGCCCGACCGCTGCCTTCATCGACCAATTCACTACCTGGCTTCTTCACTTTCTCTCCACTGACATCCCACCATCATCATGGGTGACTTCAACATCCCCACTGATACCCTTCAGTCAGCAGCCTCCAAACTTCTGTCCCTTACTTCATCCTTTGGACTTACTCAGTGGTCCTCCTCAGCCACCCACACGGATGGTCATACATTAGACTTGGTCTTCACCCTCCTCTGCTCTCTATCTAACTTCACCACCTCCCCTCTCCCTCTATCCGACCACCATCTACTCACTTTCTCATCCCTGTCCTCCTCTCCTGTCACCCATGTCCAGCAACACGTGCACCCCCGCAGACACCTTGCACACCTAGACATCCACACACTCTCTGACTCTATTCTTTCACTGGCATCAATATCCTCACTCCACGATACAGACAGTGCCACTGCTTTCTACAATGCCACTCTCACATCGGCTATTGACACGGTCGCCCCTCTCGTTCATGGCAGAGTGCGACGTACCAACAGACAACCTTGGCACAATAACACCACTAAAAAGCTCCGGCAAGTGTCCAGGATTACAGAGCGGCGTTGGAAAAAAACAAATTCGCAAGACGACTTCACTGCATTCAAACAAGCAACACTCTCTTTCAAATCTGCCCTCACCTCTGCTAAACAGGCCTACTTCACAACCCTCGTATCTTCCCTATCCTACAACCCCAAACAGTTATTCAAAACTTTTAACTCCCTCCTCCGCCCACCACTGCCCCCTCCTACCTCCCTCATCTCTGCTGAGGACTTTGCCACACACTTCAAAAATAAGATCGACCAAACAAGGCAAGTCTTCATTGTTCAACCACCTCAACCACTTTGTATACCAGACCAATGCCCCAACCCCATAACCTCCCTCTCCAACATAACTGAAGGGGAGCTTAATTGTCTTCTCTCCAAATCGCACCTACAACCTGTGCACTTGACCCCATCCCAACCCACCTCCTCCCCAACCTCACCACCACTATTATCCCATCCCTAACCCACCTCTTCAACCTATCACTAACTTCCGGTACCTTCCCTTCTGCTTTCAAGCATGCCACAATCACGACTATTCTTAAAAAGCCAACCCTCGACCCAACCGCTATGTCCAGCTATCGCCCAATATCGCTGCTCCCATTCGCTTCCAAACTCCTGGAGCTGCATGTCCACGCTGAGCTTTCCTACCACTTCTCTTCTAACTTGCTCTTTGACACTCTACAATCTGGTTTCCGCCCCCATCACTCCACTGAGACAGCCCTGACCAAAATTACTAATGACCTACTTACAGCCAAAGCGAACAGACAATACTCTATACTCCTGCTTCTTGATCTGTCCTCTGCTTTTGACACAGTTGACCACTGCCTTCTACTACAGATTCTTTCCTCCTTTGGCGTCAAAGACCTCGCCCTATCCTGGATCTCCTCATACCTTTCCAACCGCACATTCAGCGTCTCCCACTCACACACTACCTCCTCGTCCCACCCTCTCTCCATTGGAGTCCCCCAAGGATCTGTTCTAGGACCCCTACTCTTCTCAATCTATACACTTGGCCTGGGGCAACTCATAAAGTCCCACGGATTCCAGTACCACCTTTACGCTGATGACACTCAGATCTACCTCTCTGGCCCAGACATCACCTCTCTGCTATCCAGAATCCCGGAGTGTCTATCAGCCATATCCTCCTTCTTCTCCTTCCGCTTCCTCAAACTCAATGTGGACAAATCTGAACTCATAATCTTTCCCCCATCCCACAGATCTTCCTTACCTGACCTATCTATCACAATTAACGACATCACGCTTTCCCCCGTACCAGAAGTCCGCTGCCTCGGAGTAACCCTTGACTCTGCCCTGTCCTTCAAACCGCACATCCAAGCTCTTTCTACCTCCTGTCGCCTTCAGCTCAAAAATATTTAAAGAATCCGTCCTTTCCTCAACCCTCAATCTACTAAAATGATTGTGCACGCCCTCATCATCTCCCGCCTCGACTACTGCAACACCCTTTTCTCTGGCCTCCCTGCTAACACCCTCGCACCTCTCCAGTCCATCCTTAACTCTGCTGCACGACTAATTCACCTCTCTCCTCGCTACTACTCCGCTTCTCCCCTCTGCAAATCTCTTCACTGGCTCCCATTCCCTCAGCGTATCCAGTTCAAATTACTAATACTGACCTACAAGGCCATCTATAATCTGTCTCCTCCTTATATCTCTGAACTAATCTCCCGATATCTTCCCTCACGTAATCTCCGATCCTCCCAAGACATCCTTCTCTCCTCCACACTTATTCGCTCCTCACCCAACCGCCTCCAAGACTTCTCCCGAATATCCCCCATCCTCTGGAATTCTTTGCCCCAACACGTCCGACTATCAAACACATTCGGATCCTTCAGACGGAACCTGAAAACTCACCTCTTCAGGAAAGCCTACAGCCTGCAATGACCCTGCTACCTCCTCACCACTACCGGAGATATTGCCTCAACCAACACCGGAACTGCTGCAACCCCCCGACCTACTGTCTCCTGCCTCACAATCCTGTAGAATGTAAGCCCGAAAGGGCAGGGTCCTCTCCCCTCTGTATCAGTCTGTCATTGTTAGTTTGTTTACTGTAAGTGATACCTGTAATTTGTATGTAACCCCTTCTCATGTACAGCACCATGGAATCAATGGTGCTATAGAAATAAACAATAATAATAATAATAATAATAATAATAATCATGACATACAAAGCCATCCAAAACCTGTGTCCTCCATACATCTGTGACCTTGTCTCCCGGTACATACCTGCACGCAACCTCTGATCCTCACAGGATCTCCTCCTCTCCTCCCCTCTTATCTCCTCTTCCCACAATCGCATACAAGATTTTTCCCACGCATTACCCCAACTCTGGAACTCACTACCACAACATATCAGACTATCGCCTACCATGGAAACCTTCAAAAAGAACATGAAGACCCACCTCTTCCGACAAGCCTACAACCTGCAGTAACCACCGATCCACCAAACCGCTGCAGAACCAGCTCTACCCTCACCTACTGTATCCTCATCCATCCCTTGAAGATTGTGAGCCGTCGTAGGCAGGGTCCTCTCTCCTCCTGTACCAGTCGTAACTTGTATTGTCTAAGATTACTGTACTTGTATTTATTATGTATACCCCACCTCACATGTAAAGCGCCATGGAATAAATGGCGCTATAATAAATAATTATAATAATAATATTTCTCTGCCGTATCGGAGCATCATGAATTGTGGTAAGTGTTAAAGGGGCCCACTGAGACTCTTTCGCCCGGGGCCCATGAAAACCTGGAGCCAGCCCTGCCCCCCCACAACTTTAGCCAAATAACCCCCAGTTTTCAATGCGTTACTATTATTATAAAGTAAATTAAGGTTGACAAGCTTAAGTAATAAGAATTGATGTTGTTGGCATTGAAATGGGCACTGCAGGTGTGTTTACTGTCCTCCATTCACTGGCGACTGTTATTCCCCATTGACTTGCATTGGGGTTGGGTTTATTTTTGGCCGAACTTCAACTTTTAGTTTAGTTAGTCGGCCGATCTCGTTCGACTCGACTTTTGGTAAAGTCGGATGGTCCGAAACCCGACTCGACACTCCCGGAGGCAAAGTCGCTCATCTCTACTAAGCATCTCTGGAAACTCCTTCAAGATTGTTGGAAGACCATTTCTGGTGACTACCTCTTGAAGCTCATCAAGAGTGTGCAAAGCGGTCATCAAAGCAAAAGGTGGCTACTTTGAAGAACCTAGAATATAAGACATAATTTCAGTTGTTACACACTTTTTTGTTAAGTATATACCGTATATACTCGTGTATAAGCAGAGATTTTCAGCCCATTTTTTAGGGCTGAAAGTCCCCCTCTTGGCTTATACGCGGGTCATATATGGGGGTTGGCGGGGGAGGGGCATAATCTGTGGAATATATGGGGGCATAATCTGGGGCATATGGGGGCATAATCTCTGAAGCATATTGGGCATAATCTGGAGCATATGGGGGCATAATCTCTGAAGCATATTGGGCATAATCTGGAGCATATGGGGGGCATAATCTGGAGCATATGGGGCATAATCTGTGGAGCATATTGGGCATAATCTGTGCAGCATATGGGGGCATAATCTGTGGAGCATCATATGGGGGCATAATAATTTTCACCCTAGGCTTATACGCGAGTCAATAAGTTTTCCCAGTTTTTTGTGGCAAAATTAGGGGGGTCAGCTTATACATGGGTCGGCTTATACATGAATGTAGAATGTAAGTCCGCAAGGACAGGGTCCTCTCCCCTCTGTACCAGTCTGTCATTGTAAATTTGTTTACTGTAAACAATATTTATAACTTTGTATGTAACCCCTTCTCATGTACAGCACCATGGAATTAATGGTGCTATATAAATAAATAATAATAATAATAATAATACATGAGTGTATACGGTAATTCCACATGTGTTAATTCATAGTTTTGATGCCTTCAGTGTGAATGTACAATTTTCATAGTCATGAAAATACAGAAAAATCTTTAAATGAGAAGGTGTGTCCAAACTTTTGGTCTGTACTGTATATCTCTCTCTTATCCATTCATTTTGGATTTTGCTAATAATAAACTATTAACACTTCTACTTTTGAAAGCATTTTTACTTTGGAGAATTCTTCCGCACCTGCCTAAACTTTTTGCACACTATTATATCTTCAAACTTTACGATGTGGATCAAGTCTCTAAGTAAGATAACTTTACTTAGATAATACATTCATTCTCAATACATTCATTGATTTTAAACAAAAAGGAGATTTCTCTACTTTGTTCAGGGGAATAGAGCCTCTGTGATAAATTCTTCAATGTAAAACTCTCAAGTTGCATTAAATTTTTCCATTGTGGTATATTCAAGAGCCAAGTTGCAAAGTTAATGGAAATCACATATAGCATACATTTTTTGGGTATTATTTTAAGTTACATTTACTGTGAACATTATATGTATTTTTCCATTATGGTATAACCACGTAAAGCCCAAATGAGCAGGTAATGGCTTTGACACATTGCATTAATGACTGCTGCAGTTTTCATCAGATTTACGATCATGATGATATGATATTAATCCATCAAATTGGGTGTCGACATTTAATTTCAGTAAAGAAAAAGATTATTCAAATAGTTCCAAAACAGAACAAAAAAATACTATTACAAACAAATCTTTATTTTATAAAAATAATTGAATAAGAAAAATAGAAAGAAAATACCTAAAAAAAATAATTATTTTTTTAATAATTCATACACCACAGAACAAATAATTCATGATTGTGCAATATAAATTTATGATTGTAACAAAAAAAATCAGTCCATCTCACATTCTGACAGAAACTTTTATATATACAATGAAGGAAATAATTATTTGATCACTTGCTGATTTTGTAAGTTTGCCCACTGACAAAGACATGAACAGTCTATAATTCTAAGGGTAGGTTAATTTTAACATTGAGAGATAGAATATCAAAAATAAAATCCAGAAAATCACATTATATAAATTATATAAATTTATTTGCATTTTGCAGTGAGAAATAAGTATTTGATCCTCTACCAACCATTAAGAGCTCTTGCTCCTACAGACCAGTTAGATGCTCCTAATCAACTCGTTACCTGCATTAAAGACAAGCTGTCTTACATAGTCACCTTTATAAAAGACTCCTGTCCACAGACTCAATTAATCAGTTAGACTCTAACCTCTACAACATGGGCAAGACGAAAGAGCTTTATAAGGATGTCAGGGACAAGATCATAGACCTGCACAAAGCTGAAATGGGCTACAAAACCATAAGTAAGACGCTGGCTGAGAAAGAGACAACTGTTGGTGCAATAGTAAGAAAATGGAAGAAATAAAAAATGACCGTCAATCGACATCAATCTGGGGCACCATGCAAAATCTCACCTCATGGGGTATCCTTGATCATGAGGAAGGTGAGAGATCAGCCTAAAACTACATGGGGGAACTTGTTAATGATCTCAAGGCAGCCGGGACCACACTCACCAAGAAAACCATTGGTAACACATTACAAACCGTTAAGGTTTACAATCCTGCAATGCCCGCAAGGTCCCCCTGCTCAAGAAGGCACATTTGAAAGCACATCTGAAAGTTGCCAATGAACATCTGGATGATTCTGTGAGTGATTGGGAGAAGGTGTTGTGGTCAGATGTTTGGAGCAAGAGAAATGCTACCTATGACCCAAAGAACCCCATTGTTAGGGCTGGCGGAACGCACAAAATAAATATAAATAATAAGTGCGTTCGCAGCCCGGGGTCCACCGTGCAGGCAGAGCCTGCTGCTAGTAGGATGGCGGTATGGCGAACTCTGTTACTTCACAGAGTCGCAATTATAGACACTGTGGCCCTATATGGCGGTGTAAGCGAACTCTGTTACACCACAGAGTCGCTAAGGTAGAAATGCAGAAATATGGACTGTGTCCTGTTAACTCCACAGATATGCACAAACAACTGCTGTGCGGACAGCAGTCCATAGTAACGTAATCAGCAATGCAATCAGACAATCTCCTCACCGGAGAAGCCGGTATTCTAGGGGCTTATTTCAGCCGAGCCCTGAACACGTGCATACAATCTCCTCACCGGAGGTGCCGGTATTCTAGGGGCTTATTTCAGCCGAGCCCTAACACATGCATGCAAGTTCACCCTGGCGCAAAGCACATAATGTGATTGATACTAGCGCATGGCGGCATGACCATGCCACCCTTTTATAGTAGCAACTACAGGACCTGCCAGATAAGGACCAATAGGAAACTGCTCCAGAACACAAGTGGTTTCAGGACCTTCCTGGCGGACCAATAGGAGCTGCTGCAGTACCTGAGCATGTGACCCCTGATCTCCAATGAGAGATCTTACTCTGGGCATGCTCAGAAGGGGAAAGCAAGGACTTTGTCCTAAAGACGGCTGCTCGCCGCTAACCAGTACTGGCTATAATAGCAGAGCCTGGAGGAGCAGCAGTAATCCTTTGCACAATGTTAAACTGGGGCGACGCTGGGACCGACGTCTAAGCTGAGCAGAGTCCACTGCAGCCGGAGACGGATGGGAGACCGCAGCAGGGACGGCTCGAGATTCCCCTTGTGCAGAAGCGGGAACTCGACCCCTAACATTACCCCCCCTCCTAGGGCCCCCCTTCTTTGGGCCTCACTACGTTCAAAGGCAGCGACGAGTTGCGGAGCATGAATATGTTCGGCAGGCTCACAAGACCTATCCTCAGGCCCATAGCCCCTCCAATCCACCCAAAAAAAAATGTTTGCCCCGTACCACCTTGCACCCTACAATGGCGTTCACCTCGTAACCATCCGTAGACGAACCCGACGTCCCGGCAGATGACTCAGGCAACCGGGAGATGACCACGTGTTTTAGGAGGGACACATGGAAGGTGTCGGAGATACCAAGGCGAGGTGGAAGTGCCAAACGGTAAAACACAGGGTTCACCTGCTCGAGAACCTTGAAGGGACCCAAATAGCGGGGTGCCAATTTAGTGGATTCCACCCGTCGCCTGATGTTTTGGGCGGAGAGCCACACTAGGTCGCCAGGAGCAAATGTCGGAGCGGTACGCCGATGGGCATCGGCAGAAGACCTCATCCTTTCCTTGGAAGCCTGAATGGCATCCTGGGTGCGGTCCCATATGTCCCGTGCCTCCACAGCCCAGTCTTCCACACCTGGAGTCGGCAGAAGCCACGGGCATGGGCACCGATACCCACGGATGCTGGCCTTAATTTAAGAGTAATGGGGTCTGTCCGGTAGAGTCAGCCACAGCATTGTTTAGCGCGAACTCCGCCCACAGGAGCAAGGATGCCCAGTCATCCTGCCTGGCAGAGACAAATGTCGCAAGTATGTGACCAAGGTCTGGTTGGCCCTCTCTACCAACCCATTCGTCTCGGGATGATATGCAGAGGAGAGGTTTAACTCAATACAGAGTAGATGACACAACTCTCTCCAGAACCGAGATGCAAATTGGGGACCTCGATCGCTGACAATCTTGTCTGGCATACCGTGCAGACGGAAGATGTGTCTAATAAATAATGCTGCCAAGGCCCGTGCAGAAGGTAACCAGGGTAGCAGCACCAAGTGCGCCATTTTGGAGAAGTGGTCGGTGATCACCCAAATGATAGTGCAACCCCGAGACTTGGGTAAGCCCACCACAAAGTCCATCCCGACCATCTCCCAGGTCCTGTCTGCCACCGGCAAAGGAAAAAGTAACACAGCTGGCCGTTGTCGAGGGGACTTGTTCCGGGCGCAGGAGACACACGCCTGAACATACTCCATGACGTCACGGGCCATATGTGGCCACCAGTATGTCCTCTCCAATAATTCTGTTGTCCTCTTTGCCCAAAGTGTCCACCCACCCTGGACGATTGTGCCCAAGAGAGTACCTCCGGTAGCAAATTAGTGGGCACAAAAGTCTTGCCCGGAGGCACAGACTCTAGCGAAACCGGGGCTACAGTTCTCAGGCTCTCTTCGGGGACAATAAGCCGAGGCTCCTCATCCTCCACCTCTGATGACACTAAGGAGCGAGAGAGAGCGTCGGCCCGAACATTCTTTTCACCGGAGAGAAAATGGAGGGTGAAGTGAAACCGAGAGAAGAATAGGGACCATCTGGCCTGGCAAGAATTTAGCCGCTGAGCCGTTTGCAAATATACCAAGTTTTTGTGGTCGGTGAAGACTTGGAAGGGAAAACGAGCCCCCTCCAGAAGATGTCTCCACTCAGAGAAGGCCAACTTCATAGCCAGTAACTCCCTGTCCCCGATGGAATAATTCCTCTCTGCTAGTATAAAGGTCTTAGAAAAGAAGAAGCAGGGATGCTTCCGACCTTGAGCATCCTTTCGATAAAGGACTGCTCCAGCACCAACAGAAGAGGCATCCACCTCTAAAATAAATGGCTTATCAACATCAGGGCGATGTAATATGGGAGCACTGGCAAAATGTGACTTGATGGAAGAGAACGCCTTGGAGACCTCCTCAGACCACAACTTGGGATTTGCTCCCTTCTTGGTGAGGGTACCAAGGGAGCTACCAAAGTCGAGAAATGGGGGATGAACTGACGATAATAATTAATGAACCCCATAAAGCGCTGCACTGCTTTAAGAGAATAGGGTTCTTGCCAGTCCATTACAGCCTGTAGTTTAGCAGGATCCATAGCCAATCCCTGGGCGGAGATGATATAGCCCAGGAAAGGTAAGGACTCCTGCTCAAACACACATTTCTCCAGCTTGGCATAGAGGGAGTTTGCCCGTAAGAGGTCGAAGACTTTGTTGACATCCCTCCGGTGAGAGTCTATATCTGGTGAAAAGATGAGAATATCATCCAGATTAGACTACTACAGAGGTGGAAAGCATATCCCGGAAGATGTCATTAACAAAGTCTTGGAAAACAGTGGGAGCATTACAGAGCACGAAGGGCATCACCAGGTATTCATAATGTCCATCCCTGGTATTAAAAGCTGTCTTCCACTTGTCCCCTTCATGGATGCGAATTAGGTTATAGGCACCACGTAGATCTAGCTTGGTAAATACCTTTGCTCCTCGGAGCCTATCAAAGAGCTCAGAGATTAGGGGCAACGGGTACTTATTCTTGACGGTGATGGCGTTAAGACCCCTGTAGTCAATACATGGACGTAATTCTCCGTTCTTCTTTTGCATGAAGAAGAACCCCGCCCCTGCTGGTGACACCGACTTCCTAATGAACCCTCTTGCCAGATTCTCCTGAATATACTGGGACATGGCCTCCATATCAGGAAGCGAGAGGGGATAGATTCTTCCCCGAGGAGGTTCTGCTCCAGGCAAGAGATCAATAAGACAGTCGTAGGGGCGATGAGGCGGAAGAGTCTCCGCCGTCTTCTTGGAGAAAACGTCTGCGTATGACCAATAACACTGGGGGAGAGAAGTGAGATCTACGGGTATCTCTGTGGTGACCTGAATGCACTCCCTGACACATCTGCCTCTACATGAATCACCCCAACCCAGTATCCTCCCAGAGGACCACTCAATATGGGGAGAGTGGTAACGGAGCCAAGGTACTCCCAGCAACACCTCGTCTATTCCCTCGGGCAGGACAAGAAAGGAAATACTCTACTGATGGGAAGGGGACATAGACAACGTGAGAGGGATGGTCTGGTGGGTGATTTGTGAGGGCAGAGTTGATCCATTCACTACACGCACAGTCACCGGTTTGGCGAGCATCACCAGAGGTATAGTGTGGCGGAGAGCAAAGGCAGAGGACAAGAAATTACCCTCGGCTCCAGAAGTCCACACAGAGCACGGCTGTGAGAGTGGTTGGACCTACAGTAATTGTCCCCTTAAAGGACAACTTGGTGGAAAATGCAGCAGTGTCTAGTGAACCTCCTCCCAAGATCACTAGACGCGACCGTGTTCCCGACCGCTGTGGACATTTGTTGGCATAATGTCCTAATTGCTGGCAGATGTTACAGACCACGGGTACTTGAGCGGCCCGGGACTTAGGTCATGCTCGAGAAACCTCCATGGACTCATGGGAGTCGGGCGCCTGGCTGAAAGATTCCAGAGGTCTGGCGAAGGTGGGAGCCAGCCGGAACCTCTGCCTACACTGGGACCGCTCCAAACTCTGCTCGTGAAAACGGAGGTCGATGCGGGTAGATATGGCGATAGGCTTCTCCAGTGTGGCGGGAATCTCCCTGGTAGCCAAGGCATCTTTCACATGGCCCGCTAGTCCACTCCAAAACACGGGAATGAGGACTTTATCTGGCCAGTCCAACTCCGAGGACAGAGTCCGAAATTGGACAGCAAAACAGCTGACCAAGGACGAACCCTGTGAACTTGCCAGGAGTTGGAGCGCCGCATCGTGGGTGACCTGAGGTCCTAGAAAGACCTTTTTAAGAGCCTCCAGAAAACAAGGAGCACTCCGCACCACACGGTCGTCATGCTCCCACAGCGGGGTGGCCCACTCCAACGCTCTGCCCGACAGAAGAGATATTACAAAGCCCACTTGTGCCCGATCCATGGGGAAACGTGCAGCCAGAAGCTCGAGTTGTATAGAGTACTAGCTCACGAATCCCCGAGTTTGCTTGCTGTCACCAGCGAACTTGTCTGGAAGTGGGAGGTGGGATAATGTGGGGACAGAGGTGGCAGTGGACACACTGGCTGCAGTCACGCTAGCAGCCTGAACAGCGACTGTGGTAACATCCACAGCTGAGGTTGTGCGCTCAAAGAGCCGCCAACCTACCCTCCAGCTGCTGGATGTCCTGCAGTAGACGCTGATCATCCGCCATTTTACTAGCCAGACCCTTGCACTAGTATTATGTTAGGGCTGGCGGAACGCACAAAATAAATATAAATAATAAGTGCGTTCGCAGCCCGGGGTCCACCGTGCAGGCAGAGCCTGCTGCTAGTAGGATGGCGGTATGGCGAACTCTGTTACTTCATAGAGTCGCAACTATAGACACTGTGGCCCTATATGGCGGTGTAAGCGAACTCTGTTACACCACAGAGTCACTAAGGTAGAAACGCAGAAATATGGACTGTGTCCTGTTAACTCCACAGGTATGAACAGACAACTGCTATGCGGACAGCAGTCCGTAGTAACGCAATCAGCAACACAATCAGACAATCTCCTCACCGGAGAAGTCGGTTGTTATGTTTAGGTAGCTGAGGAGAAATAGCAAAAACGGTAATACACCAGAGAGGCTGGAACCTATTGGATTGCAGTAACCTGAACTAAACACACAACTAGAGGTAGCCGTGGAGCGTTCCTACGTTGATCTTAGACGCCTCGTCACAGCCTGAGAGATAACTACACCGAAAGGCAGAAAGATGAAAGCTATCTGCCCCGGAGCAGATCCCCAAAGAAAATAGGAAGCCCCCAAACATGTAATGGCAGTTAGACAAGAAGAAAGCACAGGACACAGACTGAAAATAGAATGAGCAAACGCTGGGGCCCAATCTGTCTAGACAGAAAAGTACAGGAAAGAATTCTGACTGCAATCCAAAAAAACCCTAAAAAATACCAACACTTCTGATTGCCAAAAACCTGAGATCACACGATCTCATCTACCTAAATCAGATCTCTGGTGTAACAAAACCAAGCCGCAACCACTGAAAAAACAGGAAAAAGCAAATGAGCAAATAACAGTGGCTACAGATAAACTGATATGAGCACAGGCCCCAGGAGGCTGAACTCCAAAAGTACAGAAAACTATGCAAAAAGCAAGCACAAAAAGAAAAGCAAAAATATCTTATCTGAAAGCAGCAGACGCAGGCAAGACTCCAGCAAACTTCCAAATGAACCAGGAACCACAATTGAGACAAGAACAATTGATCACCGGCAACCATCATGGGAGGGAACCTCCCTTATATCAGTACAGTCAGTGATCCCAGATTGCCATTCCTCGCTGAAAGGTTCAGTACTGTCTGTAACCACCAGAGGGAGCCTCTGCTCAGAAACCATCTTTAGCACATTCACAACACCGGTATTCTAGGGGCTTATTTCAGCCAAGCCTTAAACACGTGTATACAATCTCCTCACCGGAGGTGCCGGTGTTCTAGGGGCTTATTTCAGCGGGAGCCCTAACACATTTGTGCAAGATCACCCTGGCGCAATGCACATAATGTGATTGATACTAGCGCATGGCGCCACGACCATGCCACCCTTTTATAGTAGCAACTACAGGACCTGCCAGATAAGGACCAACAGGAAACTGCTCCAGAACACAAGTGGTTTCAAGACCTTCCTGGTGGACCAATAGGAGCTGCTGCAGTACCTGAGCATGTGACCCCTGATCTCCAGTAAGAGATCTTACTCTGGGCATGCTCAGAAGGGGAAAGCAAGGACTTTGTCCTAAAGACGTCTGCTCGCCGCTAACCAGTGCTGACTACAATAGCAGAGCCTGGAGGAGCAGCAATAATCCTCTGCACAATGTTAGACTGGGCGAGACGCTGGGACCGATGTCTAAGCTGAGCAGAGTCCACTGCGCCCGGAGAGGATGGGAGACCGCAGCAGGGACGGCTCGAGATTCCCCTTGTGCAGAAGCGGGAACTCGACCCCTAACACCCGTCCCCACTGTCAAACATGAAGGTGGAAAAATTATGCTTTGGGGGTGTTTCTCTGCTAAGGGCACAGGACTACTTCACTTCATCAATGGGAGAATGGATAAAGCCATGTAGCGTAAATGAGTGACAACCTCCTTCCCTCCACCAGGACATTAAAAATGGGTCGTGGCTGGGTGTTCCAGCAAGACAATGACCCAAAAAAATACAGCCATCGCAACAAAGAAGTGGCTCAAAAAGAAGCACATTAAGGTCATGGAGTGGCCTAGCCAGTCTCCAGACCTTAATCCCATAGAAAACTTATGGAGGGAGTTAAAGCTCTGAGTTGCCTAGAGACAGCCTCAAAATGTTAATGATTTAGAGATGATCTGCAAAGAGGAGTAGACTAAAATTCCTCCTGACATGTGCACAAAACTCATCATCAACAACTAAAAACGTCTGACTGCCGTGATTGCCAATAAGGATTTTGACACCAAGTATTAAGTCTTGTTTGCCAGAGGGATCAAATACTTATTTCTCATTAAAAATACAAATTGATATAATCTATACAATGTGATTTTCTGGATATTATTTTTGATATTCTATCTCTCAATATTAAAATTAACATACCCTTAAAATTATAGACTGTTCATGTCTTTGTCAGTGGGCAAATGTACAAAATCAGCAAGGGATCAAATAATTATTTCCTTCACTGTATTGTCATTCTGGGCTGTCATTGCAAAATATTCATCTATAAATATACTGGGACTTCCTCTCATTATGTACTGATGTTGCACCCGTTCAAGTCTCTTGTGGTTTCAGTATGCATTTATTTAATATTCAATATTACTTTAATATGTTTATTAGCTTGTTTTGCTATAATATTGTAGATATGATATTATGATATTCTAATTTGTCGGCTTCACACGATTTTCCCAAAAGATTCAATTGCATAATTAAAAAGCCTCTAATTACCTGGAAAATACTGCACATGTATAACACTCTGAATTCCT
Organism: Oophaga sylvatica; assembly: GCA_033576555.1. NCBI lineage: Eukaryota > Metazoa > Chordata > Amphibia > Anura > Dendrobatidae > Oophaga > Oophaga sylvatica. The sequence goes on from JARQOD010000004.1 coordinate 115,689,249, forward strand.
CTTGGAGTCTGTTGAACAAAATTGAGCTCAGCAAAACAGCCTTTTTAATCTGCACATGACTTCAATCTATCTAGCTATTCCAAAACAAATGGTTATCAGTGGTAACTAGCAGCATATTTATCCACACACATTTTCAGACCTTTGTATGCTATGTATGTTGTATAAACAGTTCTTAAATGGGGGGACAGATACAGGCATTGTTGTTATGCTCAGGTGGTGCAAGCAGAAGACACCCACTGCATTTTTACATGAGAAGTGCAAAAATTATCCCTATTTGTGGAGTATCAAGAGGTTATCTCTTTAATCAAGGAGACAAAACAGGTGTTCTGTTTTGAATTAAGTTAGTATTTCTCAACTGGTTTGCTAATTGCAAAATTATTATGCAAATACAAATACTTTTTATTAATCCATCTAAAAATTATCCCCTTTTTTACAAAGATAAAGCGGGAGTCCTGTTTTCAAAGTAAAGAAAACTTGTTTTCACCAAGCCTATTAAAACAGTAGCCCTATTTTGGGAGCTGTTTTGTTGTTTGTGTACCCTCAAGAAAGCACATTTAATAGTAGTTGCACTGCTTAGCACTATGGAACACCGTGGGCTGCCAGCAGATGTGTGGTTGACATTGATGTACAGTCACTGCGGCAAAATCAGCATGGTAGAGAGTTAGGATGGGGCAGGCAAAGAGATGTGTGGCAATTTAAGGGCAGCAAAGGCATCCCAGCAGCAGTATTACAGTATACATAACATGATGAACATGAAGTAGATGCCCAGCTAAATGTGGACTAGTAGCACTAGTGGCAGAAGAACGGTGTAGAAGAAAGACAATGGATGGTCAGGAAGTCAGTTAGTATGTCCAATTATTGGGATCAGCCATAGGTGAATGACAGTTGGCAGTGATCCACTTCTGATTCATTTTGACAAGTATTAGATTTTTTGTGCCTGTAGCAGATAAAATGCTGCGCTAGAATGTGATAAAGTCACCAGCCACACTGAACACCCTCTTTGACATTACAGCGGAGACTGGACATGACAGTACATCCATAGAAAACTGTTTCATTTCTTGCCACTGGTCCAAACTGTAGACCCTGAAGTCCATTGGAATGTGTCACTGGCAGTACTGTCAGGGGACCAGCAGGACAGACAGGCAAGGGGAGGTCAGGAAAGCCAAGAAAAAAAATTAGGAAATCCAGAAACATTAACAGAATTGTTAGGCAAGAGTGTAGTCAGAGGTGTTGTGAATGGACTTGAAATGAGTTCTGAGCAGAGGCTCCCTCTGGTGGTTACAAGCGGTACTGGACTGTCCAGTGAAGATTGTGAGGATTGGGAATCAGGTGTTACTGACTGGTCTTATATAAGGGAGTCGCCTTCCCATCAGGGTTGCCGGTGATCAATTGTTCTGGTCTCAATCCTTGATTCCTGTTTCCTTTGTAGCCTGCTGTGTCGTGTCTGCATCTCCTGCTAACAGATAAGACATTTTCTTCTTTTTGTTTTTGTGCTTTATTTTTGCATTTTGTCCTGCACGTCTGTGGGGGCCTTCAGGGTCCCCTCCGGGGGCTTTTGCCCTCTCAGTTTAGTTCAGCCACTGATGTTTGTACATTTGCTTTTTCCAGTTTTTTCAGTGGCTGCTGATTTGATTTTGTTACACCAGAGAACTAATTTAGGTGGTAGAGGTCGTGTGATCTCAGGTGTTTTTGAAATTAGTAGAGTTGGTGCTTTTCAGGGTTTTTTGGGATTGCAGTAAGTGCCCTTGCTATCCTTTTCTATTTAGGTAGTTTGGGCCCCAACGTTTGCTCATACTATTTTCTGTCTGTGTCAGTATTTCTTCTTGTCTAACCGCCATTACATGTTTGGGGGCTTTCTATGTTCTTTGGGGATCTGCTCCGGGGCAGATAGCTTTCCTCTTTCTATCTTTAGGTGTAGTTAGTTTCTCAGGCTGTGATGAGGCGTCTAGGACCAACGCAGGAACGCTCCACGGCTGCCTCTAGTTGTGGTGGTTAGTCAGGGTACTGCAATCTCATAGATTCCAACTGCTCTGGTGTATTGCCTTTTTTACCTGCACTCCTCAGCTACCGAAACATAACAGTATCACCGGCCAAAAAATTGAAAATTATATGGTACTCACAGAAGGGAAAAATATTGTGAAAGAAAAAAGGTTGTCAGAGTTGTCAGAGATATTTTTCTGTTGTTGCATTTTTTTTTTTTGCCCTCTGTATCTCTGGGTGCTGGGGAGGATTTTTTCTCTCAATGGAGTTTGCACAGTTGTCTGGTCGTGTGGATCAGCTTGCCACTGAGGTTCGGAGTATTGCTACCTATCTTGCTAGATTGCCTGTTGTGGAACCTAGGATTCCCATGTCATATTTGTTTTTGGGGGATCGAGCCAAGTTTCTGAATTTCAAAAATAATTGTAAATTGTTTTTTGCCTTAAAATCTAAGTCCTCAGGGAACGCAGCGCAGCAGGTTCAAATTGTCATCTCTCTCCTGCGCGGCGATCCTCAGGATTGGGCTTTTTCCCTGACACCTGGGGATCCTGTTTTGAGTGATGTTGATGCATTTTTTCAGGCCTTGGGGTTATTGTACGATGAGCCTAATGTCACTGATCAAGCTGAAAAAGCCTTGTTGGCATTAAATCAGGGGCTTGATGATGCTGAGTTATACTGTCAGAGATTCCGTAGGTGGGCAGTCCTGACCGAATGGAATGACGACGCTTTGGCAGCCCTTTTTCGGAAGGGTCTGTCAGATAATGTAAAGGATGTTATGGTGGGATTCCCTGTCCCCTCTGGTCTCAATGATTCTATGTCATTAGCGATTCAAATTGACAGACGTTTGCGTGAGCGGAGAAGTATGCGTGGAATAGTGTTGCCTTGTGAACCTGCTTCTGAATCCATGCAGTGTGATAGAGTGGTTTCTGGGGCACAGCGTCATGAGTTTCGAAAGTGCAATGGGTTATGTTTCTACTGTGGTGATGCCTCTCATGCTATTTCAGTCTGCCCTAAGCGGGGAAGACGTTTTGCACGCTCAGTTGTCTTGGGTAGTGTTCAGACTAAGTTTTTATTAACTGTTACTCTGATATGCTCTCTGTCCTCATTTTCTGCTCAGGCTTTCGTTGATTCGGGAGCAGCTATTAACCTGATGGATTTTGATTTTGCTAAACGTTGTGGGTTTCCCTTGATACCCCTACGGAAGTCTATTCCCCTACTGGGGATCGATTCTACCCCTTTGGCTGAGAATAAACCTCAGTTCTCTACTCAGGTGATAATGAGGGTTGAACCTGATCATCAGGAGAGCTGCAAATTTTTGGTTCTGTATAATCTGCATGACATTATCGTACTGGGTTTCCCTTGGTTACAGTCTCATAATCCTGTTTTGGATTGGAAATCTGTGTCTGTAACCAGTTGGGGCTGCCAATGTGTTAATACCAACACTCCTGTTTTTTCTGCCTCCCCCACGCTCAGGATGTTCCTGACTTTTTGATTGATTTTTCTGATGTGTTTAGCGAAAGTAAATCTGCATCCTTGCCTCCCCATAGGAGCTATGACTGCTCTATTGAATTAGTGCCTGGTAGTAAATTCCCTAAAGGTCGCCTTTTTAACTTGTCTGTACTGAACATGACGCTATGCGTCTTATATCAAGGAGTCATTGGAGAAGGGTCATATCAGACCATCCTCTTCACCCTTAGGTGCCGGTTTTTTCTTGTGGCCAAAAAGGATGGTTCATTAAGGCCGTGTATTGATTATCGTCTTTTGAACAATATTACTGTGAAATATCAATATCCGTTACCCTTGATTTCTGACCTGTTTTCCAGGGTGAAAAACGCTACTTGGTTTACCAAGCTTGACCTCAGGGGGCATATAACCTTATTCGCATTAAGCACGGGGATGAATGGAAGAGGCATTTAATACCCCTGAGGGCATTTTGAGTACCTTGTGATGCCCTTTGGGCTCACTAATGCTCCTTCTGTCTTCCAGTCCTTCATGAATGACATTTTCAGGGATTTTGTGGAAAATTTCTGATTGTTTATTTGGATGATATCTTGATTTTTCCAATGACTGGACTCTCATGTGAAACTGTTCGAACTGTATTCCAGATTTTGAGAGAGAATGCTCTGTATGTGAAGGGATCAAAGTGTCTTTTTGGCGTACAGAGGATCTCATTTGGGATTAATTTTGTCCCCATCTGTTATTGAAATGGACCCGGTCAAGGTTCAGGCCATCTGTGATTGGGTCAACCTACTTCATTAAAGGCTCTTCAAAGATTTTTGGTTTGCCAATTTTTATCGTAAATTTATTGGTAATTTCTCGTTATTGTTAAACCATTTAACTGATTTGACCAAAAGGGTTCTGATGTGGTGAATTGGCCTCCTGAGCAGTCTCTGCATTTCAGGAACTTAAGCAGAGATTCACTTCTGCTCCTGTTCTACGGCAGCCTGATGTTTCTCTGCCATTTCAGGTGGAGGTTGATGCCTCTGAATTGGGCAGGTGCCGTTTGTCCCAAAGAGATCCAGAGACCTCTAAAAGTAACCCTTGTGCCTTTTCTCTCGAAAATGTTCTCCTACTGAACGTAATTATGACGTGGTAATCGGGAGTTATTGGCCATGAAGTGGGCTTTTGAAGAGTGGAGACATTGGCTGGAGGGAGCCAAACATCAGGTGGTGGTCCTTACGGACCTAAGAATCTGGTTATCTGGAATCTGCCAAGCGACTTAATCTAGACAGGCAGGTGGGCCTTGTTTTCACACGTTTTAATTTTGTGGTTTCCTTTCTTCCTGGCACTAAGAATGTTAAGGCGGATGCCCTCTCGAGGAGTTTCCTTGCGGACTCTCCTGAGTTATCTGATCCTTCTGTTATTTGAAAGAAGGTGTAGTTCTTTCCGCCATCTCGCCCAATTGAGACTGGCTCTGGAGGGGTGTCAGGAGATAGGCCGAGCGCTGCCCTGTTGGGAAATTTTTGTCCCGGACCAGTGGAAAAAGAGTGTGATGTCTGAGATTCATTGTTCCGCGTTGGCCGGTCATCCCGGAATTTTTGGTACCAGAGACTTGGTTAGTCGGTCCTTTGTGGCCTACCTTGTCTCGTGATGTCAGGGAATTTGTGCAGTCTGCGGGACTTGCTCTCGCTCCAAGCCTTGCTCTCGCTCTAGTGGTTTGTTGATGCCATTGCCTGTGCCCAAGAGACCATGGACCCATATCTCTATGGATTTCATTTCCGACCTCCCTGTTTCTCAGAGAATGACCGTCATCTGGGTGATTTGTGATAGGTTTTCCAAGATGATACATCTTGTGCCATTACCTAAGTTGCCTTCCTCCTCTGAATTGGTGCCTTTGTTCCTTCAGCACGTGGTTCGTTTACACGGCATTCTGAGAACATTGCGTCTGACAGAGGAGTCCAGTTTGTTTCCAGATTTTGGAGGACCTTTTGTTCTAAACTTGGTGTTCAATGTCTTTCTCCTCGGCGTTTCATCCTCAGACCAATGGTCAAACTGAGAGAACAAACAGACATTGGAGACTTATCTGAGATGCTTTGTGTCTGCTGATCAGGATGACTGGGTCTCTTTTTGCCTTTGGCTGAGTTTGCTCTTAATAATAGGGCTAGCTCTGCCACTTTGATGTCTCATTTTCTGTAATTCTGGTTTCACCCTCGATTTTCTTCAGGACAGACGGAGGCTTCTGTCTGTCCAAGTGTTGACTCTGTTGTGGAGTATGCAACAGATTTGGGACCAGGTAGTGAGAGGTTGTCCCTCTCTCAGGAGAGGCCCAGCGGTTTGCTAACCGGCATAGGACTGATGGTCCTCGGTTTAAGTGGGGACTTGGTCTGGTTGTCCTCAAAAAATATTCCTATGAGAGTGGCATCTCCTAAATTTAAGCCTAGGTTCATTGGACCTATAAGATCATGGAGATTCTTAATCCTGTTTCTTTTCGTTTGCTTCTTCCAGGGACATTTAAGATCCATAACGTGTTCCACAAGTCCTTGTTGAAGAGGTTTGTTGAGCCAGTGGTTCCTACTGCTTTGCCTCCTGACCCTGTTCTGGTTGAGGGCAATATGGAGTTTGTGGTTGAGAAAATATTGAATTCTCGTTTTTCTAGACGAAAACTCCAGTATTTGGTTAAGTGGAGACGTTATGGTCAGGAAGACAATTCTTGAGTGTTTGCTTCGGACATCCATGCTAGGAAACTCATCCGTGCGTATCATAGAACTCATCCTGACCGACCTGGTTGCTCAAGTGAGGGTTCGGTGACCCCTCCTCAAGGGGGGGGTACTGTTGTGAATGGACTTGAAATGAGTTCTGAGCAGAGGCTCCCTCTGGTGGTTACAAGTGGTACTGGACTGTCCAGTGAAGATTGTGAGGATTGGGAATCAGGTGTTACTGACTGGTCTTATATAAGGGAGTCGCCTTCCCATCAGGGTTGCCGGTGATCAATTGTTCTGGTCTCTATCCTTGATTCCTGTTTTCTTTGTAGCCTGCTGTGTCGTATCTGCATCTCCTGCTAACAGATAAGACATTTTCTTCTTTTTGTTTTTGTGCTTTATTTTTGCATTTTGTCCTGCACTTCTGTGGGGGCCTTCAGGGTCCCCTACGGGGGCTTTTGCCCTCTCAGTTTAGTTCAGCCACTGATGTTTGTACATTTGCTTTTTCCAGTTTTTTCAGTGGCTGCTGTTTTGATTTTGTTACACCAGAGAACTAATTTAGGTGGTAGAGGTCGTGTGATCTCAGGTGTTTTTGAAATTAGTAGAGTTGGTGCTTTTCAGGGTTTTTTGGGATTACAGTAAGTGCCCTTCCTATCCTTTTCTATTTAGGTAGTTTGGGCCCCAACGTTTGCTCATACTATTTTCTGTCTGTGTCAGTATTTCTTCTTGTCTAACCGCCATTACATGTTTGGGGGCTTTCTATGTTCTTTGGGGATCTGCTCCGGGGCAGATAGCTTTCCTCTTTCTATCTTTAGGTGTAGTTAGTTTCTGTGACGAGGCGTCTATCACCAACGTAGGAACGCTCCACGGCTGCCTCTAGTTGTGGTGGTTAGTCAGGGTACTGCAATCTCATAGATTCCAACTGCTCTGGTGTATTGCCTTTTTTACCTGCACTCCTCAGCTACCGAAACATAACACAGAGGTAAAGCCTGGGTCAATTACTGGATATTCACTAAAAAAAAAAGATACCAAGGAACTAGCAGCAAGGCTAACAGCAAAGCTATAACTAGCAGCTATGTACTGATGGCTGAAGGTGTAAATAGAAAGGAACCCCACCCATGACTTTAGCAGAAAACTAATCTAAGTTAACCCCTGCAGTAACAGAACAAAAATTGAAAATAGAAAGAACACGTCTGGTAAGCCTAGGTTTCAGCTGAGCAACCTTTACGCTACCATGCAGCAACTGCGGCCTTAAAGCTGTGCCGTCTAGTGGACGTGACCGGCATGCAGGAGCGTGTTAACACATGGATGTAACATTACCCCCGTTTCAAGGGGGTCTTCCCGACCCATAAAGCCAGGCTTCTCAGGAACTGATGGAATTTCCTGATTAGCTCAATGAAACTAAAAATAATTCCTCAGGCCCATAACCCTTTCATTGTACTAGATGTTGTAAGAACCCCCTAACCACCGGAGAGTCCAGAATTTTCTGTACCCCGTATTTCAAGTTGCCCATGATCATAACAGGAGAAAGAGAATGTCTGACAGTGTGAACAGGAGAGTGGTAGACCTTTAGCGGGGTCTTGTGAAATGCATTAGGTATCCTCAATGAAGGAGGTAGCTTTAGAGAAAGGCGATTGAGCTAATGAACTCAGTGACCTGGTATGGACCAATGAATCTCAGACCCAACTTAGCGCAAGGGACCTTGAGTTTGAAATTCTTTGTGCATAGACCCCTTGTCCGCCACCTTAAATATCTTGGCCATCACTGCATCCCTTATTAGCAGATGAAGTCTGTCTCCCCTGTATTTTTTTCAGGTTTCCACTAACCTTGTAAGAGATCAATTTCAATTTATCCATAGATTTGCCAGCCTCTAGAGTATCTAGTTCGGATGACGAGAAAGAACCAAAACAAGGGCCATGAAAAGGTTACAAAAAAAGGCGAAATCTTAATATACTCTTGATAATGATTATTGATAGCAAATTTGGCTAAAGGCAGATATTCCACCACTCTTCGAGTGTTTGGTTGGCATATTCAGTTTGAGCATTTGGTTTCTGAGTCATAAGCAGAAGAAAAGAGCAATTCTATTTTAATCTAATTACAGTATATAATGCCCTCCAGAATCTGGACACAAACTGAGTTCCTCTGTTAGAGACAATATTTTCCAGAATGCAATGTAGACACAAAACATGTTTAATTAAAAATTTGCTTAAGGTTTGTGAGTTAGGCAACCCAGCAAGGGGAAAAAATGAAACCGTTTACTAAACCTGTCCACCACAACCCAAATAATTGACACATATATACATGGAAAGGGGGATATGGGAGAGTCAGCTCATCATTGGAGTCTCTTCAGGAAAGCATAATCTTCTCACGGAGCCACCCCGGTCATGGGCGTATACAAAGGCAATGTAGAAAAAGATTTCTCCAGCGAGGTAAAAGTAAAACTTCACATTTATTTATAACGCATTAAAAGGATATATCAAAAGCACACTGAGGAATCAGGAGGGACTAGCGACCAGCGCGTTTCGACTGTGAGGTCTTAATCATGGTCTTGATTAAGACCTCATAGTCGAAACGCGTTGGTCGTTAGTCCCTCCTGATTCATCATTGTGCTTTTGATATACCCTTTTAATACGTTATAAATAAATGTGAAGTTTTGCTTTTACCTCACTGGAGAAATATTTTTCTATACAACCCAAATAGTAGTCTTTTCTTCAGAGGACGGCCCAACACCAAAACTCTGTGCAGTATTCCTCTGCATCAGCTTGTTTTGTGAAAATGCCACTCTGTCAGGGTCATAGTACAAAGAACCAAGGTCCCCAAAAAAGGTGACAACTGAGGAGAGCTAAGGGGCATCAGGAGGAAGGCAGAAAGCCCAAGCCTGCAGCAAGGATGTTACAGTCCCACAGATTGATTTTCAGAATTTAAAAAGTGTGGACGGAGACAAAATTATAATTTATAACTCTCCTGAAATGAAACATTTTTTTCACCTGAAAAATGGTCAGGTAAGCTCATCGTCATCGTCAACGGTCAGGGTTTGCTAGTGGTGCCCCCATCTTTTGGGCCTAGAGCTGGTGGTGTATCACCATGTCCTGGACTAGCTGGATGAGAAATTGCATTTGATCCATAACCACTTGGAGTTGCTTAATGAGTATTTTTTGAGTCAGTTATAATATCATGGGCAGTACTGCCAGAGAGCAGGACAGGCAGGTGAGGGGAGTCAGGAAAGCCAGGTCAAAATCCAGGAAATCTGGAAACATAGGCAGAATCATCATGCAAGAGGATAGTCAGAAGAAAATCCAGAGTCAATAACAGGATAATTACTAATAACAGAAGATACCAAGGAACCAACAGTAAAGCTATATTAAATAGCGAAGAATCCCTCCCATGACTCCAGCAGAAAACTAGTCGAAATTAAACCCTGCAGTACCAGAGCAATAACTAAAAATAGAAAGAATACCAGTCTGTCTGGCATAGGTTTTAGCTGAGCAACGCTTACACTGCCCAGTATCAACTGCGGCCTTAAAGCCACAATGCATGGTGGACAAGGCAGGAGCGTTTTCACACATGGATATTACAGAATGGTGCTTAGGATATCCGATTGAGATAGGACACAGTGTAGTTAAGACTGAACATGGCCATTTTGGTGGTGCAACTCTGTTCAGACCATCTAGTAGACCATCTAGCCCATTATGTCATATATACTGTAAGTGGTGCCGCTACCACCTTGTAATTTTGATTTGATAATTTTAGACAATTTTACCTTTTCTGTTTATTTTGCCATTTCTATTCTGCCTTGTGCACATGTTGAAAAGTGTTGACTCTGCAGGGAATGCACAGTAGTCATCTGGTCATAAATGCAGTTGGCAACCACCTGCTGTGCTAAAAATTCACTGAATAAAGAACACAGGTTCTCCTGGTAATATGGCAGTTAGCCACCCTAAAACATTTTTTAAATATTATTCCCATTTTGACCAGCTCTGCACAGGGGCCACACAGTTGGTAAGGTGATGACTCTGGAGGGGGGAGAGGCATCATCTGGTCATAAATACAGTTGACAATCATCTATATTTTTTCAAGGAAAATTTCACTTAAAGGAATTTAAATAATTTTGGTGTAATAATTTTAAACAATTTTGCCCTTTTTCACAATCCTCATGGGGGTTTTTCCCGGAAAATTCACCCTAGATGCAGTCACAATAAAATTGAATTTCACTAAAAAAGAAGGTGAGTTTGTTATATATTGTATCTAAAAAATTGTTACACGTAGTACGATAAATTGTTTTGGTTTCTTTTTCAGTTTCTGCAACCTGTACAAATAGGGGCAGGGACATTTAAAAAGCTCTCCACTGCTGGGTGTCAATTAGTCGGGGCCTCACTCCTTTTCATCCCTTAATCTCAAATACGTCATTAGACCCATGGTAAGGTTTTAATACAAGAGGTTAGGACTGTCCCGAATAGGGCCATAAAATCATTAAATTTTTTATTAGTATGACTTAAAATAGAAACAAATAATCATAAGGGGACAACTAATGCAAAGAAAAACAACACAATAAAGGTCAAAGAACCAAATAATATACCAAGAGATAAACAAGCCTTAATTGAGTAGATTACCACTGCTCTGACGCATCAAGCAGGAAAGAGTGCGGGCATTACTTGATGCCGATCTACAGTGACGTCACAAGGGCTCGCCGGCGGAAGCATTGGAACCAATCCGCTGCCACCAATGACAGATACCCGATTTAAAAGCACATACAATGAGCAATGATTCCGCTGGAAAAAGCTGATGCGAAACGCACGTCGGGGTGCTACTGACACTTAAAGGTAAAATCCCAATATACCATTTACCGCCTTTACTTTTTCCCTCTCACTTTGCCTAGTTGGATCTTGCACTGGCAGTTTCACTAAATTTGCTTTCTACTTGATATTCATGGAAATCTCTATTAGTTATGTGACCTGAACACTGAGTCTGCTTGATTAACTCATTGTAATTGTTTTTAATATGATGAATTTTTCCAATGCATTTCAAACAGTGTTCATTCACTATGACGATACCTATTATTAATTTAAATGCCATCTTTATCAGTGGAGGATGTTTATCTTATTGATTGGGATATTAAAAAAAGCCAAATATTCTTTTTGAATGTGACACAGGTAACTTTTTAGCCCATTTCATGGTAATTAATTAATGTCTGTATAACATACTTTTTTGTGGAGGCTATCCAGCTCCCTTTACCTTAGTTTATGTATATGTATACTAACTTTTTGGGCCTGCTTAATCTACTCCATTAAAGCTTTTTTATCTCTTGGTATATTATTTGGTTCTTTGACCTTTATTGTGTTGTTTTTTCTTTGCATTAGTTGTCCCCTTATGATTATTTGTTTTTATTCTAAGCCATACTAATAAAAATTGAATGATTTTATGGTGCTAACCTTCTAACATCATTTTTTGATTTTCATATATTTTGGAAGTGCCACACTTTTAGGCAAACTCAAGCTTTGATGTCTGTCACGAATACTGTCACCGTAATGTGGTGGGATGACTTTTAAGTTTTTTGATCAAAAATGTGTTAACTAAGTACCATTTGTTATTTTCATTCACTATTTATTTCCTGCAGGGTATTTGCTCATTTTGTTTTTGTCTTGGGGTTTTGTCTGTTTAGTGGCCAGTGTGAACATGCACCTACTCGCTGCATGCACACAAACTTATATTCCAGTTCATTGCTTTTTGTTGAAATAACTATTGCATTTTGTGCCCAAACCTGGCAGGAATGGTTTTTTTGTACAATGATGGATGATACCTAGCCAGCATTATTTATTGTACAAAAAAATCACTAAAGTAATCAACAAAACCTTGACATGTTAAGGATTGCCATAACAATACTAATGAGCATAATTATGTTGCATGGTCCTTTTTACCACAAAATGTACACCGTAAAAACAATTCACAAAAAAATTATTTCAGAATTGCGTTCTCTTCAGAATTTCATCAGACTTGAAATTTTTTTCTGTTTTCCAGTAAATTATGTGGTAAAATGAATAGGGATATTCAAAAGTAGAACTTATTCTGCTAAAACAAGCACACATAAGTCCATGTTGATAGAAAAATAAAAAAGTTATGGCTCTGGGAAGAAAAGGAGGAAAAAAACGAAAACACAAAAAACGTAAATTGGCCACGTTGGGAAGGAGTTAAATCAGAGCTTCTCAAATTTTTTGTACTGGCGCCTCGCCAGCCTGACTAAGATTTTACCTGTATTCACACATGGTATCAGCTGCCAGACATCAGAGCGGGTCATTGCAGGGAGACAGAAAGTCAGTTTCACTTACTGGTCTTGCCCCACTCACTGCTGTGCCTCTTATTCTTATCAAGCTGCCCACCAGAGCGGGTTGATCCCCCCTAAGAAAAGGACTGTTTCTTTTTGTTTCCTTGTTTTGCTGTTTTGCCCAGAGGGCGGTGTTTATTTTCCAAGCTTGGTTAATGCTGCCTACAATAAACCATTTTGATATAGGAAAGATGTGTATCTTCGTACCGTGTTAGCCAGTAGGTAGTTAGCCATTAAAAGGTATCAACCACTGAGGACTCTCAAGTCTAAATATTTTTCTACAATAAACCATGCATTTTCTTAAAGAGACAGTGTTCTGGTTACACCTCTGTGTCCAGCTGAGTGAGACGCTCTACCACAGACAGCATAGGGTTATATAATATTCACACAAATTGCCATAGCTAACAAAGATATCCCTAAATAAAGGCCCAATTAAACCATAACTTTTATTTAATTATTTATCAAAGGAAATCATAGCTCTAAAAGCACAACTAACCAGGAGGGTATTATTAATTAGACAGCCCTATAGCTGGATATATAACGGTTATAGCGAGGTTTACACACTTGCAGCATGCATAAATGGAGGTAGCGAGGGAGCCAGTAGCCTCTATGTGTGATATACTATGCTTAAGTAACTGGCTGTAATTCAAATTAGTTGTAATATATTGCATACAGCTAAGACATTCTTTAATCAATCACTGATTCATACAGCAAAGCCGTTCCTAGTCATATTGTTGAATGATTTCCCCTCTACCTAATGCTAATTATATTAGGAGTTAATCTATACTGTATGTCCAGATTCCACTATCTTGCTCTAAACTGTTTCTCACGATCCATTTTTGGATTTGTGTCAGCTCTGGTTAAACTCAATTAGAACTTTTTTCCTTTCAGTCCAGCGGGAGTTAATATCATTTTTTCCCCACTGGCAAGCTGGTGTAATTTCAGTGCTGCTGGGTCAGCTAATGCAGGTGGTGGCCACTGCCACCATCGTTTAAAAGGTCAACTGATGCATCAGCTGACTGTTGGTGATACAGGTCCTTTCTGGAAACCAGCCTAGCAGGAACAACTCTCTGGTGTCAGCCATGTCTGGTGTTTGGAGTCCAGTTACTGTTGTTTTTCTGCTGTGCGGTGCTTTACAGCAGAGAAAGCTAAGTTATTATTTCAATATTGGTATTCTGTTCCCCGCACACACACATTGTGTTATTCTGTTAATTTGCTTTGTGGTACAGTTTACTTTATTACCTTTTGTTCTTTTCCTGTGGTTTCCACTACTGTTCACCTCCTGGGGTGGGGGTAGGGGATTTAGCACAGGACTAAACAGAAGATAGGGACAGGTCAGTGACTTGGGTCTCCCTACTATCAAGGGTACCCCCAAGTTAAGGAAAGACAGGGCTCCTCCTAGTTTGAGGGGCAGTTCAGGGCCCAGGTTCCTCATCTTCTGTTTTCCCATTGCTCTTCATGACAGTTTCCTAGAGCCTGCACGGCACTTCCCTATGCTTTCATCTGCTATTACTCTGCCTGGCACATGCTGCTAAAAAGAAGCCATTAGCCTACCCAACATGTTTTGCCGCAAGACGTCATCAGGGGAAAGAGGCTATAAGAGGCTGGCCGCCAAAAAAAATCAAACTTTTTAAAGACTTGAGTCATAGCATCATCAATAGGGGTCACCTAATCAGGAAGTAGATAAGTCGCATAATGACATTAACTAATCAAATTGGTCCGTTTTAAGCAGTTAGACATGCTAGATCACTCACTATAGATTAGTAAGTATCCCATGACTCTGTGGTTATCCCAGCTGTAATTCATCCCAAACAATAATATTAAGTGTTAGATTCTACCTCTACTCATGCACTTAGTAGTACACCGTCATATTCAGTGGTGAAGGGAGGAAAAGTAGTTTCAGATATCAGCTTGATTGCAGAGTGTGCACAGATGATGGACCTCTGCAGCCTTCTGCACAGTTTTAAAATGGCTACTAAAATGGGTAGCTCTGACGATGTCATCATCATCACACTATTCAAGTCATCTCCATGCTTGAGCACACTATGAATCGTCTGCGTGAGGAGGTGGTAGTCCCAGAGAAAGAGGTTGAAGCAGAGGAGAATGTGGAAGGGATAACAATATCTCTAAGTTTCGGACTGTCATCCCGCAGGCGGGTGCAATGGGAGAGTGGATTGCAGAGATCGAGGGTCACTCATGGTACCATACAAACTAGAAAAATAAAAATAAAGAAATCTGTTCTGACAGATTTATTTATATTTAGTTTTTTTGGTTTTCCCTCACAGATTGTCACACAGGTCTGTGTATCTGTCTGCAGCTTTTTCACCATCACTTTATTTCTATCTTCAGAGTGTTAGTATATATATACTTGTGTACCATACAAACTGTTACTGAAGGTGCAGGAATCAAGGAACAAACGGAGGAGGATGAGGAGGAAGAGGTGATGGGTGTGTCAGTCAGGAGATGAAGAGGACAATGACCCACTCTCTAGTTTCCGTTTTTGGCGGAAGGGGACAGAGGAAGCAAACTTGAGTGTTACCCCACCACCAACACACCATGGACTTGGACCTTATGGAAGTGCCCGACACATGAGCACCTTCTTGCTGCACTATCTGCAACATGATGCCAATATTGTTAGGAGTAGAAATAGTGCTGACAACTGGGTTGCTATTCTGTTACAAGAAATTTTGCCAGATGCTTCCCCTCCTGGAAATGAACGCGAGCATGCTAGAGTATTGAAAAATGCATGTAGACAATCTTAAGAATGCTTTTTCCCAAGACAGTAGTGAGGCACACAGTGTGCATTGCAGTTATAGACTTCCAACCTCCGGAACGTCAAGTCCTCAACGCACAAACATTAGCAGCAGCAGCAGTGTAAGTGGCATGAGCAGTTTCTGTGAGTCATTTCAGACATTTTTTAGACCAGCTTGTGCACTAGCAGAACAGAGAAGTCTGACATGTTGTGAACGAATGGACAAGATGTGCAGTAGTATCTCGAGCTCAATATCAATGTCATGAGGGGAAATTTGGACCTTTGCATTTTGGTCTTCAAAAATGGAAGAGTGGCCTGAGCCTGCATATCATGCCTTGGAGGTTTTGTCATGCTCGTCAGCCAGCGTTGTCTGAGAATGTGTCTTCAGCGCTGCTGGTGGTGTCCTCGTGGATAAGCGCATCTGGCTGTCCCCTGAAAGTGTAGACCCTCAAATTTTCATCAAACTGCGATTTCCAATAACTTCTGCACCCCAGTGGCAGACTGGGCAGACTAGGCAATCGTGTCATTTTTAGTGTCATGCATTGATTGATCTAGCATTATTACAGTCGGAAAACACCTTTGTCATGGCTTCTGTGTTGCTCTTTCTACTGCTGATGATGTTAAAAACAATTTTTTCGGAATGTGGAGACTCCAAGTTGGGTCTCCATCTGTTGGATTGCCTGGGGTGGAAGTGGTGCCAGAGACTTATTGTCCTGTTTCAACTCTGTGAAAATTGTTGCCACTTTAGTGGTGTGTGACAATATTTTTTTAAAATATGGAGACTCCAAGTTGGGTCTCCATTTGGTGGATTGTCTGCAGAGGAAGAGGTGTCAGAGGCCCATTATACTGTCTCTACTATGGGGAAATGTATGCCTCTTTAGTGGTGTGTGTCAATAATTTTTGAAACGTGCAAACTCTAAGTTGGTCCTCCATCTGGTGGGTTGCCTGTAGTGGAAAAGGTGTGTGAGGACCATTATACTTCAGTATTTTTACTCTAGGGAAATTGATGCCACTTTATTGGTGTGTGGCAATCATTTTTTTAAATGTGGAGACTCCAAGTTAGGTCTCCATCTTGTGAGTTGCATGTATTGGAAGGGGTGTCAGAGGCCCATTATACTGTTTCTACTCTGAGAAAATGGATGACACTTTACGGTTGTGTGACAATAAATTTTTGAAATGTGGAGAATCCAAGTTGGGTCTCCATCTGGTGAGTTGCCTTTAGTGGAAGGTGTATCAGAGTGTTACACTCAGACACGTGTAAGTGCAGTGGATGACACAGCATATAAATAATATGGGATGGAAAAGGAGAGGAAGGCTCTAACGGTAGGGAGAGAGGGATTCAAACACCTCCTGACACCAACCTGTGTCTGTCCCTAATCTTCCCTAATGTCACATGAGGGGCTTTTCCCTCACCGCCATCACATGCCTAGTCCCTGACTGTCACCTCTATGTACCCTGACTAGTGTACTAGCCGGCAAGGACGCTAGCCTCGCTACTGCAGATGGTAACACACAGGAGAAGAAACAAACAGGGGACAGACAAAAAAAACTCCACAGCAGCAGAGTTTAAGGCATCAGGACAGCAGAACTCCCACAGCAGAAACACCATGTCACAGGTGAGCACCACACACCTAGCTTGTCTGCATAGAGCAAAAAAACTTTAAATGACCATCAGCTATGTGACTATGTGACTATTTAAAAGGAGGTAGAAGTGGTTACAAACCAACATCTGCTGACCAGCCTAAAATACAACTTCCAGCAAGAGACTTAAATTAACTCTTGCTTGATCAAAAGGAAAAAAAATAAAATTTAAGTTTCAGTAGACTCAAAGCTGCCACAAATTTCTTAATGATTTGTGACACAGAGACCCATTATATCATTTCTACTCTGGTTGAAATTGATGCCACTTTAGTGGTGTATGGCAATAATTTTTAAAAATGTTTGCACTCCAAGTTGGGTCTCCTTCATGTTTGTTGCTTGTAGCAGTAGGGCTCTCAGACTGGCAGGCCTGCACTTAATTTCAAATCAACTACGTGTGTTACTATCAGAACATTTTTCTATCAATAGTAGTCTTTTGATTTTTGTGCCACCTGAGTGTGACTGGGAAAAAAAACAGTTTGAGCTGTTGCATGAGGTATTAGGGCTCACAGCAAAGAAGGCTTACACCGTCCCTCACCCATCTCGTCTTAATCGAAACTTTAATTAAAAAATGTTCTACTTTGAGTCAATTGATCAGCCAGCTAACTGTGTTACGTTACCTGTGTTACTATCCATACATTTTTCTGACATTAATGCTCTACCAAGCTGATATTTGTGCCACTTGAGTGTGGCTGGGAAAAAAAACTGCTTTGAGTTGTTGCATGAAGTATCAGGGCTCACAGCGAAGAAGGCTTACACTGCTCCTTCACCCACCTCATCTTAATCGAAACTTCAATTTAAAAATCTTAATGCTGGTCCTGACTCTGATACCTCATGCATGGCCCATGGCTGACTGCTTCTGTGCCATTATAAAATGTTCTAGTGGGGGTCAATTGATGCCATTTTTCTTATTGTCTGCCCCTTTATTTTTAGAAATGTTTGAACTCCAAGTTTGGTTTCCATGTGTGTTGCCTGACATTGGCAGACCTGTTAGAGCAGCAGGCCCACACCGGTCAGTCATCCATCTATTACTGATCAATGTTTCAGCTAGAAATGCTGGTCCAAGCCCTGTTCCATGCATCCATGCTGCACAATCATACTATTTGTACTCTGGGTCAATTGATACCACTTTTCCAGGTGTTTGCCTCTAACTTGAAGTGTTTGGGAAGCTTTTTGCCCCCCTAAGGTGTTATGTATGTGTTTGGTGTTGACTCCCATTGAATTCAATGAGATTCAGGTATGTTTAACTAACCGTTCAGTGATCATGCTCGGCAAACATCGGGACGTTTGCCGAACTAAACCTTGAAAGGTTTGCTCATCTATATTCACAGATGCTTGAGACATCGAGGAACGTGGATTACGGCAGACCTCAATGAGAATCATTTTTTAAAATAAATTATTGAAACAGTGAATGTATGGGGGAGTTTTTATTCAAATAAAGTATTTTTTTCTGTTTGTGTTTTGTTTTCCTTTTCACTTACTGGCTTAATAATGGGGGTAACTGATAGACACCTCTCCATTACTAACCCCTGGTCTTGATGACAACTGACATTACACAGCTGACATCAAACCCAAAAATATTTTCCAGATTTCCACCGCACCAAGGCAATCGGAAAGAGCTGGGCAAAGAACCAGGATTGGCACTGCCAATTCTAGGGTGCCTGTAGGTTGGTATTTTTAGGCTGTGAAAGGACCAATATCCATAGTGTGATGCTAGTCACTACTCACGAAAAGCTGCGATGCTGGATAATCAAAAAGTCCAAGGTCAGAAGCCAGGAGGTTACATCATAGATAGAGGGGTGAGACAAAAGAATAGTCAGGTTACTGTCCAGGAGTCAAAATAACAGGAACATAACGGATCAAGCAAAGGGTCAAAGCAAACAGATGGTCAGAGAACGGTCCTAGGTCAGGAAGCAGACGATCAGAGCACATAGCGCAGAGAAACAAAGCAAATTTACACCAGTGAGCAAGAAGCTACAATTGGCACTAGTCTGAGACAGAGAGCTGGTTAAATAGAAAGGTAATTATTCAAACAGGAGACATATGGATGAAGCTCAGGCAACATCCTAAATGCAATTGGATGGCTAAAGTGTCATTCTAGAAACTGACAGCTCATCACGCCCCAGCATGTGATTGGGCGCTGAGCTGTCCATCAAATACTGACAGCTCAGCATGCCTCTTCTCTGGATAGGATGAAAGACAGAAATTTACTGCATTCAAACACACAGAGAGGTAAAATTGTGACACATGAACCTTTGCAGCCTAATAATATCAGCCCCAGCTGCTTGCTGATTATCAAAAATAGGTGGGACCCAACATCTTTTTTTTCATTTATGTATTAAATAATAAGAAAAGATGTGGGGTTCCCCCTTTTTTTGAATAAGCAGGCAAGGTAAAGCAGGCAGCTGCGGGCTTATATAATTAGGCTTCGAAGGTCCATAGATATTGGCCCCTTACCAGACTAAAAAGACAAGCCTGGAACCACCTTAGAATTGGCTCAGAATTCTGGAACTTTGCTCTGCTCTTCCCAATTGCACTGGTGCGATGGCACTTGGGTAATATTTTTTGGGGTTAATGTCAGCTGTGTAATGTCAACTGACATCAAGGCCAGGGGAAAATTGCTGCATGAACTAGTTTCTTCATTAAATCATATGAACCTACCCTAAATGAGAATATGACATTCAGAGAAATTTGATGGTAGGAGCTCACTCTGATGTGAAGTATTCATTCACATCTATGTGGTGTTGCTGCAAGGTCACTTCAAGGTGCACTATGTGCTGCCTAGAAGCTATTCTTCTCCAATGCCAAATAATGCGTGTGCTGTACCAGATGTCAACATCCTCCCCAGCTGCTGACCTCTTTCAGTGAGTATCCACTCTATTTCCTCTATAACGAATATCAGCAGTGACCTTTGGAGTACCAATACCTTATTTGATATATTGATTTTTTTTTTTAAATTCTGGATAACATAGTAAGGACATCTACAAATAAAAATGACACAGCTTTAGTAAATATGTGACATGGTTAAACTAGGTCTGTAGCTCAAAACCGCTTTTCTGGGCTAGAAAGAAATGTCCTTGTTAAACAGTAAGCCCTTGTTCTGCTTGTATAAATAAATTGCTTTTGTCGTCCTTCACCATCAATCATCTGTCAACCTACTCATTTTGGACTAGAGGAACATGAAGATTAGTTTCTAGAGAATAAAGTAGACCCAACAACTCATTTCATTTTTATTAAAAAAAAAAAATAGATGTGACTAATTACTCACTGAAAAACAAGAATTACCACAAATTCCAACATAACTTCATAAATGATAGTTACATACCAAAACACTAAGGGCTCTTTCACAAGCCAATATTTTTCAGGTAGGAGAAAAACTGACTGATTTCATTAGTGTTATTAGTCAGAGTTTCATTCAAGTTTCATCAGAGTTTGTGGCTCGAGTTTGGTCTCAGTGTCATCAATTTTTTCTTGTACGTGAAAAAAAGTTTCTCTATTCCTTTCCAATCTAACAATCTATGAAAAACAGACCACACTCAAATGGCATATAAGTGCTGTCCGATTTTTTTATGAATCCATAGACTTGTATTACCAAATTTGATACAATGCTCGGATCAAAATTTGACATGTCTCAACAGTTTTGCATTGTCCCCTCAGTCTGCAGAACATTAGGGACATGTGAATGACCCCATTTACTCTTAAAGGTATGAGTGCTATCTGTGGAGACCACAGATAGCATTCACTCACTTAGAATGGAAGCTTGAATGAGCCCACACCACTGTCAAATTATCATATGACCCCTAATTGCACAAATAAATGTATTAAAAATTTTTCAATAAAGAGGCAAAGTGTTTATTGGGTTCTTATTTTTAAACATGGCACAATACATATTTATCTATAACCTTTAAAATCTCTTCAAAATTGGTCTTGTCTAGTGAGTTGACGGCAATTTATTTTTATACTTCCTAAATTCTAGTATTTCTGAGCAATTTTAGAAAGTATTCACTACTCTTTTCTCTAGTAAAATAAAAATTGCGTGTAAATCTCTTTAAAATTGCCTGTTAGGTTTTTAAATACTCTTACTACATATTGTTCTTGACCAAACCTGGGCAAAGTGCGGCCCACGGGCCACATCCGTGCCCACGCCCGCCCGCTGTCTCCATCTGTGCTAACTTCATTGGTGGAGGAGGGGCCTCCAGCCACTTCCTCCACCAATCAGTATGTGAAACAGCCGACACAATTACATCATTTCATTGCTTCAGCTGTGAACTGCTTAAAGGGAATCTGTCACCCTAAATTGGCGGGATATTTAAATGATGGCAGTCAGGTCAGATGGGCGGTGTTTTGGGTACTTGCCTTAACATGTTGTTCGCCGCTGTCTCCATTATTTCTGGGAATTGTAGTTGTTGCCCTCCATATAATGCGCCTGCGCATTGCAATCTGCGGGCAAAGCATACTGCGCGTGCGCAATTCAAGATTGCAATGCGCAGGCGCGTTATATGGAGGGCAACAACTACAATTCCCAGAAATAATGGAGACAGCGGCGAACAACATGTTAAGGCAAGTACCCAAAACACCGCCCATCTGACCTGACTGCCATCATTTAAATATCCCGCCAATTTAGGGTGACAGATTCCCTTTAAAGTTAGCGCATCAGAGACAGGAACAGAAGCAGAGCACTAGGGGAACGGGACCGAGGTGAGTATGTGATGTTCTTTTATTTCATGTGTATGCGATGTTTGGCTGGACATGGGGAGGCTCTGGGGGACTGATCCTGTACATGGGGAGGCTATGGGGCTTCATGCTTCATATGGGCTCTCGTGCTGGACATGGAGAGGCTATGAGGCTCTCATACTGGACATGGGGAGGCTGTGTGGGGCTCATGCATTATGCATAGTTGTGGTCTAACTATGATGTTAATTACAGGCCTCTCTCATATTTTTAAGTGGGCGAACTTGCACAATTAATGGCTAGCTAAATACTTTTGCCCCACTGTATAAGGAGGCTAAGGGGTCTCATCCTGGACATAGGGTGCCTGTGGGGCTCTCATGCTGGACATGGAGAGGCTGTGTGGTGCTCATGCTGTATATAGGAAGGCTGTCTGAGACTCATGCAGTATATAGGGAAGCTTTGTGGGGCTCATGCAGTATATAAGGAGGCTGTGTGGGGCTCATGTAGTAAATAGGGAGGTGTTATGTTTCGGTAGCTGAGGAGAGCAGGCAAAAAGGCAATACACCAGAGCAGTTGGAATCTATGAGATTGCAGTACCCTGACTAACCACCACAACTAGAGGCAGCCGTGGAGCATTCCTACGTTGGTCCTAGACGCCTCGTCACAGCCTGAGAAACTAACTACACCTAAAGATAGAAATAGGAAAGCTATTTGCCCCGGAGCAGAACCCCAAAGATAATAGAAAGCCCCCAAACATGTAATGGCGGTTAGACAAGAGGAAATACTGACACAGAAAGAAAATAGTATGAGCAAACGCTGGGGCCCAAACTATCTAAATAGAAAAGGATAGGAAGGGTACTTACTGCAATCCCAGAAAACCCTGAAAAGCACCAACTCTACTAATTTCAAAATCACCTGAGATCACACGACCTCTACCACCTAAATTAGTTCTCTGGTGTAACAAAATCAAAACAGCAGCCACTGAAAAAACTGAAAAAAGCAAAAGAACAAAACTCAGTGGCTGAACTAAACTGAGAGGGCAGAAGCCCCCGGAGGGGACCCTGAAGGCCCCCAAAGAAGTGCAGGACAAAATGCAAAAATATAGCAAAAACACAAAAGAAGCAAAAGTCTTATCTGTAAGCAGGAGATGCAGACACGACACAGCAGGCCACAAGGAAAACTGGAATGAAGGATTCAGACCAGAACAATTGATCACCGGCAACCCTGATGGGAAAATGACTCCCTTATATAAGACCAGTCAGTAACACCTGATTCCCAGTCTTCACAATCTTCACTAGCACCGCTTGTAACCACCAGAGGGAGCCTCTGCTCAGAACTCATCTCAAACCCATTCACAACAGTACCCCCCCTTGAGGAGGGGTCACCGAACCCTCATTTGAGCAACCAGGTCGGTCAGGATGAGTTCTATGATACGCACGGATAAGTCTCCTAGCATGGATGTCCGAAGCAAACACCCAAGAATTGTCCTCCTGACCATAACCTCTCCATTTAACCAAATACTGGAGTTTCCGTCTAGAAAAACGAGAATCCAATATTTTCTCAACCACATACTCCAGATTGCCCTCAACCAAAACAGGGTCAGGAGGCACAGCAGCAGGAACCACTGGCTCAACAAACCTCTTCAACAAGGACTTGTGGAACACGTTATGGATCTTAAATGTCCCTGGAAGAAGCAAACGAAAAGAAACAGGATTAATAATCTCCATGATCTTATAAGGTCCAATGAACCTAGGCTTAAATTTAGGAGATGCTACTCTCATAGGAATATTCTTTGATGACAACCAGACCAAGTCCCCCACTTTAAACCGAGGACCATCAGTCCTATGCCGGTTAGCAAACCGCTGGGCCTTCTCCTGAGAGAGGGACAACCTCTCCACTACCTGGTCCCAAATCTGTTGCATACGCTCCACAACAGAGTCAACACCTGGACAGACAGAAGCCTCCGTCTGTCCTGAAGAAAATCGAGGGTGAAACCCAGAATTACAGAAAAACGGAGACATCAAAGTGGCAGAGCTAGCCCTATTATTAAGAGCAAACTCAGCCAAAGGCAAAAAAGAGACCCAGTCATCCTGATCAGCAAACACAAAGCATCTTAGATAAGTCTCCAATGTCTGGTTTGTTCTCTCAGTTTGACCATTGGTCTGAGGATGAAATGCCGAGGAGAAAGAAAATTGAACACCCAGTTTAGAACAAAAAGTCCTCCAAAATCTGGAAACAAACTGGACTCCTCTGTCAGACACAATGTTCTCAGGAATGCCGTGTAAACGAACCACGTGCTGAAGGAACAACGGCACCAATTCAGAGGAGGAAGGCAACTTAGGTAATGGCACAAGATGTATCATTTTGGAAAACCTATCACAAATTACCCAGATGGTGGTCATTCTCTGAGAAACAGGAAGATCGGAAATGAAATCCATAGAGATATGGGTCCATGGTCTCTTGGGCACAGGCAATGGCATCAACAAACCACTAGAGCGAGAGCAAGGCTTGGAGCGAGAGCAAGTCCCGCAGGACTGCACAAATTCCCTGACATCACGAGACAAGGTAGGCCACCAAAAGGACCGACTAACCAAGTCTCTGGTACCAAAAATTCCGGGATGCCCAGCCAATGCGGAACAATGAATCTCAGACATCACACTCTTTTTCCATTGGTCCGGGACAAACAATTTTCCAACAGGACAGCGCTCGGGCCTATGCTCCTGACACCCCTCCAGAGCAAGTCTCAAATTGGGCGAGATGGCGGAAAGAACTACACCCTCTTTCAAAATAACAGAAGGATCGGATAACTCAGGAGAGTCCGCAAGGAAACTCCTCGAGAGGGCATCCGCCTTAACATTCTTAGTGCCAGGAAGAAAGGAAACCACAAAATTAAAACGTGTGAAAAACAAGGCCCACCTGGCCTGTCTAGGATTGAGTCGCTTGGCAGATTCCAGATAGACCAGATTCTTATGGTCCGTAAGGACCACCACCTGATGTTTGGCTCCCTCCAGCCAATGTCTCCACTCTTCAAAAGCCCACTTCATGGCCAATAACTCCCGATTACCCACGTCATAATTACGTTCAGTAGGAGAAAATTTTCGAGAGAAAAAGGCACAAGGGTTACTTTTAGAGGTCTCTGGATCTTTTTGGGACAAAACAGCACCTGCCCCAATTTCAGAGGCATCAACCTCCACCTGAAATGGCAGAGAAACATCAGGCTGCCGTAGAACAGGAGCAGAAGTGAATCTCTGCTTAAGTTCCTGAAATGCAGAGACTGCCTCAGGAGGCCAATTCACCACATCAGAACCCTTTCTGGTCAAATCAGTTAATGGTTTAACAATAACCGAGAAATTACCAATAAATTTACGATAAAAATTGGCAAAACCCAAAAATCTCTGAAGAGCCTTTAATGAAGTAGGTTGGACCCAATCACAGATGGCCTGAACCTTGACCGGGTCCATTTCAATAACAGATGGGGACAAAATGAATCCCAGAAATGAGATCCTCTGTACGCCAAAAAGACACTTTGATCCCTTCACATACTGAGCATTCTCTCTCAAAATCTGGAATACAGTTCGAACATGTTTCACATGAGAGTCCCAGTCATTAGAAAAAATCAAGATATCATCCAAAAAAACAATCAGAAATTTATCCACAAAATCCCTGAAAATGTCATTCATGAAGGACTGGAAGACGGAAGGAGCATTAGTGAGCCCAAAGGGCATCACTAGGTACTCAAAATGCCCTTCAGGGGTATTGAATGCCGTCTTCCATTCATCCCCGTGCTTAATGCGAATAAGGTTATACGCCCCCCTGAGGTCAAGCTTGGTAAACCAAGTAGGGTTTTTCACCCTGGAAAACAGGTCAGAAATCAAGGGTAACGGGTATTGATATTTCACAGTAATATTGTTCAAGAGACGATAATCAATACACGGCCTTAATGAACCATCTTTTTTGGCCACAAAGAAAAAACCGGCACCTAAGGGTGAAGAGGATGGTCTGATATGACCCTTCTCCAATGATTCCTTGATATAAGACCGCATAGCGTCATGTTCAGGTACAGACAAGTTAAAAACGCGACCCTTAGGGAATTTACTACCCGGCACTAATTCAATAGCGCAGTCATAGCTCCTATGGGGAGCCAAGGATGCAGATTTACTTTCGCTAAACACATCAGAAAAATCAAACAAAAAGTCAGGAACATCCTGAGCCTGGGGGGAGGCAGAAAAAACAGGAGTGTTGGTATTAACACATTGGCAGCCCCAACTGGTTACAGACACAGATTTCCAATCCAAAACAGGATTATGAGACTGTAACCAAGGGAAACCCAGCACGATAATGTCATGCAGATTATATAGAACCAAAAATTTGCAGCACTCCTGGTGATCAGGTTCAACCCTCATTATCACCTGAGTAGAAAACTGGGGTTTATTCTCAGCCAAAGGGGTAGAATCGATCCCCAGTAGGGGAATAGACTTCTGTAGGGGTATCAAGGGAAACCCACAACGTTTAGCAAAATCATAATCCATCAGGTTAATAGCTGCTCCAGAATCAACGAAAGCCTGAGCAGAAAATGAGGACAGAGAGCATATCAGAGTGACAGTTAATAAAAACTTAGTCTGAACACTACCCAAGACAACTGAGCGTGCAAAACGTCTTCCCCGCTTAGGGCAGACTGAAATAGCATGAGAGGCATCACCACAGTAGAAACATAACCCATTGCGCTTTCGAAACTCATGACGCTGTGCCCCAGACACCACTCTATCACACTGCATGGGTTCAGAAGCTGGTTCACAAGGCAACACCATTCCACGCATACTTCTCCGCTCACGCAAACGTCTGTCAATTTGAATCGCTAATGACATAGAATCATTGAGACCAGAGGGGACAGGGAATCCCACCATAACATCCTTTACATTATCTGACAGACCCTTCCGGAAAAGGGCCGCCAAAGCGTCGTCATTCCATTTGGTCAGGACTGCCCACCTACGGAATCTCTGACAGTATAACTCAGCGTCCTCAAGCCCCTGACTTAATGCCAACAAAGTTTTTTCAGCCTGATCAGTGACATTAGGCTCATCGTACAATAACCCCAAAGCATGAAAAAACGCATCAACATCACTCAAAACAGGATCCCCAGGTGTCAGGGAAAAAGCCCAATCCTGAGGGTCGCCGCGCAGGAGAGAGATGACAATTTGAACCTGCTGCGCTGCGTTCCCTGAGGACTTAGATTTTAAGGCAAAAAACAATTTACAGTTATTTTTGAAATTCAGAAACTTAGCTCGATCCCTAAAAACAAATCTGGCATGGGAATCCTAGGTTCCACAACAGGCAACCTAGCAAGATAGGTTGCAATACTCCGAACTTCAGTGGCAAGCTGATCCACACGGCCAGACAACTGTGCAAACTCCATTGAGAGGAAAAAAAAAAAAAAAAAATCCTCCTCAGCACCCAGAGATACAGAGGGAAAAAAAAAATGCAACAAACAGAAAAAAAAAAAAAAATCTCTGACAACTCTGACAACTTTTTTCTTTCACAATATTTTTCCCTTCTGTGAGTACAATATAATTTTCAGTTTAGGCCGGTGATACTGTTATGTTTCGGTAGCTGAGGAGAGCAGGCAAAAAGGCAATACACCAGAGCAGTTGGAATCTATGAGATTGCAGTACCCTGACTAACCACCACAACTAGAGGCAGCCGTGGAGCGTTCCTACGTTGGTCCTAGACGCCTCGTCACAGCCTGAGAAACTAACTACACCTAAAGATAGAAATAGGAAAGCTATCTGCCCCGGAGCAGAACCCCAAAGATAATAGAAAGCCCCCAAACATGTAATGGCGGTTAGACAAGAGGAAATACTGACACAGAAAGAAAATAGTATGAGCAAACGCTGGGGCCCAAACTATCTAAATAGAAAAGGATAGGAAGGGTACTTACTGCAATCCCAGAAAACCCTGAAAAGCACCAACTCTACTAATTTCAAAATCACCTGAGATCACACGACCTCTACCACCTAAATTAGTTCTCTGGTGTAACAAAATCAAAACAGCAGCCACTAAAAAAACTGAAAAAAGCAAAAGAACAAAACTCAGTGGCTGAACTAAACTGAGAGGGAAGAAGCCCCCGGAGGGGACCCTGAAGGCCCCCAAAGAAGTGCAGGACAAAATGCAAAAATATAGCAAAAACACAAAAGAAGCAAAAGTCTTATCTGTAAGCAGGAGATGCAGACACGACACAGCAGGCCACAAGGGAAACTGGAATGAAGGATTCAGACCAGAACAATTGATCACCGGCAACCCTGATGGGAAAATGACTCCCTTATATAAGACCAGTCAGTAACACCTGATTCCCAGTCCTCACAATCTTCACTAGCACCGCTTGTAACCACCAGAGGGAGCCTCTGCTCAGAACTCATCTCAAACCCATTCACAACAGGGAGGCTGTGTGGGCTCATGCTTTATATGGGGAGGTTCTGTGGGGCTCATGCAGTATATGGGGTTGCTCTGTGGGGCTCATGCTGTATATGAGGAGGCTGTTTGGAGCTCATGCTGTATATGTGCAGGATGTGTAGGTCTCATGCTGTATATGAGGAGGCTGTGTGGGGCTCATGCTGTATATGGAAAGGCTGTGTGGGGCTCATGCTGTATATAGAGAGGCTGTGTGGGGCTCATGCTGTATATAAGGAGGCTGTGTGGGGCTCATACAGTATATGGAGAGGCTGTATGGGGCTCATGCTGTATATAGGGAGGCTGTGTCGGGTTCATGGTGTATATGGGGAGGCTGTGTGGGGCTCATGCTTTATATAAAGAGGCTGTGTGGGGCTCATGCTGTATATAAAGAGGCTGTGTGGGGCTCATGCTGTATATGGGAAAGCTGTGTGGGGCTCATGCTGTATATGGGGAGACTGTGTGAGGGTCATGCTGTATATAGGGAGGCTGTATGGGGGCTCTTACAGTATATAAGGGGATGTGGGGGTGCTCAAATGATATTTACAGTACAGACCAAAAGTTTGGACACACCTTCTCATTCAATGATTTTTCTGTATTTTCATGGCTATGAAAATTGTAGAATCACACTGAAGGCATCAAAACTATGAATTAACTCATGTGGAATTATACATTACACTTTACAAAAAAGTGTGAAACAACTGAAAATATGTCTTATATTCTGGGTTCTTCAAAGTAGCCACCTTTTGCTTTGATTACTGCTTTGCACGAAGAAAAGGTGAACGGATGGATTCTACATGCCTGGTTCCCACCGTGAAGCATGGAGGAGGTGGTGTGATGGTGTTGGGGTGCTTTGCTGGTGACACTGTTGGGGATTTATTCAAAATTGAAGGCATAGTGAACCAGAATGGCTACTACAGCATCTTGCAGCAGCATGCTATTCCATCCGGTTTGCATTTAATTTGACCATCATTTATTTTTCAACAGGAAAATGACCCCAAACACACCTCCAGACTGTGTAACGGCTATTTGACCAAGAAGGAGCTTGTTGGGGTGCTACGCCAGATGACCTGGCCTCCACAGTCACCAGACCTGAACCCAATCGAGATGGTTTGGGGTGAGCTGGACCGCTCACTGCTTCAATTTTGAATAAATGCCCAACAGTGTCACCAGCAAAGCACTCCCACACCATCACACCACCTCCTCCATGCTTCACGGTGGGAACTAGGCATGTAGAGTCCAGCCGTTCACCTTTTCTGCGTGCAAAGCAGTAATGAAAGCAAAAGGTGGCTACTTTGAAAGAACCTAGATTATAAGACATATTTTCAGTTGTTTCACACTTTTTTGTAAAGTGTAATGTATAATTCCACATGTGTTAATTCATAGTTTTGATGCCTTCAGTGTGATTCTACAATTTTCATAGTCATGAAAAATCTTTGAATGAGAAGGTGTGTCCAAACTTTTGGTCTGTACTGTATAAAGGGTTGTATTGGGGTTCAAACGAAATAGAGGGGGATGTCAGCAAGCTTAATTCTTCTGAATATTACGTGATACCATTAATATTAATATACATACGTGGTGTTAGGTGTCAAGATCCAGCCGCTGCACAGGGGGAATCTCGAGCCATGTCCTCTGCAGCCTCGCATTCTTCTTCAGCTGCAGACGATCCTGCTCAGTGGAGACGGCAGTCCCAGCATCTTGGTCAGGCTAATGCTATGCGTTTGGTTTCTCTGCCACCCTAGGTACAGCTATAGCAACCAGCATTAGTCAGCGGCGAGCAGACGCTCCTGGGACTAAGTCCTGATTTTCTCCATCTGAGCATGCCCGTGAGATGACCGCTCATTGGTGGTTGGAGGTCACATGCTCAGGTCCTCAAGCTGTTCGGATTGGGCCATTAGCAAGGTCCTGGAAGGTTGCGGTTATAAAAGGATCGCATGGATGCACGGCCGTGCGCTAGCATAAACCATGTGTTATGTGTGAGCGAGTGGATATGCTGCCACTCTGTGTATGCACGTGTGTTTGGGCCGAGAACCTGCCGCACTGTCTGCATGTATAATCATCTATTGTTACCTAAAAAGGCAGGTTTTAACTCAGCTTGACCTAGCGCCTGTCTCGACCACATGTGCTGCTTACCACGGGCTGTTTACAGGGCACAGTCAACCCACATACTCTGGCACACACCTTATGGTACCGCTCTGCGATCAGTTGAGCTTTTGCTCTTGTTTGGTGCTCTAGTTAGCTGTATTTTGCTACCACTCAGCACCAAGTAGTGGTATGCTTGTGCATTGTGGGTCTGTTCAGACTCAAGTCCCCGCGTTCTAGGGATTGACCCTAGGGACCTCACTCGCGTCATAGCAGCTGTGTCCTGGACATTTAACCTGGAACAGCATTCTGATACTTAGGTGCTGTTCACACTGGGTGACATCTAACCCGCGTATTTTCGGCGTGCAACCACCATTTTGTTCCGCCATTGCTTAGCAGCAGGTCCCATCTCTGCCCGGTGGACCCCGGGTTGCGAACGTACCTTATTATTATTATATTTCGTTTGGTGCATTTCGTCAACCCTAACACATGGTCAAAATTGTTGGTACCCCTCGTTTTATGACAGAAAAACCCACAACGATCACAGAAATAACTTGAATGTGACAAAAGTAATAATACATCAAAAATATATGAAAAGGAACAAATGAAAGTCAGACATTGCTTTTCAACCATGCTTTCACAGATTTTTTTTTAAAAAATAAAGCTCATGAAATAGGCCTGGACAGAAATGATGGTACCCCTGAAATAATGTGACAAAAGGGACATGTTAAATAAAGGTGTGTCCACTAATTAGCATCACAGGTGTCTACAATCTTAGAATCAGTGAGTGTGCCTGTATAGAGGGCTACATATACTTACTGCGCTGTTTGGTGACATGGTGTGTATCTCACTCAACATGGACCAGAGGAAGTGAAGGAAGAGTTGCGGAGTTAGTCTATTTTAGGAGAGTTGAGATAAAGAAGAAAAATTATAGACAAACATGTTAAAGGTAAAAGTTATGACCATCTCCAAGCAGCTTGAAGTTCCTGTGCTACAGTTACACATATTATTCTGAAATATAAGCTCCATGTGACTGTAGCAAACCTCCCTGGATGTGGCCGCAGGAGGAAAATTGATGACAAATCAAAGAGACGGATAATACGAATGGTAACAAAAGAGCCCAGAAAAACTTCTAAACAGATTAAAGTTGAACTTCAAGCTCTAGGAACATCAGTGTCAGATCGTACCATCCGTCGTTGTATGAGCCAAAGTGGACTTCATGGAAGACGACCAAGGAGGACACCATTGTTGAACATTTTTTTAAAGAAAACCAGACTTGAATTTGTCAAACTACAGATTGACAAGCCACAAAGCTTCTGGGAGAATGCTCTATGGACAGATGAGACAAAAATGTAACATTTTGGCAAGGCACATAAGCTGCAAGTTCACAGATGAAAAAAGGAAGCATATGAAGAAAATAACACTTTCCCTACTGTGAAACATGGAGGAGGCTCTGTTATATTCTGTGGCTGCTTTGCTGCATCTCGCACAGGATGTCTATAATCTGTGCAGAGTACAATGAAATCTCAAGACTATCAAGGGATTCTAGAGAGAAATGTGCTGCCCAGTGTCAGAAAGCTTGGTCTCAGTCGCAGGTCATGGGCTTTGCAACACGATATTGACCCAAAACACACAGCTAAAAATGTCCAAGAATGGCAAAGTGGAGAACATTGGACTATTCTGAAATGGCCTTCCTTGAGCCCTGACCTAAATCCTATTGAGCATCTTTGGAAAGAGGCAGCCTTCTGGAAAAGGCAGCCTTCAAACACAAGACAACTGGAGTAGTTTGCTCTTGAGGTGTTGGCCAAAATACCTTTCAAGAGGTGCAGAAGTCTCATTGACAGTTACAGAAATCATTTGATTGCAGTGATTGCCTCAAAAGGTTGTGCAACAAAATATTAAGTTAAGGGTACCATCATTTCTGTCCAGGCCTATTTCATGAGTTTTATTCTTTTAAAAATTCTATGGAAACATGGTTGAAAAGCAATGTCTGACTTTCATTTTCATAGATTTTTGATTTATTAATACTTTTGTCAGATTCAAGTTCTTTCTGTGACGATTGTGGGTTTTTCTGTCATTAAACAAGGGGTACCAACAATTTTGACCACGTGTGTTTATCAATAATATAATTATAATATATTGATATTAATATTGAGCAAAATTAATTTCAGCCTATTGGTTTGGCCCTCCTCAACAGTCACAGTCTCTCATGTAGCCTCTCTGGAAAATTAATTGCCCACCCCTGTTCTAGACCACACATGTCAAACTCTGGCTCACAGAGTGATTACATTTGACCCGTGATGTCGGCATCTGCATTATTTGATGCTCCCTCCCTCATGATTCTGCATCTGATGTCTTAGCTCAGCGGTCATGATGTCATTACTATTACATACCCACTGTGCCGAGCAGTGAAGAGTTTCAGAGCATTCACTTCTGAGATTGGAGCAGCATGCGAATGAGGAGAGGTGAGTATTTTTTTTTATGTTGAGCCTTTTATACTGTATATATTAAGGAGTATGCAAGGTCCATTATTCTGTGTGGAGCACTGTGGGGCCCATTATACTGTAGGAGAGAAAAATGTGGGGCCCTTTTTACTGTATTGAGGATTATGTGGGGCCCATTATATGGAGTACTATGTTAGACCAATTATTCTATGTTTGGGGGTGCATTTTTCTTGGCATCTTACTTTATTTTCTGTATCATTTATGAATTCATTTTTTCCTATATTATTACATGTTTAAATTAGGCCATTAGGAAATATGCTTTTTACTACTTTTATAACATATTATGTTATTCTAGTATGCCCCATTTGTGATACTGTATGTACTCGAGTATAAACTGAGTTTTTCAGCACTTTTTTTAGTGCTGAAAACGCCCTTCTCGGTTTATACTCGAGTCATTGTCCCAGAAGATGGAGGCTGTGGCTAACTCCTGTGCTTGTTGCTAAAGAGAAATGAATATTCACTGCGCTGGCAGTGAACATTCATTTCAGTGAAATAGCACGCACAGTGTCAGCCGCAGCCGCCGACTTCCAGCAGCGCCAGGGTGATCACGTGTCCCCAATACTTAAGAGAAATGAATATTCACCTCTCTCCATTCCCATAGGCATGGAGCGCAGTGAATATTCATTACCTTAAGTAGCAGGGACACCGGGTGCTGTTGTTGGCACCGGAACAAGATGCTGCGAGGGAGCGCAGGAACGTTAAGAAGGATGCTTTTATGATTTGGGGCCAAGCATACAAGAATAGGGATGAGGGTGTCATGCATACCAGGATAGGGATGAGATGGCCATGAATACAAAGATGGAGACGAGGAACCATGCTTACCAGGATAGGGATGAGGAAGAATCCATACCAGGATATGGATGAGGAACCATGCATACCAGGATAGGTACAAAAACCAGGATAGGGAAGAAGGGGCCGTGTATACAAGGATGTAATTTTTTTTTCTTGCCCAGATGTAAAATCTTGCATTTATCCATGTTAAATATCATTCTATTAGTCACTGCCAATTTTGTTCAAGCTTATCTAGATCCTTCTGAATCCTTTGAACTAATTTGATTATTTTACCTTCAGTTCCCATATCCAGATCATTTAAAAAAAATGTTGAACAACACTGAGGCCAGGACAGAGCCTTGTGGTACCCCACTTGAAACACTCTTCCAATTGAATATGCAACCTTTTATTACCACTCTTTCAGTACGATCACTGAGCCAGTTATGAATCCACCTAACCGTAGCCTTGTCAATCCCTTGGTCTTTTTTTCAATAAGGATAGTACGAGATACTTTGTTAAATGCTTTTCTGAAGTTGAGATATACTATATCTACAGCATTTCCCTGATCCACCCAGTCAGTGATTTCATCATAGAAGGAAATTAGATTAGTCTGGCATGACTTGTTTGCTACAAACCCATGCTGATTCTGGTTAATTACTGTATTTTTTTCCAAGTACTTACATACATGCTGTTTAATAATTTGTTCAAAGATCTTTCTGGTATAGAAGAAAGGCTCACGTGCCTGTAATTTCCTGGCTCCATCGCCTTTTCTTTTTTGAAGATAAGAACAATGTTTACCCTTCTCCAGTCTACTGGGACTTATCCTGTTCTCCCAGATTTTTCAAAGATTCTGGCTAGAGGTTCTGCAATTTCCTCTGCTAACTCTTTCAGTAGCATAGGATGTAATTCATCTAGGACAGGAGATTTAAATTAATTTAAATTAGCTAACTTCCCGGTGCTCCCTCGCAGCATCTTGCTCCAATTCCAGCAGCCGCTTTATGCTGGTAAGCAGTGCATGGCAGGGACATCATGCGCTTCTCACAAGCAGAGCACAGCTGCCAAAATACTCTTTCTCTGCACGCCATCCTTATAATTGGCCCCCACCCCCATCCTGGTATGCATGGCCCCATCAGAAAACATTAAAAACCCAAACCATTACACTTACTATCCCGGTGCTCCCTCGCAGCATCTTGTTCTGATGCCAGCAACTGCTTTATGCTTGTAAGCAGTGCATGGCAGGGATGTCATGCACTACTCACAAGCAGAGCACAGCTGCCGGAAAACTTACTGCTCTGCACACTGGGACTGTGCGCACAGAGAGCAGTGAGTATTCATTGCTCTTCAGTAGCGCGCACAGTGTCAGCCAGAGCCTACCTGCTGCTGCTGGCAGTCACATGTGCCGCTACTTGAGAGAGGTGAATATTCATTTCTCTTAAGTAGCGGCACACGTGACCGCCAGCAGCAGCAGGAAGGCTCCGGCTGACACTGTGCGCGCTACTGAATACTCACTGCTCTCTGCCATGAAATTTTGGGAAATTTTTTGCCACGAAAAACTGGGAAAACTTACTGACATGAGTATAAGCCCGGTATGCATTGTCCCCTCATCCCCATCCTGGTATGCATGGCCTCCTCATCCTTATCATGGTATGCATGGTTCCTCATCCCTATCCTGGTATGCATATCCACCTCATCGCCATCCTGGTAGGCATGGCCCCCTCATCCCCATCCTGGTATGCATGGCCCCCTCATCCCTATCGTGGTATGCATTGTTACCTCATCCCCATCCTGGTATGCATGGCCTCTTCATCCCAATCCTGCTATGTATGGTTCCTCATTCCTATTCTGGAATGCATGGCCCCCTCATCACCATCCTGGTGTGCATGGCCTCCTCATCCCTATCCTGCTATGCATGGTTCTTCATCCCTATCCTGATATTCATAGCCCCCTCATCCCCATCCTTCGCAACTGGAGAAAATGTAGCATCATAATCTTCACCATACTTTTGCGAGTACCCTTTTGAGACCAATCTTGCCTTAAACGGGTGAACTTTACCTTCTGAGCCATATTTGTTTTTGAAGGCCCACTTACAACTGATAGCTCTTTTTCCTTGTGGTAGCTCAGTAAGCTTCCATGTATGGAGTTGGTGAAGGGACTCAATCTCTTCATTCGCAGCATTTATCCACTTGTTTTTCATTGACAGGCAGTTTTTGCATCTCTTGGCATGACTGTGGCTCTGGTTCAGTAAAGAGTATGCCACACTAAACAGCGTCGCTAACGAGATCGCTAAATACGTCACTATTTAGCGATCTCGTTCATGACGCTATTGTGTGTGGCATGTAGCAACGACGTGGCCCCTGCTGTGATCTCGCTGATCGTTCACTAGAGTTCTGGACCGTATTTAGATCATTGGCGTCCCGCTGGTGAGCCTATATCGCTGTGTCTGGCACCTTTTGTGAATGATGTGCGCTGTTTTTTACATCACAATGACCGCCAAAGTCGTTAATGAGATCGCTAACCGCTTATGTGTCGTTAACGAGATCGCTAAGTGTGGCAGCTACTAGCGACATTAAAACGATCACAAAAACGATCGCATTAGTATGCGTCGTTATTGTGATCGTTAGCAGGAGCGTTTAGTGTGGCAGTACCTTTAGTGTTCTTACCATATAAGAAAGGTATCTAGCTGGGATATCTTTGTTTGGCCTTTCTGATCTACTGACTGGAGGTTGACTTGGTTCTTCTGTGTCTTTCTTGGTGGCTTCAGAGCTTATCCACACTTCAGTGCTTTCCTTTTCGGTATCTGGGTTTGGTGATTGAGATTCTTGTTCTTGCTTCTTAGATTAAATAACTGGTGTAACTTCATGGAATTTGAGAGATGCAGAGTTTTCATCCATCACTATATCTCTGCTGATTGTTACTGTGTTGGTCTCTGGGTGCAGGATTCTGTATCTTTTTTGAGTTTCGCTATAGCCCACTTGAACGTTTTTCTTTGGAAACATACACAAACGTTTTGCTTCCAAATATCCTGAGGTGCTTCAGGATAGGCTTCTTGTAGTTCCATAGCTCATATGGAGTTTTATTTGTGGCTTTACCTGGCACTCTGTTTTGAAGACAGCAACCTGTCATGATGGCTTCTCCCCAATACGTTGTACATAGATTCGCATCAAACAACATAAATCTTCCACTTTCACAGAGTACGGTTCTTTCTCTCTGCAATGCCATTTTGTTCTGGGTTGTATAGAATAGTAGTCTGGAACACGATTCCATCCTTTTTCAAAATGGTTTGCACCTTACCACTTGTTTATTTAGTTCCATTATCTGCATGCAGGGCTTTTGGCATTCTTCCAAATTTGTTAAACACTACAGCAAGATATTCTTAAAGTTTTTGTGGACCTTTATCGTTACTGTGAAGAAGGTAGGTGACAGTATATCTGGAGTAGTCAACAATAAATGTGAGAAAATATCTCTTCTTGCTAGGAATTTGAACACTCATTGGACCACATACATTTGTATGTATCAGATCCAGAGGCTGTGCAGATCTAGTGGTGCTTATTTTAGGAAAGGATTTTCTGGACATTTTCCCTTTAAGACAGCTAGTGCACTTCATCATTTGACTACACTGGTTCATTTCAATACCATTTGCAAGATGACCTAGCTTCCTTACTGCTTCTGGGACCCTGTGCCCAGGAGGTCTGTGCCATACCTGGATACAGTTCTTTTGCAGAGCTTGTCTAGCACTGTACACTCTTTCTTTGCATTTTAGCTGATAAAGTTCATCTTGGAGTTTTCCATATGCAAGAGTGTGACCCTTCTTTGAGATGATGCAGCTGTTATCTCTAAAAGTAACTACATTCCCCTTTTGTGTAAGCTTCTTTAGTGACAGAAGATTGCTTTCAAGGCTGGGAACATAGACCATATCCTTTACTGGGATCTTTCTGCTTTGTGCTGAGGAAACTGGACAGTGGCTGTAGCAGTCTCCTACTCCTTCTGAAGTCATATAGTGACCATTAGCTAAGATAACCTTTTCTGACTTGCTTTCATTAAGGTCAGTGAAGAAATCCTTGTTATTTGTCATATGGCTGCTTGCACCAGAATGTTTACACCATATACCGTATGCTTTGCAGATGGGCTTCTACTGGCATTAAATGCATCTTCAGCACATGCAAAATCTTCCTTTATAGCTGTTTTAACCCTTTGATGACTGTTCTGTTTTTAAAGCTGACTCATTCTTGCTTTCCAAATTCTGCAGTCTGCAATAAGGTGGCAGGGCTTTTTACAGACAAAACATTCACGAGTTTCTCTTAGATTGCTCTTATATTTAGGAAATCCTGTGTTTTTAATGCTGTTTCTGCTCTGGATTCATTACTGCTGCTTACATGCTGCATTTTTCTCGAATTCATTCACAAGTTTGCCTTTAACATACTCTAGTGTCAGCTCATCATCTGGCTGTGCATCTAGTAAAGTCACGAGTGTGTCATAACTCTCTGGAAGACCACGTAATAGAAGTGCATCAACATAAAAATCTTTAATTTATTCTCCAAAACCCCTGAGATGCTCCACAATCTCTAGGGTGTTTCTCCTGCATATTCTGTCCATCACGTAGCTTAGACTCAGGGCCGGCGTCAGAACCCGGCACACCCGGGCAAGTGCCGGGGCCTGAGCCGGCGGGGGGGCCCACTCGCCCTTGGGCACGCCGGCGCCCAGAGGCGTATCTAGGGGGGGCGCAGTCGGACCGCCTAATGCGGCGGTCCGCAGTGTCTCCTCTGGCAGCTGTATTCTGCCGCCCTCTGGACTGGGAATCGGCTGTTCTCAGTGCCGGCTGTCAAGCTGACAGCCGGCACAAAGAAGCTGCAGCACGCCTGCTCCCAGAGTCCAGTGAACAAGTGTGCTTGCGTCTTTCAGACGCGAGTACAACTGAAGCCGACGTCAGCAGCATGATCATGTCATGTGATCACGCTGCTGAAGTCACTTTCCGGCAGGCAGAAGAGAGCAGAAGATCTGATGTAAGTGCTCCTGCCTCCTGTGCAGCTGCAGATTCAGCGTAGAAGGGGGATGATTTATTCTTTGCTTGTGTGTGGGTGGAATTCCTTCTTTGTGGAGGGGATCTATTCTGTGTGGGGGGGATTACTCAGTGTGGAGGGGGGATTATTCAGTGTGGAGGGGGTATTTATTATTTGTGTGGAGGGGGATTATTCAGTGTGGAGGGGGTATATATTATTTGTGTGGAGGGGGGATTATTCAGTGTGGAGGGGGTATTTATTATTTGTGTGGAGGGGGGATTATTCAGTGTGGAGGGGGTATTTATTATTTGTGTGGAGGGGGGATTATTCAGTGTGGAGGGGGTATTTATTATTTGTGTGGAGGGGGATTATTCTGTGTTTTGGGGGATTGATTATTCAGTGTGAGGGGGATTTATTATTTGTGTGTTGGGGGATTATTCAGTGTGGAGGGGGTATTTATTATTTGTGTGTTGGGGATTATTCAGTGTGGAGGGGGTATTTATTATTTGTGTGGAGGGGGGATTATTCAGTGTGGAGGGGGGGATTTATTATTTGTGTGGAGGGGGGATTATTCAGTGTGGAGGGGGTATTTATTATTTGTGTGGAGGGGGGGATTATTCTGTGTGTTGGGAGATTATTCAGTGTAAGGGGGATTTATTATTTGTGTGGAGGGGGGATTATTCAGTGTGGAGGGGGGGATTTATTATTTGTGTGGAGGGTGGATTATTCAGTGTGGAGGGGGGGATTTATTATTTGTGTGGAGGGGGGATTATTCAGTGTGGAGGGGGTATTTATTATTTGTGTGGAGGGGGGGATTATTCTGTGTGTTGGGAGATTATTCAGTGTAAGGGGGATTTATTATTTGTGTGGAGGGGGGATTATTCAGTGTGGAGGGGGGATTTGTGTAGAGGGGGGATTATTTTGTGTGTTGGGGATTATTCAGTGTGAGGGGGATTTATTATTAGTGTGAAGGGGAGATTATTCAGTGTGAAGGGGGGATTAGGGTTAAAGGGTGTGTGTGGAGGGGGGTGCAAAACTGAGTTCTTGCCCTGGGTGCCAGAAAACCTAGATACACCTCTGCTGGCGCCCGTTAGTGGAGGAGAGCGGTGTTAGCACCGCCACTGGGCCCCCCGCTTGCTCAGGGCCCCGGCAGCCGGCACAATACTTACCTCTCCCCGTGCCTCCGCAGCTCCGGTGTCTTCTGCAGCTCTGCACTGTGATGTCTCAGGTCAGAGGGCGCGATGACGTCTTTCCACAGCGCCCTTTCCTGAGCCGTAACAGTGCAGAGCGCAGCACAGTGCAGAGGAGAGCTCCATATTTTGTATGGAGCATTATATGGGGACCAGTATCCTGTATGGAGCAATTTATGTGGTCCAGTATTCTGTATGGAGCATTATTTGGGGTCCAATATTCTTTATGGAGCATTATATTTGGCCCATAATATTGTATGGAGGACTATACTGTCCGGTCTGTACTGTGTGTTGTGAGGATTCGGCAGTTTCTGAGCTATTGTAGAATTTACAATAGATATCACTCGTGTAATTATAATAAGAAGTGAAATCTCTGGTCTTGTACTATACCCATATTTCTCTGCAGTATCGGAGCATCATGAATCGTGGTCTGCGTTAAAGGGGCCCACTGAGACTCTTTCGCCCGGGGCCCATAAAAACCTGGAGCCAGCCCTGCTTAGACTGATAGAGCTTTCTCATGAGATAAAGCTTATTGCTGAGATTTGATCTTTTGTGCACTTTCTGTAACTCATCCCACATCTCCTTTGCAGTTGCACACTTGCATATATGCGCAATCTGATTATCATCTACACTGAGATGGAAAAATATATGATAAGCTTAACAGATTAGGAATAAATCCTTTGTGTGTTTCTAAAGGACCAGTCACACATAACGAGATCGTTAGCGAGATCGTTATTACGTCACGATTTTGAGATCGCTGGAGAGCCGTATTGTGATAGTTGGGGAGCTGTCAAACATGCAGAACTTCCCAAAGATTTCGGCGCCCCAGCGATCTAACTAACAATCTCGTTGTCGTTGGGACGCTTTCACACAGCAGCTATTTCAACGATCCACACCTTGATAGGGGCTGTACTGTGACACCAATCATCTCCGATTGGTGGACGCTGCTGCGTTCTGATTGGGCGGCAGGTTTAAAATAAAACCACGTTGTAGCAGTTCCGTCCCTTTGTTCCTGTTTGCTTACTGATTTCGCATCGTAGCAGCGTTCTTCGGCTGTGACTCTGTATCCATTCATCTGAGCTTTGTTCCTGACAAGCGTTCTGGTTTGTGGATTGTAGTGTTCTTCGGCTGTGACTCCACACAACCCGGAGAATTCTGCTAAGATCTGCAATCCAGCACGAGGTCAGAAACAAAGGATGGAATCCCTATTCTGTTGCTTTCTTTATGCACGGCGGGAAATGAGAACGCTGTAGCGACCACCAATCGGGGACGAGGGGCGCAGAAAAGTCCAATTTATGCACGCCTAGGTGTTTCAGTTCTGAATCGCTAACGAGGTCGTTGGTTAGGTGTCAAATACAGCGATGCATACTGCCCAGCGGGAGCGCAACGATCCAGGAGTTTTGTAGCGATCAGCGATCTCACAGCAGGGGACTGATCGTTGCTACCTGTCAGACGTAACGAGATCGCTAGCGAAATCGTTATTGCGTCACAAAACCCGTTTTTTCTGCAAAATATTTCTGGTTAATATAAAAGTTTAGTGGAGAAATAAGTGGAAAGTGGGATGGAGATATTAGGGAAATGTAGAAGCTGTTCATATGGTAACATACAGTAGGGCAGCAAGGTTATTGTATGTTACAGGGTATTTTAATGGTGTCAGATTTCATTTTGAATTTAAAGATTTTGAGTGTGGGGAAACTGATATGTTGGTTATCAAATTCAAGAGAATGGGGGAATCATGGGAGAAATGTAGATGGTTGTGTGAGGAGCAGATCAGACAGAAGAAGGATTGGCGATTACATGTGATAGTAGACAGACATTATAGAGAGAGAGACAGGTTATGTCCCCCTGTGTGAACTTCCATTTTTGATGTTCTATATGGTACCATTTATTTGACCATGGTATTTTGGTATTTTGTTATGTTGTTTTCTGTAGTAAATATGAGTTCAAAAGTATTTCCCATCAAAGACAGTACTGTTATGTTTGTCATAACCTGATTTTGAGTCTATATACATTGATGTGATTTTTCATTCTACTTTTCACATGTATGGAAAAATGTTGCATACATATGCTATTTAATGAAGAATGACATATTGTTGTTATCACATACAGTACAGACCAAAAGTTTGGACACACCTTCTCATTTAAAGATTTTTCTGTATTTTCATGACTATGAAAATTGTACATTCACACTGAAGGCATCAAAACTATGAATTAACACATGTGGAATTATATACTTAACAAAAAAGTGTGAAACAACTGAAAATATGTCTTATATTCTATGTTCTTCAAAGTAGCCACCTTTTGCTTTGATTACTGCTTTGCACACTCTTGGCATTCTCTTGATGAGCTTCAAGAGGTAGTCACCGAAAATGGTGTTCACTTCACAGGTGTGCCCTGTCAGATTTAATAAGTGGGATTTCTGGCCTTTTAAATGGGGTTGGGACCATCAGTTGTGTTGTGCAGAAGTCTGGTGGATACATAGCTGATAGTCCTACTGAACAGACTGTTAGAATTTGTATTATGGCAAGAAAAAAGCAGCTAAGTAAAGAAAAACGAGTGGCCATCATTACTTTAAGAAATGAAGGTCAGTCAGTCCGAAAAATTGGGAAAACTTTGAAAGTGTCCCCAAGTGCAGTTGCAAAAAACATCAAGCGCTACAAAGAAACTGGCTCATATGAGGACCGCCCCAGGAAAGGAAGACCAAGAGTCATCTCTGCTTCTGAGGATAAGTTTATCTGAGTCACCAGCCTCAGAAATCACAGGTTTACAGCAGCTCATATTAGAGACCAGGTCAATGCCACACAGAGTTCTATGTTATGTTTCGGTAGCTGAGGAGGACAGGAACAACAGCAGGGCAGCCGAACACCTGAGATGTTGGTAACTGATGGGTTGCAGATTCCTAAACTAATGACACAACTAGAGGTAGCCATGGAGCATTCCTACGTTGATCCTAGACGCCTCGTCACAGCCTGAGAGATAACTACACCTAAAGGCTGAAAGATGAAAGCTATCTGCCCCGGAGCAGATCCCCAAAGAAAATAGGAAGCCCCCAAACATATAATGGCGGTTAGACAAGATGAAAATACAAACATAGGCAGAAAATAGACTGAGCAAACGCTGGGGCCACAAGCTGACTAAATAGGATAGGACAGGAGAGATTACTTTCTGCAACCCAGAAAACCCTACAAAAATCCAACAATTCTGATTACAAAAATACTGAGATCACACGATCTCGCCACCCACTAAATCAGATCTCAGTGTGAACAAAAACCAAGCCGCAGCCGCTGAAAAAACAGGAAAAAGCAAATGAGCAAATAACAGTGGCTGCAGATAAACTGTGAGGAGCTCGGGCCCCAGGAGGGGACCTGGCTGACCTCCACAAAAGTGCAGAAAACAATGCAAAAAGCAAGCACAAAAAGAAAAGCAAAAATATCTTATCTGAAAGCAGGAGATGCAGGCAAGACTCCAGCAAACTTCCAAATGAACCAGGAACCACAATTGAGACAAGAACAATTGATCACCGGCAACCATCATGGGAGGGAACCTCCCTTATATCAGACCAGTCAGTGAATCCAGATTGCCAATCCTCGCTGAAAGGTTCAGTACTGTCTGTAACCACCAGAGGGAGCCTCTGCTCAGAAACCATCTCTAGCACATTCATAACAGTTCTAGTAGCAGATATATCTCTTCAACAACTGTTAAGAGGAGACTTTGTGCAGCAGGCTTTCATGGTAAAATAGCTGCTAGGAAGCCACTGCTAAGGACAGGCAA
The DNA here is from genome assembly GCA_033576555.1 of Oophaga sylvatica. Taxonomy (NCBI): domain Eukaryota; kingdom Metazoa; phylum Chordata; class Amphibia; order Anura; family Dendrobatidae; genus Oophaga; species Oophaga sylvatica. The sequence goes on from JARQOD010000004.1 coordinate 115,732,503, forward strand.
CAAGCAAAAGAGACTTGTTTGGGCTAAAGAACACAAGGAATGGACATTAGACCAGTGGAAATCTGTGCTTTGGTCTGATGAGTCCAAATTTGAGATCTTTGGTTCCAACCACCGTGTCTTTGAGCGACGCAGAAAAGGTGAACGGATGGACTCTACATGCCTAGTTATGTGAAGCATGGAGGAGGAGGTGTTGGGATGCTTTGCTGGTGACACTGTTGGGGATTTATTCAAAATTGAAGGCATACTGAACCAGCATGGCTACCACAGCATCTTGCAGAGGCATGCTATTCCATCCGGTTGTGTTTAGTTGGACCATCATTTATTTTTCAACAGGACAATGACCCCAAACACACCTCCAGGCTGTGTAAGGGCTATTTTACCAAGAAGGAGAGTGATGGGGTGCTACGCCAGATGACCTGGCCTCCACAGTCACCAGACCTGAACCCAATCGAGATGGTTTGGGGTGAGCTGGACCCCAGAGTGAAGGCAAAAGGGCCAAAAAGTGCTAAGCATCTCTGGGAACTCCTTCAAGATTGTTGGAGGACCATTTCCGGTGACTACCTCTTGAAGCTCATCAAGAGAATGCCAAGAGTGTTCAAAGCAGTCATCAAAGCAAAAGGTGGCTACTTTGAAGAACCTAGAATATAAGACATATTTTCAGTTGTTTCACACTTTTTTGTTAAGTATATAATTCCACATGTGTTAATTCATAGTTTTGATGTCTTCAGTGTGAATGTACAATTTTCATAGTCATTAAAATACAGAAAAATCTTTAAATGAGAAGGTTTGTCCAAACTTTTGGTCTGTACTGTATATCCATACATTTCCAACATTATCCTGAGATGTGTGGCATAAAATTATCAACTTTTTAAAAAACATTATTTCTTAGTACTCAGTCACAAGATGAATATGTTGTGACTATGCAATGGTTATGATGTGAATTGTAGACTGTATTTCCTAGCAAATAGCTGTTTTTCACAGTTAATAACAATCTAAATAAAATGTATTTAACATGAAAGTTTCATTTATGTAACATGACTTTTGTTCACAGGGAATAAATGTCATTTCTTAATTGGTTGCAGCCTAAAAACATGGAAAAAATGTATTATTCTTCAAAAACTTTGATTTTGCGGTCAGGGCACCGAAAAGTTGAAATTGGAATACTTTATTTAAGGAAAATTACATATGTTTGGGTTTAATTGCATAATAAAAGCTAAATACAATATATTTCAAACCAATAGAATATTTTAATCAATATGTTACAAATTAATGAAATGGAGCTTAGAAATGTTTACTTTTGTGAGATTTGCAAGGGTATGTGAGATCACTTTCAAATGCAAAGAAAAGAAGACTGGAATCTGCAATATGAAAAAATGGGCGCACTGCGAAGTATTAAACAATCAATATCAGGGGGTGCAAACAGTGGTCAATAATAGTGGGAAGACTGGAGGAAGAAAAAAGATGACCACCAAAAATGTTGCACACCACCCTATATAATAATAAAAAATGACTTTATTGGCAAACAACAATAAAAACATACTAAAAACAGTGAGAAGCCAACCGCATACATCCTGCTATACAATAGTCAATAATAAGGCAAAACATGTAGTATGAGCCATCCTATAATCAGCAATAATGCCTAATATATAATTGAAAAAATGTCCACAAAGAAAACCCCCATATGTATGGTTAAATGTGGACAAAACCACAAATAGACCAGCAGCTGTGTGAACATAGACAAAAATGTTCTGTGAACCAGAATGCACCCATGAGGTAGAGAAAGACAATAATTATGCACAGCAAAAGTTGCTAAGATATACTACCAGTCAGGGAAATCCCATGCAATGTGCCCAGATGCAAGTCCAAAGAATGAAAAGCAATGAGCGGTGTAGAAATATGCTCACAAATCTGCCATGGGGAAGGAGGGCAAGTGACAAGGAAGCAGGAGGCAGAGGCGGGGGCTGCCCAACGCGTGTCGCCTTCACCCGGACGGCACGCGTTGGGCAGCCCCCGCCTCTGCCTCCTGCTTCCTTGTCACTTGCCCTCCTTCCCCATGGCAGATTTGTGAGCATATTTCTACACCGCTCATTGCTTTTCATTCTTTGGACTTGCATCTGGGCACATTGCATGGGATTTCCCTGACTGGTATTATATCTTAGCAACTTTTGCTGTGCATAATTATTGTCTTTCTCTACCTCATGGGTGCATTCTGGTTCACAGAACATTTTTGTCTATGTTCACACAGCTGCTGGTCTATTTGTGGTTTTGTCCACATTTAACCATACATATGGGGGTTTTCTTTGTGGACATTTTTTCAATTATATATTAGGCATTATTGCTGATTATAGGATGGCTCATACTACATGTTTTGCCTTATTATTGACTATTGTATAGCAGGATGTATGCGGTTGGCTTCTCACTGTTTTTAGTATGTTTTTATTGTTGTTTGCCAATAAAGTCATTTTTTATTATTATATAGGGTGGTGTGCAACAAGAAAGACTGGAATGACACAAAGTGCCAATATGGTCTTACCTGGGTAAAAAATGTCAAAAACTTGCTGCAGGTGAAGTGGTTTATACCTGGATTGGCACCCTTCATCCTTTCCACATGGCAGCACAGATTTAACTCACTTGTTTCTCCATTGCTTGCACTTTCAATCCCCAGATGTAGTCTCCCATCATTTTTCATTGCGGATTCCCTGGTAACATCATTCATACTGCAATATATTGTGATGAAAGTGCTCTCCTTGTTCCTCAGAATAGGCACCCGTGTTGCGTTTGAATTTATCACGATGGGCATCAAGGATATGTACTTTTAGAGACATCTTGCAGCCCATTTTGCTATAGCTTTTCACTAGAGTCTCAATCAATACAACATTGTTTTCAGCTTTATGATTTCCAAGAAAGCTGTTACTACTTTAACAAAACTGATCCATGTTCCTTTTTCACTTTTTTTAGCAGGTTGGGAAACTCTTGACACTTTATATTTTTC
>JARQOD010000004.1:115735594-115795775 GCA_033576555.1 Oophaga sylvatica
CAAACATCTAAAGGTGGGGCCCTTTTAAACCGGGGGGCCAAGATGTCCAAAAACCCGGCTGCATGCCCCGGGCCGGGACCCCCCAAACCGACCTCGGTATTGTGCGCAAGATGGGGGCGCACCCTCCCCCAGCCCGGTATCCAAATCACCCAAAAAGCTCCATTATCCGGGGGCAAAATGGTTCCCCAATAAGGGGTGGGCCGGACTTACGGCTTCAAGCGGAATTATGCAACCCTAAAATGTCCCCATGCCTGGAGAAAAAAAGTGCTTGCTAATAGGGCGCAAACCCGGCGGCTAAAAGGGGAAAGTGGAGATTGGGTCCCGTTAAAGGGAGTCGGAACCCCTCTTCCTTAAGCTACATCCTTTTGAGACGCACAAAAAAGGGATTCCGGAGGCCCTTTTTTCACTGTTCACAACAGCCAGGTGACACCCCGGGACTATGCTTGCGACAAGGGACCCCTGGACCCCTCAAGAAAAATTCAATTTAAAATGTTTTCGACAAAATGAAGCTGAAAGAACAATTTATACGGGATTTGAGATCCCAAGAGGAACGCAGAACGAAAATTTGGTGGCCCTTAGATCATGGGATCATTTTTGATCCCCCTAAAGGACAGGGCAAAAAAAGGGGGCTGCGGCCCCTGGGAAACCTGAGGTGGCCCCCCAACATCCAGGCTGAAGTCACTCCGAACCGGAGAACCCCTTTTCCCCGCTAGGGCTGAACCCAAAGCGATGACACCTCCTAGTGAATTGGATGTCTGCGCTGAGGTGGAGTTTCTAAAAATCTGGCTGCTGTAATGAGGCCCCGCAGCTGCGGAAAAAGGAGGGAAGGGAAAATTTGTTAGCTGACTGCCCAGAAGACGTCCCGTGGATGCACCGGAGAAGAAAGAAGACGTCGCCTCCCCGGAGGAGGACAACGCCACCCCCAGGAGCAACCTCTGATCAACACCCTCCTCGTAGAAGATATCTGTTACCGCTGCAACCGGAAAGGTCATCTTCGACACAGTGTCCTTTAAACGGGCAGAACCTGGTCCAAGGGCCAACACCCAGGAGAATACCCGTCAGGCCCCTAGACTGGAACCGCAGGTATGTGGGCGGGCGACCCTACCTGTCTATTATTCTAGATGGTATTGCTGTTCCAGCATTGTTAGACACTGGGTCCCAGGTGACCCTAATACCTGATGCTCTATATACAAGTACTGGTCAATGGACAGTCTTAAACCTCCGAGCCTTGACTTTACTGTGTATGCTTCTAATGGTCTTCCTGTAGAAGTACTCGGAACAAAATGTGTAGATGTAAAGGTGGGCAGAGAGGAGTTGAAAGACCAAGGGCTTCTGGTAGTAAAGACTGTAAATGAGGAGAACGGTTTAAATATCATTTTGGGTACTAACATTATGGGTAATTGTTTGGAAAAGTTGTGTTCTTGCTCCAACAGCTCGCTGAGATTGCCCGACCAAGGCAGAAAGGAGTAATCCAAAGAGAGATCCGGGCCCTGGTGTGTCAGCAGCAAGCGAAGCTTACCGACGGCGAAATTGGTAATGTACGGGTCACTGACTCGGATCTATTGTGATACCCCCAATGAGTGAAATGATCATTTGGTGCAGGGCGGCCATAGGTCTGAGAGGACAGAATTACCAAGCTGTAGTAGAACCCACCATTCAGAACATAGACCTACACTTATGACTGCTAGAGGAGTAGTAGAGGTGGTGAAGGGAAAGAGTACCGGTACGGCTTCTCATTGGGGAGATGATGAGGTAAATTTACCCCGTTATGCAACCATTGCTAAACTTCATGCTGTTGATAATAATTCTATTCTCCCGGCTGAGTCCTTAGACTCCTGTCAAATAGCGGAGGACAATGACCCAGCAACTCAGGGGGCGGAATGGTGTCAGCAACTCCATGTTGGGACGGACACCACTCCCGCTCACCAGAAGCAAGGGGTATTACGGGTGGTGCAAGAGTACGCCCAAGTGTTTAGCAAAATCCACTTGATTTTGGGACAATTAAGGGAGTACAACATCATATCCCTACAGGCAGTCTTCCTCCCATCAAAGAGCGTATGGGCCCATACCTCCAGCTCATTTCAGAAGGCTAAAGAAATGTTGAATGATATGAAGAAAGCTGGGGTGATAAGGGATAGTTGTAGCCCCTGGGCAGCCCCTCTAGTTCTGGTTAAAAAGAAAGATGGTATATGAGAATGTGTGTGGATTACAGGCAGGTGAACCCGCATAACACACAAGGATGCATACCCGTTACCACGTATAGAGGAATCATTAGTGCTCTGAAAACGGCTAACTACTTTTCTACCCTCGATCTGACTAGTGGTTACTGGCAAGTGGCGGTGGCTGAGGAGGATCGTGAGAAAACGCTTTCACCACCCCAATGGGGCTCTGTGAGTTCGCCAGAATGCCGTTTGGGCTCAGCAGTCCCCCAGGAACATTTCAGAGAGTGATGGAAAACTGTCTGGGCCATCTCAATTTGAAACCCGTGCTGCTATACCTAGACGACGTTATCGTGTTTTTCAAGACATATGAGGCCCAAATCTGAAGAAACTGGCAGAAGTATTCGAGTCCCTGTCCAGGTACGGGATGAAATTAAAACCCTCAAAATGCCATCTACTCAAACAGAAGGTACAATACTTGGGGCACATCGTCAGTTCGGAAGGAGTAGCGCCGACCCAGAGAAAGTCACTGCCATCCAGAAGTGGCCGGAGCCGAAGAACCTTAAGGAAGTGCGACAGTTCCTGGGACTAACGGGTTACTACAGGAGATTCGTGAAAGATTACACGAAGAAGGCAGCTCCTTTACAGGACCTCCTAGTAGGACAATCCCTGAAGAGCAGAAACCCTCCCTTTAATTGGGGTAAAGAACAGGCTGAAGCATTCCAAAAGATGAAAGAGATCCTTACAGGTGATGAGATCTTAACCAATCCTGATTACAGCCAACCGTTCCTGTTGTACACCGACGCCAGAATGAAGGGTTGGGAGCAGTTCTCAGTCAGAAGCAGAATGGCCAAGAAAAATCATCGCATATGCCAGCAGAAAACTCGGCCAACTGAAAGGAATCCGGAAAATTATGCAGCTTCAAGCTAGAGTTTCGGCGCTGGTCTGGCCATTACTGAAAGATTTAAGCACTATCTGGCCTCCAATAAGTTCACGGCGTACACAGACAACAACCCCTTACGCACCTGGAAACCGCCAAGCTGGGTGCCATGGAGCAGCGATGGATGGCTCGGTTGTCCAATTATCAGTTTACTATCAAGTACCGGGCAGGTCGAAAGAAAAAGCTAATGCTGATGCGTTTGTCCCGAATGCCGCATGACTCTGACACGAAGAAGAATCAGACGACCTGGAAGAAATTGAGGCTCCCTGCGTTTTCATCGAAAGGGGTAGTCCATGAGCATCGAGTTCACAGAAAGCGAGTAAATGGTGCAACATTAAATCCTTTACCCCATCACAGCTGGAAAGAGACTCAGGACAGTGATCCAGTGGTCCCGCCGCATCAAGGGGTTGTTAAAACAGGAGGGTTCCTCTTGGAAAAGGATGCACTATGTCAGCCAAGCTCTGTGGAACGAGAAAAGCAGGTTGTTCCTATACGTGAGAAGTTGTGCAGGAGATACGTCAACCCCAGAACCCATGAAATGGTCTGGCAAATAGTGGTCCCCAAGGCAGACGTCCCAATGTGTTGGAAGCGTACCACGATCAAGCAGGACACTTTGGCTGGAGAAAGCTGGAGACCCTGTTGAGATGCCAGTTCTACTGGTAGGGATGCGCAGCTCCCTCGAGAGGTGGTGGTCGGAACTGTGGACCTTGTGGTCTCAGAAGAAAGGACTACGGTAGTCAGAAGGCACCCCTGCAACCTATCCGGAGACTCGTCCCCTGGAGATTGTGGCCCTGGACCACGTCAAATTGTCGCCAAGTAGATCTGGATACTCATACGCCTTGACTATGGTGACCATTACTCCAGATTTCTGGTGGTTGTTCCAGTTAAGGACCAGACCGCAGTGACGGCCGCAAAAACTTTCAAGCAAGCTTCTGCAGACCCGCATGGGTATCCCGAGCAAGTATTAACCGATCAGGGACCTGCTTTCGAAGCTGATTTATTCAAGGAATTCTGTCACATGTACGGGTGCAAGAAAATAAGAACAACACCATATCACCCTCAAACCAACGGTCTTTGTGAAAAGATGAACCATATTGTCCCTTGACTTGTTGAGATCCATACCGTTGGAAGAAGGAATCGATGGCCGATTTACTACCTGATTTGGTTGATTTGTATAATCAATACCTGTAACTCAAACAACTGCACTCCAGCTTATCTTATGAGAGCAAGGCCCCGGAAAACTACCAATGGATTTAGAACTTGGAGTGGTAGAACCGGAGGCAGACGACGCTGTTGAAAACAGGGCGTCAATCGGCAAGAGCAATACAGAAGAGTACAAATCTGTGTAGAGGAAAGTCTCAATAAGGCACGGGAGAAACAGGAAGATTTTTACAACAGAAATGCTCCTGCCAAGCCTTTGATTGCCTGGAGAGGTAGTATTAAAAGAAAAAGGAAGATGCACAAATTGGATAATCAGTGGGAGCAAGAAACCCTACGTCATACAAGATTCTAAATATGACAACAGAAAAGTTTGTGTCGTCAGTAAGGACGGAGGAAGAACAACAATCACTGTGTCCAGAGATTCATTTGAAATTGTGTCCAGAACACTTAAAGCGTTGTGAAAAGAACCCTGTCATCAATCAAGGAGAAAGAGAGGAAGAGGTCATACACACAGATCTGGAGATTTTCCTGCGGATTGGCCCCGACTGGGAGATGCTGTGATAATTCCAGTGTTGCAGTTTTATCAGCCACAAGAGGAAGTTCTACCTCCAGTTGTGCCTGTGGTGCCAGTTGAGCCCGCTCAGGAGTTACCCATTCCAGCAACACCTCAACCTGTGGAACCTCAGAGGATCATCTGAAGCAGCGCCCCATACTATGGGTTCCCCTGGTGAAGCTGACTCACACCGCCCAGCCCATCAGTACGCTTCCCAGATCCATAGAAAGATTAAGGCAGTTCTATAGTTTGCCGTTACGCAGTGCAGACAGATCGCAACTTGATATACCTGAATTACACCACGTAGATCAAGCGAACCACCAAAGGGAAGTTACCCATTAGATATCAGCAGTGATTATAACGAATTCATGTGAATAACTGTAAAAAGTTTATATATATATATGTGTTTTTCCCTATTATGTCTTAAATGGACTCAGAGGCTGAGGACTGAGCCAGCCCAAAAACTGTATCCTGTAAATAGTTGCACTAAAGTGCCTTTTTAATGGTTTCACATGAAACCTTGACTTACCTCTGAACCAAAAACCCGTGGGTGTGGCACTGAGTGAGGTCTGCATTTGGATGTCCTGCAGCCCACCCAGGACCCACGTTGAAGGTTTGGTGCGGGTCCTTCACAAGTATACTGAATATTTATTGAATGCTATTTAATATTTTGTATTTATATATAATGTTATTGTTTGCAACGTTCAAGATATCCTCACCTCCGGATGGGACGAATTTAATGTTTATTGTTAATGTTTTCATGCATAAACAAAAATGTCTCTTTATATTTTACAGCCCGGGAGTGCTGTCGTTTACCATGGGGGAATTGTGTAGCCCTGGTACACAATACCAGGAGGATGAGTGGAGAGGTAACAGTTAAGGTCTCTTCATGACATCATGTACACTTCTGACACACCCAGCAGGGGTGTGGAAGGGAGTGATTTCTAGTCAGTCAGTTTCCTGTCCTTGGACAGAGTAGACGTGTCCAGTTTGAGCCTGTCAGCAGTTCAGAAAGTGGAGGCTGGTACAGGTGGTCTAATTCACTTAGCCTAGTCAGAGCTGTGCCCCACTGGAAGAAAGACTGAACTATCTTTAAGAGTCGAGCAAATCGAAGGGCAAAGTGGAAGGAAGATTATTGGAAAAGTGCTTTTGGCTTGGAAAAGTCCTGCACATTGCTACCGGTCACTGGGGACCGAAGGATCACTATTAGCTACAAGCATAGTGGTAAGAAAACCAGGGATTTACGGACCCTAGTCGCGGCAAACAGCCCCATATAGTCAGTACGTAACTGGAGTCAGGTGGAATAGGGACTTTGAGTCAAGCGCAGACAAAAGCAGGAACTAGTTCATCAATTGGAAGACTTCACCACAAATCTGACTGGGCAGAACAGCTCTGGAATAGCTGAAATTAAAGAGGGAACTACGCTGCAAGCTGGTTGTACTCATCGTTATTGGACAGTAAAGGAGGCCCCTAACTTGCTTAGCTGTGCCTCAAAGCTCATCCTCCATCAACCCCATCAGCCTCCTGGGACCTGCCTTACCATCTTGCAAGTAAAGGTATGGAAAGACGCTGACCGTGTGAGACTGAGTTATTGATTTGCATGCCCGCACAATCCCTACCTAACTACCGACCTGAGGGAAGAATCCCACCTGTAGGGGACCCGACATCTAGCTGCCTCACCATCCCCTCAGGATCTATAGCACGCTGGTACAAATTACCAGAATACTACAGGTGGCGTCACGAACTGTATATAAATCTATCCCCTGTAAATATTCCCCCCAACATACGCCAGACCGCCAGGGCCACAGACCGAGCCACAGCTACCTGTGACAAAAACCCCATAGACTTCCATGGGCTCGGCTCTGAGTACCCCCATTGCCCTGGTAACCCCACAATTGTGGTGGCGGGTCGACACATATATTCATGGCCGGAAGTGTTGGCACCTTTGAAATTGTTCAAACAGTGAAGTATTTCTCCCAGAACATTATTGCAATTGCACATGTTTTATTTCCTTTGTGCATTGAAATAACAACAAAAATAGAGAAAAAAGGCCAACTGGACATAATGTCACACAAAACCCCCAAAATAGACCGATAAAATTGTTAGCAACCTAAACTTAATATTTGGTTGCAATGCACACCTTTGAAACAAATAACTGCAATCAATTGCTTCCTATAACCATCAACAAGCTTCTTAGAACTCTCAACTGGAATTTTTGACCACTCTTCTTTTGCAAACTGCTACAGGTCTCTCAAATTTGAAAGTTGCCTACTCCCAACAGCAATTTTAAGAGCTCTCCAAAGGTGTTCAATGGAATTTAGATCAAGATACTGTTAGAACCCTCTTGTTAGGTTTTGTTTCAGTTTGCTGGTCACATGACCTTTTTTCCCTATTTAGTCTGGCTCCGCCTTTCTGGCTTTGCTGGACTTCATTGTATTACCTACTCTTAAGCTAGCCGGGTGCTTAGGTGCCTTACTCAGTCAGTTTTGCTTGATCTTAGGATCTCTAAGTAATTTGTTTTCTGTTTTATTTTTCCCTGCTACAATTTCTGTTAGGAGGTGTCCACCTTTTCTCCCAGTCCCTAGATCTTGTAGGGATTCCTCCCTCGCAACTATAGGTCTTCGTTCAGACTAGCTGAGGCCCTTTAGCGGGTCTGGTCGCAGGATCAGGTTCCCCGTTACATCGTAGGGATCCAGCTTTAGTTCTATTGTAGGGACAGAATTCCCATCTTTCCTTAGTGCTTGTAGCAGATCATAACAGTAAGTCCAGCCCAAAAGAAAAAAAAAAAAAATCACTAAGGAAAGATTTTCTGTTTCCATCATGGTGTCGGTTCAGGATTTGGCTCAACGCCTGCAGGGACTTTCTCTGGAGGTGGCTGTAATCCAGAAACACGTGAGTAGTTGTTCTGGAGAACATTTCGTGGAGCCAAAGGTACGTTTGCCTGATTTATTTTTTGGTGAACAACAAGATTTTTTTTTCTTTTAAAAATGCTTGCTTGTTGTATTTCCGTTTGAGACCCAGATCCTCTGGTGATGAATCACAGCGCATAGGTTCATAAGGTCACTTTTGCGCAATAGAACCTCAGGACTGGGCCTTTTCTCTGCAGCCTAGTGATCCATGCTTTAGATCAGTGGATAGTTTTTTTCTGCTTTGGGGTTATTGTATGACGATCCGGATCGTGTTTCATCAGCTGAGACAGAATTGAGACGTTTGAGACAGGGATCAGGTAATGTGGAAAAATATTGTACTCACTTCCGAAGGTGGTCCACTCAGGTGGGGTGGAACGATTCAGCTTTGAAAAGTTTATTTCTTGCTGGGCTAAGTGAAAGGGTTAAAGATTTGCTGATTGCTTATCCTATACCTGGTAACTTGCAAGAGGCTATGCAATTAGCCATACGGGTGGATAGGAGACTGCGTGCAAGGGTTAATGAGAGTAAATCTGCCTTGTCATCTCCAAGTTTGGAAAGGGACTGTACTGACATTGCAGAGCCGATGGAGATTGGAGCAATGACACCTCACTCTTGGGAAAAAGACCGTAGATTTGCGGAGGGCTTGTGTTTCTATTGTGGCAAATCTGAGCATTTTATTAAGAACTGTGTGCTTCGAATTGAATAAAGAGAGAAAAAAAAATGAGGTCAGTTTTCGCCCGCATAGCTTGTTTAAACAATAAAGGTGTCTTTCTCTCTGCTACCACTGCTGGTGAGGAGGAATTAATGGAGTTTCGGGTATTTGTGGATTGTGGTTCAACTCTCAATGTGATTGATGGGAAATTTTTGGAAAAACTAAAATTAAAACCCAAACTTCTATCTTCCCCTATTAATGTGGTGTCTGTGGATGGTTCTCACTTGAAAAATGTTACTCACCATATCTGTGAATTTCCTCTTACTATTAATGGTGTTCATCAAGAGAAATTGGATTTGGTAGTTTTGAATAATTTGCCCTCACCGGTGATTTTGGGGTTATCCTGGTTAAAATTGCACAATCCGGTACTGGATTGGTCTACCAATGAAATTAAGTCCTGGAGTCCTAATTGTTATGACAAGTGTTTGTAACGGACGTATTGCTGCTGTAGTTAAGGGGGAGTTACCTGTACCTATTCAGGATTTTTGGAAAGTTTTTTCTGAGAAGGAATCGCAGGTATTGCCTCCTCATAGAGATTATGATTGTGCAATTGAATTTGTCCCTGGAGCGACTCTTCCTAAAAGTCGTTTATTTAATTTGACTATTCCTGAGAGAAAGGCTTTGGAGGAATACATACAGACAAGCTTGGCCGCCGGTCACATTAGGCCTTCCAAATCTCCTGTGGCGGTTGGATTTTTTTTTTGTTAAAAAAAAGGACGGCGGTTTACGGCCTTGTCTAGACTTTCGTGAGATTAATAAGATTACTGTACGCAATCCTTACCCACTGCCATTGATTCCTGATTTGTTTAATCAGTTAGTGGGGGCCAAGTGGTTCTCGAAAATTGATCTTCGAGGGGCATACAATTTGTTGCGCATGAAGGAGGGGGATGAATGGAAGACTGCGTTTAACACTCCACTGGGTCATTTTGAGAATCTGGTCATGCCTTTTGGGCTTTCCAGTGCTCCGGCATTTTTTCAGAATCTTATTAATGACATCCTTAGACCTTTGATCAGCAGAAGTGTGGTTGTGTATTTGGATGACATTTTGATTTATTCACTGGATTTGGAGTCTCATTGGAGGAGTGTGCGTGAAGTATTACAGTTACTGAGTGATAATTCACTTTTTGCCAAACTAGAAAAATGTGAGTTCGCTGTACAGAGACTTAGTTTTTTGGACTACATTGTCTCCAGTGAAGGTTTTGAGATGGACCCGGTGAAAGTGCAAGCTGTGCAGGAATGGCCTAGGCCTATTGGTGTGAAATCAATACAGAGGTTTTTGGGGTTCGCCAATTATTATAGAAAATTCATAAAAAAATTTTCTGTGATTGCCAAATCTCTGACCGATCTCACCAGGAAAGGTGCTGATGCGGTTCAGTGGACTACTGAGGCCATTGAGGCTTTTGTGTTGCTAAAGGAGAGGTTCAGCTCTGCTCCCATCCTTACGCAGCCTGATGTGACTAAACCATTTTTGGTTGAGGTTGATGCTTCTTCTGTGGGGGTCGGCGCGGTGTTGTCTCAGGCAAACACGGATGGAGTACATCCCTGTGCTTTTTTTTCAAAGAAATTTTCTGAGTCTGAACTAAATTATGATATCGGTAATCGGGAATTGTTGGCAATTAAACTCGCATTTGAACACTGGCGTCATTTTTTGGAGGGAGCGGAATTTCCCATTCAAGTCTTCACCGATCATAAAAATCTGATCTACCTTGATGCTGCCAAACGCTTGAATACCCGTCAGGCTAGGTGGGCACTGTTTTTCTCACGGTTTAATTTTACCGTCACTTACATCCCAGGTACTAAAAATGTTAAAGCTGATGCTTTGTCTCGCAGCTTTTCTCCTATGGTGGGTACTGAGGAGGAGGAGGAAAACATCTTGCAAGAGGGGGTTGTTATTGCTGTTTTGGACTCCGTGTTGGAAGATGAGATTCTTAAAGCACAGGAGAATGCCCCATCTAACACGCCGCATGGGAGGTTGCTTGTGCCTGGTACCCTGAGGAGAGATTTGTTTGATGAATGTCATGACTCTCGGTTGGCAGGTCATCCTGGAATCTCTGAGACCGAGAGACTTGTGGGTCGCAGTTTTTGGTGGCCAGGATGGCAGAAGGAAGTCATTAAGTGGGTGCGTCAATGCACTGTGTGTGCTAGATCTAAGTCTTCTCATACTCCTGCTGCGGGGTTGCTTTGCCCTCTGGAGGTCCCTAGTGCACCTTGGACACATTTGGCTATGGACTTTATTACTGACCTTCCCCCCTTGAGGGTTTCACTGTCATCTGGGTGGTCGTGGACCGTTTTAGCAAGATGTGTCACTTGGTTCCTTTCATCAAACTGCCCTGCGCTAAGACTCTCGCTAAGGCCTTTGTCAAGGAAATAGTCAGACTACATGGTGTTCCTACTGACATTGTTTCTGATAGGGGACCTCAGTTTGTGGCTCGTTTTTGGCGCGCCTTTTGTGACAGGTTGGGAGTTCATTTGTCGTTTTCATCCGGATATCATCCTGAGTCTAATGGCCAGACAGAAAGGAAAAACCAGGATGTTGAGCAGTTCTTGCGTTGTTTTGTGACTGATAATCAAGAGGTGTGGTCTGAGTTTCTGCCACTTGCTGAGTTTGCTCTTAACAATCATACATCCGCTTCTGCTGGTTGTTCGCCTTTTTTTTGTTGTACTGGGAGACATCCGTCGTTTGGGTCATTTTCCAAGTTGGGATCGGCTGTACCTGAAGAGGAGAATTTTTCTGGTGTTTTGGAGAGAGTTTGGACTGATGTGCGTGGTAATCTTCAGGAGGCTAACAAAAGATCCAAAGTGTATTTTGATAGAAAACGACAAGAGGTTTTGTTTGCTATTGGTGACATGGTTTGGTTGTCCTCTAAGAATCTGCGCTTGAGGATTCCGTCTAAGAAATTGGGTCCCAAGTTTGTAGGGCCCTTTAAGGTGCTTCAGGCTATTAACCAATCTGCTGTTAAGTTGGAGCTTCCCACCTCCTGGAAGATTAATCCGGTGTTTCATGTTTCTCTCTTGAAAAAAGCTGAGGTCTCAGATGGAGACGTCTCGGCCACTGTTCCCCTGGTGGTGGAGGACGGGCAATATGAGATTTCCCGCATCCTAAATTCTAGACGATATAGAGGGAGTTTACAGTACCTCGTCGCTTGAAAGGGTTATGGACCCGAGGATAACTCATGGGTGAGGGCGGATGATGTTTCTGCGTCTAGACTTGTCAGAGCGTTTCACAAGAGGTTTCCGGATAAGCTTAAGTCCTAGGGGATCCGGAGGATCCTCTTAGAAGGGAGGGTACTGTTAGAACCCTCTTGTTAGGTTTTGTTTCAGTTTGCTGGTCACATGACCTTTTTTCCCTATTTAGTCTTGCTCCGCCCTTCTGGCTTTGCTGGACTTCATTGTATTACCTACTCTTAAGCTAGCCGGGTGCTTAGGTGCCTTACTCAGTCAGTTTTGCTTGATCTTAGGATCTCTAAGTATTTGTTTTCTGTTTTATTTTTCCCTGCTACAATTTCTGTTAGGAGGTGTCCACCTTTTCTCCCAGTCCCTAGATCTTGTAGAGATTCCTCCCTCGCAACTATAGGTCTTCGTTCAGACTAGCTGAGGACTTTAGCGGGTCTGGTCGCAGCATCAGGTTCCCCGTTACATCGTAGGGATCCAGCTTAGTTCTATTGTAGGGACAGAATTCCCATCTTTCCTTAGTGCTTGTAGCAGATCATAACAATGACAAGGGGACATCATGGGGATCGCCTCTGGAAGCATTTCTGACACCTTGTTCACAGCAGTAAACAATGTTGTCAGAGTTTCATGCCATTTTTTCCGATGCACCCAAAAACATATAAAAAACGGATTTTGCAGAGAAATATGTACATCCTTTCCAGGTTAATGATTTGTATATAAGGCAAAATAATTAACCCCAGACCAAAATGTTCCTCCACCACTTGGGCTATGTTCAGACGCAGTGTTTTTGAAGCATTTTTCAACTCTAATATTGCTTTCAACCAAAACAAATGCATTCACTGGGAAATGTCATTGTAACATTTACCAACCCTAGCTGGCCATGTGGGGTGTGACACATAAGCAAACACATCTTGTTTCATTTATGAAGGAGGGACTATTAAAGTCACAGAGCCTATTTTTACAGGGGCACCAGGCAGCATTAATGTGCTTAAAGGGCTATTATTAAACAATGGGTCTCCTAAACTTTTATAGCTTATGCTGTGAGTGGATGGGTTGCCAAGAATTACGACGCACCCCAATACCCCTTTCACGAGATGTCCAGGAGGGCTTCCATAAAAAATGTTGCATTGAATGCAAGGCCTGCACTGCTACCAAGTCATATGCACCCCAATAAGCCTTTGAACCCAGGTACTGGATGGGCCCAGGAAAATCCACTTCACATTATTCATTTTGTCCTCCCATTCTGTTTTCTTATGCATTGACTGCAAGGCCTGCCCTGCTACCAAGTCATATGCACCCCAATAAGCCCAATCCCCCCTTGGAAGAAACATGGAGGAGGGCCTCTTAACAAAAAATGTCCCATTAAAAAGGAGTTGGTCTCCTACACTTGGAATGCATATACACTCAGTGTATGGGCTGGCAAACATTTCCCTTGTGGGGTACACCTCAACCTTTTCCATAACAAGTATTTAACACCCAGCAAAAGCACCAACCCTAATAAGGATTTTGACACTGGCTGTAGCAGCACATAACACGTTAACACTGGTGATCTACTGGCAGCAGCTGATGAGACGTGGACCAAGGCCTGATTAAAAACTAGGCCCAATTTAAAGGAGCGGGTCTCCTACACTTGGAATGCCCTGGGTTGGCAAACAATTTCCCCTGTGTGGGTACACCTCAACCTTTTCCTCAACAAGTCTTTTACGCCCAGCAAAACCACCCACCCTTATTCGTGTGACGACTCCTGGAGTGGACCCTCTGGGCTGTGATACCAACCCACCCCTGGTGAGCTGACCTAGTGAGGACCACCCCCTATGCAGGGAGCTTCAGGGGCAGGCCCAAGGGAATAAAGTACCATGACTGCTTGGAACTAGGTGGCCGGTTTGAAGGAGGCACGATAGACCCTGTTAAGTAGGGTGAAGATGGGGCTCGCTGGGTACGGAAATGCGTAGAGCGTGTACATGGGAGCACGCAGGGTACAGGATGGTGCAGGACGCGTACTGGGTAGCACGTCTGGGTACAAGACAGAGCAGAGCGCGTGCTGGGAAGCATGCCTGAGTACAAGACTGAGCAGAGCGCATGCTGGGAAGCACGCCAGAGTACAATGTAGTGGACCTGAGTACAGAGAGCCACCATGCAGGCACCAAGAAGGCCTAGCAAGGAAGCAAAAGCTATAATCAGGCACCGCCTACAGGAAGAGGCGGCCTGATGCATGCCGGGAATTCAGGGTCAGGTCCTCCAGCACCATAGAGATGTCAGATTCAGTGAGGGCCCAGTCAGAGCTGCAGGTTGTGTGCAAGCGCACCCGATGGGACCTGGGACCGGGCACGCAGCCGCAGAGTTAAGAGCGCACGGCACGGGCTCGCACCCTACGGAAACTCAGCGCCGGCAGCAAGACCGGAAGTGAAGAAGTCGACCGGAAGTGAAGAAGTCGGGCGGCATGCACCAGCTCCGGAGGTATGCTGTGAGAGCGGCGTAACAGTTCGGAATTCCACACTGGCTGTTGCAGCACAGAACACGTTAATACTGGTGATCTAGTGGCAGCAGATGATGAGACGTGGAGGAAGGCCTAATTAAAAACTATGCCCAATTTAAAGAGCGGGTCTCCTAGACTCGTAATGTTCATACACTAAGTGCATGGGCTGACAAACATTTCTCCCTGGGGGGAGTAAAATTGTTAAAAATATTTTATGGGCATCATAGACACCCTTGCTAAAAATTGGACTTGCTATAGCAGCGCAGAACCCGTTAACCCTGGTGATCTAGTGGTGGACAATAAGGAAACATAATGAAAAATCATACTGAAATCAAACAAATAACTAAAAAATGTGAATCCACCTATGAAAGAAAATAACAAAAAGGAGGGGCGAACACAGGTTCATAGATATGAAGCCAGAATGTGTTCAACGAGATACAGTATGTTTGTCCCTAGCTACAGCTCAGAGACAGTGATATAATAAAAATATATTATAATAGTATTTCACTAATTTTATATTGGAGAGGTATACACTAGGTCATAAGAGGATGTTCCACAGATAGGAAAAATGGAAAATACAGTTATATGAAAAAGTTTGGGCACCCCTATTAATCTTAAGCTTAATGTTTTATAAAAATTGGTGTTTTTGCAACAGCTATTTCAGTTTGATATATCTAATAACTATTGGACACAGTAATGTTTCTGCCTTGAAATGAGGTTTATTGTACTAACAGAAAATGTGCAATGTGCATCCAAACAAAATTTGACAGGTGCATAAGTATGGGCACCTCACCAGAAAAGTGACATTAATATTTAGTAGATCCTCCTTTTGCAAAAATAATAGCCTCTAGTCGCTTCCTGTAGCTTTTAATGAGTTCCTGGATGAAGGTATTTTTGACCATTCCTCTTTACAAAACAATTCCAGTTCAGTTAAGTTTGATGGTCGCCGAGCATGGACAGCCCTCTTCAAATTATCCCACAGATGTTTAATGATATTCAGGTCTGGGGACTGGGATGGCCATTCCAGAACATTGTAATTGTTCCTCTGCATGAATGCCTGAGTAGATTTGGAGCAGTGTTTTGGATCATTGTCTTGCTGAAAGATCCATCCCCTGCGTAACTTCAACTTTGTCACTGATTCTTGAACATTATTGTCAAGAATCTGCTGATACTGAGTGGAAACCATGCGTCCCTCAACTGTAACAAGATTCCTGGTGCTGGCATTGGCCACACAGCCCCAAAGCATGATGGAACCTCCACCAAATTTTACTGTGGGTAGCAAGTGTTTTTCTTGGAATGCTGTTTTTTTGACGCCATGCATAACACCTTTTTGTATGACCAAACAACTCAATCTTGGTTTCATCAGTCCACAGGACCTTCTTCCAAAACGAAATTGGCTTCTCCAAATGTGCTTTTGCATACCTCAGCCGACTCTGTTTGTGGCGTGCTTGCAGAAACGGCTTCTTTCGCATCACTCTCCCATACAGCTTCTCCTTGTGCAAAGTGCGTTGTATAGTTGACCGATGCACAGTGACACCATCTGCAGCAAGTTGATGCTGCAGCTCTCTGGAGGTGGTCTGAGGATTGTCCTTTACTGATGTCACCATTCTTCTTCTCTGCCTTTCTGATGTTTTTCTTGGCCTGCCACTTCTGGCCTTAACAAGAACTGTCCCTGTGTTCTTCCATTTCCTTACTATGTTCCTCACAGTGGAAACTGACAGGTTAAATCTCTGAGACAGCTTTTTGTATCCTTACCCTGAACAACTATGTTGAATAATCTTTGTTTTCAGATCATTTGACAGTTGTTTTGAGGAGCCCATGATGCCACTCTGCAGAGGAGATTCAAACAGGAGAACAACTTGCAAGTGGCCACTTTAAGTAGCTTTTCTCATGATTGCATACACCTGGATATGAAGTTCAAAGCTCAATGAGGTTACAAAACCAAAAAAAGTGCTTTAGTAAGTCAGTAAAAAGTAGGTAGGTGTATTTAAAACAAGAAAATGATAAGGGTGCCCATACTTATGCACCTGTCAAATTTTGTTTGGATGCAGATTGCACATTTTCTGTTAGTACAGTAAACCTCATTTCAAGGCAGAAACATTACTGTGTCCAATAGTTATTAGATATATCAAACTGAAATAGCTGTTGCAAAACACCAATTTTTATAAAACATTAAGCTTAAGATTAATAGGGGTGCCCAAACTTTTTCATATAACTGTATCAGAATAAATGGGAAGAATATACGTAAATCTAATTTTATGAGATTTCCCCCTTTGGGAGTAACATTTGTTTTGGTTTCAAATTAGTAATGGACATCATAAAAACACACTTGCCACAAATTGGACTGCCTGGAGCAGCACAGAACACGTTAACCCTGGTGATCTTGTGGTGGAGAATGAGGAGACATTGATGAAGGCCTCATTAAAAAATAGGCCCAATGTTAATGAGCGGGTCTCCTAGACTTGCAACGCCCATACAAGAAGTGCATGGGCTGACAAACATTTCCCCATGGCGGTACATTTTTCAAAAATATACTATGGGCATCATAGACACCCTTGTCACAAATTTGACTGCCTGTAGCAGCACAGAACACGTTAACCCTAGTGATCTAGTGGTGGAGAATGAGGACACAATGATAATTCATAATGAAATCAAACAAATAAATGAAAAATGTTAATCCACCTATGAAAGAAATAACAAAAGGGAGAGGCGAACACAGGTTCATAGATATGAAGCCAGAATGTGTCCGACGAGATATGTTTGTTCCTAGCAACAGCTCATAGACAGAGATGTAAATAAAAATATAATATAATAGTATTTCACTATTTTTATATTAGAGAGGTATACACTAGGTCATAAGAGGATGTTCCACAGATAGGAAAAATGGAAAATATAAGAATAAATGGGAAGAATATACGTACATCTTATTTTTATGAGATTTCCCCCTGGGGGAGTAACATTTGTTTTGGTTTCAAATTAGTAACGGGCATCATAAAAACACCTTTGCCAAAAATTGAGTGACATTTGCATCACAAAATATGTTCACCCTGGTGTTGTGCTTGTTGTGGATGGAGGATAACAAGAAACAAACCAAATCAGGAAGCGGATACCCATGAGTGGTTGTGAAGAGGTGCATGAGAATACACCTCCCCAAAAAAAGACAATGTATTTGAGTTTATGTTTCGCTATTTTCATTTGGTGGTGTACAGAAGTCTTGCCCAATCCATCCCTTGTTCATTTTTATAAGAGTCAGCCTGTCAGCATTGTCAGTTGACAGGCGGATCCGCTTATCTGTTATGATTCCACCAGCGGCACTAAAACCCGCTCTGACAGAATGCTAGCAGCAGGGCAGGCCAGGACCTCCAAGGCGTAGAGAGCCAGTTCATGCCACATATCCAGCTTGGATACCCAATAATTAAAAGGCACAGAGGAATCCTGGAGGACATTTGTACAATCTGCAAGGTACTCCCTCTCCATCTTCCCAAACATTGCACTTCTTGTGCAAGCACTCATTGCCTCTGTGGCGGCACAATCTGAGGGTCTGAGAAAACTGTCCCAGAACTTTGCCATTGTTCCCCTGCCTGAGCTGGATTGTACTTCTGTCTCTCTCACTTGGACTCCTTGGCTGTACAACAAAGTCTGACGTCTGCTGCCAGCGTTCTCACATGGGAATTTTTTCAGTAATTCCGCTACAAGGGCCCTCTGGTACAGCAACATTTTTGTACACCTGTCTGCCTGTGGAAGAAGAGATTGAAAGTTTTTCTTGTAGTGTGGGTCTAAAAGTGTCACCAACCAATAATGAGTGTCACCGAAAATTTTTCTAATGCGAGGGTCAGGGGAAACACAGCGCAATATAAAGTCAGCCATGCGTGCCAGACGACTAACAGGCAAGACTTCCGTGTCCTCACCAACAGGATTACTGACCATGCTGTCCTCCTCCTCCTCATCCTCCTCCTCCCTGTCCTCAGGCCATCCCTGCTGAACAGATGGTATGACAGCTGTGCTTGTAGTACCGTCTATAACGCATGAAAGTAGCTCCTATTCTTCCTCCTCCTCATTGTCTACCAATCCATGTTGCGACGACATGAGGCTGGGCTGAGTGTAATCACCCTGTATGGTTCCTTGTTTCATGTCCTCATGCTCTGCCTGCAATGCATCATCTTTAATTGTGAGCATAGAGGTTTTCAGAATGCTGAGAAGTGGTGATTATGGCGTCATCGTCGCTCACCATCTTGGTGCAGTCCTCAAAATTCTGGAGGATGGTACATATGTCTGACATCCATATCCACTCCTGAGGTCTTAGGTGTGGAGTCTGAACTGAATATCGACTGCCTTGATGCTGGTAGTCAACAACTGCCCTCTTATGCTCACAAATCCTTTCCAACATATGCAGTGTAGAGTTCCAACGTGTGGGGACATCACACACCAGTCGGTGAGCCGGAAGATGCAAACGCTGCTGAAGCACGGCAAGGGCAGCTGAAGCTGTAGATGACTTTCTAAAATGGGCAGACAGATGGCGTATTTTCACTAGCAGATCCAGCAGCTCCGGGTAGCTTTTGAGAAAACGTTGAACCACGAGGTTAAGCACATGGGCCAGGCAAGGTACATGTGTGAGCTGACCTTGCCTCAGAGACACCTCCAGGTTCCCACCATTGTCACACATGACCATGCCTGGCTGTAGGTACAGCGGTGTCATCCAAATATCTGACTGCTCTTTCAGCGCTGTCCACAACTCTTCTGCATTGTGTGGTTTGTCACCTATGCAGATTAGCTTCAGCACAGCCTGTTGCCGCTTGGCTGAGGCAGTGCTGCAGAGCTTCCAGCTTCTGACTGATGTGTTCATTTCAGAGATGGAGGCTGAAGAGGAGGAGGATGAGGTGCAGGAGCTGTAGACTGGGGGCAACCATGATTGACCTATGGCCCGCAATCCTCAGCGTTGGGAGGACATGTTCCATCCCAATGTCTGACTAGGTCCTGGCTTCCACTACGTTAACCCAGTGTGCCATCAGCGAGATGTACCGTCCCTGCCCAGAAGCACTTGTCCACGTGTCCGTGTTTAGGTTGACTTTCCCAGTAACTGCATTGTTGAGGACATGGGTAATGTTGAGGGACGTGATTGTGTAATGCCAGGATGGCACACCGGGGAAATAGTGGCGGCTGGAGACAGATTACCTTGGGACAGCCGCCTCCATCAGGTTGCGGAAAGCTGAAAGGCAACATTTAGTGCGAAAGCAGATGAGAAATGCGTGAATTTATTACTGTGGCCTGTGGGGCGTTGGCTGCGTATTTCCGCTTGCGTTCCAATGACTGGGATATGGACAACTGAAAGCTGTGCTGGGACAAGGTCACGTGGATGTGCTTGCTGATGGTGGTAGTTGAGTGTATGCAATGACAGGTGCAGGGCAGGAGGCATCTTCGCAGTCAACATGGACAGGGGATTGGCTTCCATGCACAACAGAAGAAGAAGCAGTGGTGTCACCTGCAGACAGAGTTCCTGGACCCTTGGGTTTGGCCCACAAAGTCGGTTACTTTTCTGCCATGTGCGTGATCATGCTGGTGGTGGTCAGACTGGTACTTTTGCTACCCCTGCTGATGCAGGCATGGAAGATGGTGCAAATGGCCTGTTTGAGGTTATCGGCAGAGTCTTTAAAAACAACCAGACTCAGGAAGACCTAACAGTTGTACTGCCAACTTCCATCCTCTTGGAGTTATGAGGAATGGTTGCTCGCCTTCTGTATGCGGCCACCACAGTGCTTCTTCCTGCCTATTGTGGTGCTACTCCTCCCTCCCCCTGTGTGCTGCTGTCCTCACTCTGCATTTCCTCCTGCCAGGTTGGGTCAGTTACCATAGCATCCAACACCTTCTCTTCCACTTCCACTTTACGTTCTATTCCTGACTTTCTGGCAATTGTGTCTCATCATCGTCCACCTGTTGTGACACGTTCCCACGTTGCCTTCATGTGCTGCTCAAATAATTGGGCATCGCTACATGCGATCTCATCTTGCCCTGCTTCAAGTGGACTGGGTGAGAGGCCCGAATCTATAAATGGAAAAGTGAACAGCTCTTCGGAGTTTCCAAGTATGGGATCAGTTGTCTCCGGGCACTCGGCATGGCGGGAGGAAGGTGGATCAGGGTGAGGAATATGCTGTCCAGACTCACGGCTACTCAGATTTGACTGTGTGGAAGATAGGGTGCTGGTGGCAAAGTGACTGGAAGCATTATTTTTTAAATTTTTTCCCCAAAATAGTGTATTAAACTAGTTCAACAGACAGCAATAACAGTGGAATGGAGGCCTGAAATGCTTCAATTTGGAGCCCACAGATAGATGAGGCGTCTGACGGAGATACCACACTCTTCAATATGTGGCCAGTATTTTTTTTAATTTTTACCACAAAATTAGTGTATTGAACTAGGGTAACAGACAGCAAAAACAGTTGAAATGGAGGCCTGAAATGCTACAATTGTAGCCCACAGATGAGGCATCAAACAGAGATAACACACTCTTCAATATGTGGCCTATATGTTTTTAATTTTTACCACAAAATAGTGTATTGAACTAGGGTAATAGAGAGCAAAAACAGTGGAATGGAGGCCTGAAATGCTACAATTTGGAGCCAACAGATAGATGAGGCATCTGATGGAGATACCACACTCTTCAATTTGTGGCCAGTATTTTTTTAATTTTTACCACAAAATAGTGTATTGAACTAGGGTAACAGAGAGCAAAAACAGTGGAATGGAGGCCTAAAATGCTACAATTTGGAGCCAACAGATAGATGAGGTGTTTGACGGGATAACCACACTCGTCAATATGTGGGCAGTATTTTTTAAAATTTTTTCCCCAAAACAGTGTATTGAACTAGGGTAACAGACAGCAAAAACAGTGGAATGGAGGCCTGAAATGCTACAATTTGTAGCCCACAGATAGATGAGGCGTCTGACGGTGATAACACATGCTTCAATATGTGGCATGTATTTTTTTTAATTTTTACCACAAAATAGTGTATTGAACTAGGGTAACAGACAGCAAAAACAGTTGAATAGAGGCCTGAAATGCTACAATATGTAGCCCACAGATAGATGAGGTGTCTGACGGAGATAACACACTCATCAATATGTGGCCTGTATTTTTTTAATTTTTACCACAAAATTGTGTATTGAACTAGGGTAACAGCAAAAACAGGGGAATGGAGGCCTGAAATGCTACAATTTGGAGCCAACAGATAGATGAGGTGTTTGACGGAGAGAAATCACACTCGTCAATATGTGGCCAGTATTTTTTTAATTTTTACCACATAATAGTGTATTGAACTAGGGTAACAGACAGCAAAAATAGTTGAATGGAGGCCTGAAATGCTACAATTTGTAGCCCACAGATAGATGAGGTGTCTGACGAAAATAACACACTCTTCAATTTGTGGCCAGTATTTTTTAAATCTTTTCCCCAAAATAGTGTACTGAACTAGGGTAACAGACAGCAAAAACAGTGGAATGGAGGCCTGAAATGCTACAATTTCTAGCCCAAAAGATACATAAGACATCTGACGAAGGTAGCCCACTTTCAAATATCTGGCCTGTATTTTTTGTTTTTTTTTACCCACCTAAATTGTCTCAACAAGTAGGCTAAGACACAACAAAAAACATTCTCTGGAGACCTGAAATTTCACAATTTTGAGCGCAATAATATGCAATCCATGTGGCAGACAAAACCCAGTGTAAAATATCTGCCCTGTAGCTAAATAGTTTTTTTGGCAGCTAAATATTTTTTGGGCAGCAAAATGGTGTCAAGAAATTATATAAGACACTCCAAAAAAATTTAACAGTACTACAAAAATGTCAGAAATTTATGCACACTCAAATGTGATGGCTGGGACGGGAAAACCCATTTAACCCCTTAACGACCGCCGATATGCCTTTTAACGGCGGTAGTTAAGGGTACTTAAACCACAGCGCCATTAATTAACGGCGCTGTGGAAAAAGCCTATTGCGCCCCCCAGAGTCAGATTTTCTTCAGGGTCCCGGCTGCCGGGGGTATCTGAGACCCAGAGAACATGATTCGGGTCAGTTTTTACCGACCCCGGGGTTGCGATCACCGTTATTAACAGTTTAACGGCGAGCGCAAAAAAAAAAGTCTGTTGTGCCATTTAATTTCTCTCTCCTCTGATGTGATCGCACATAAGAGGAGAGAGAAAAAGGGTCCCCCGGTTACCCGATCGTTGCCTCCGTACCTCCCGGTGTCCCTGAACTCAGGAATCCCCTCATGGCTCCCGGAGTCTTCTTCCTGGAAGAAAATGGCAGGTGCCCGCTGAGATCTGCTGGCCGGCACCTGGTAACAATAGGAAGATTTTTCCAATTGGTTCATTTTGGTCACTGTGATAAATGCTATCATAGTGATCAAAATAAAAAACATAGTAAATAAACCCCCCTTTATCACCCCCTTAGTTAGGGAAAAATAATAAAATAAAGAAAATATATCTATTTCCATTTTTCCATCAGTGTTAGAGTTAGGCTAAACTGAGTTGAGCTAAAGTTTTAGGGTTAGGGTTAGAGTTAGGCTAAACTGAGTTGGGCTAAAGTTTTAGGGTTAGGGTTAGGGTTAGAGTTAGTCTAAAGTGAGTCGGGCTAAAGTTTTAGGGTTAGGGTTAGGTTAAAGTGAGTTTGGCTAAAGTTTTAGGGTTAGGGTCAGGCTAAAGTAAGTTGGGCTAAGGTTAAAGGGTTAGAGTTAGGCTAAAGTGAGTTGGACTAAAGTTTTAGGGGTAGGGTTAGGGTTAGAGTTAGGCTCAAGTGAGTTGGGCTAAAGTTTTAGGGTTAGGGTTAGGCTAAAGTGAGTTGGGCTAAAGTTTTAAGGTTGGGATTAGGGTTAGGGTTGAGATTTGGGTTAGGGGTGTGTTGGGGTTAGGTTTGTGATTAGGGCTGAGAATAGGGTTAGGATTGTGGTTAGGGTTATGGTTAGGGTTGGGATTACGGTTTTAGGGGTTGTGTTGGGGTTAGGGTTGTGGTTAGGGTTGGGATTAGGGTTAAGGGTGTGTTGAGGTTAGGGTGTGTCGGGATTAGGGTTATGATTAGTGTTATGGTTATGGTTGTTATTTGGGTTAGGGGTGTGTTGGGGTTAGGTTTGGAGTTAGAATTGAGGGGTTACCACTGTTTAGGTACATCAGGGGGTCTCCAAATGCGGCATGGTGCCACCATTGATTCCAGCCAACTTTGCATTCAAAAAGTCAAACTGTGATCCCTCCCTTCTGAGCTCTGCCATGTGCCCAAACAGTAGTTAACCCCCACATATTGGGCATCAGCATACTCATGCCAAATTGCACAACTTTGGGGGTCTAATTTTTCCTGTTACCCTTGGTAAAATAAAAAAATGGTGGCTAAAAAGTGATTTTTGTGGAAAAAAAGTGCTCACCACACATCTAGATAAGCTTCTTTGGGGGGTCTAGTTTCCAAAGTGGGGTTACTTGTGGGGGGTTATACTGTGTAGGCACATCAGGGATTATGCAAATGCAACATGATGCCCGCAGACCATACCATCAAAATCTGCATTTCAAAATGTTACTACTTCCCTTCTGAACCCCGATGTGTGCCCAAACAGTGGTTCCACCCAACATATGGGGTACTAGCATACTCAGGACAAACTGGAAAACAACTTTTGAGGTCCAATTTCTCCTGCTTCCCTTGTGAAAGTAAAAATTTGGTGGTGAAAAGATCATTTTTGTGGAAAAAAAAATGTTTTTTTTATTTTCACGGCTCTGCGTTATAAACTTCTGTGAAGCACTTGGGGGTTCCCAGTGCTCACCACACATCTAGATAAGTTCCTTAAGGGGTCTAGTTTCCAAAATTGTGTCACTTGCAGGGGTTTCCACTGTTTAGGCACATCAGGGGCTCTCCATACACGACATGGTGTCCGATCTCAATTTCAGCCAATTCTGCATTGAAAAAGTCAAACAGAGCTCCTTCCCTTCCAAGCTCTGCCGTGCACCAAAACAGTGGTTTACCCGCACATATGGGGTATCAGCGTACTCAGACAAATTGCACAACAACTTTAGTGGTCTAATTTCTAATGTTACACTTGTGAAAATAAAAATTTGGGGGCAAAATATCATTTTTGTGGAAAAAAAATAAGATTTTTTATTTTCACAGCTCTACGTTATAAACTTCTATGAAACACTTGGGTTCAAAGTGCTCACCACAAATCTAGATAAGCTCCATAGGGGGTCTAGTTTCCAAAATGGTGTCACTTGTGCGGGTTTCCACTGTTTAGGCATATCAGGGACTCTCCAAACGTGACATGGCGTCCGATCTCAAATCCTGCCAATTCTGCATTGAAAAGTCAAACGGCGCTCCTTCCCTTCCAAGCTCTGCGGTGCACCCAGACAATGGTTTATTATTATTATTTATTTATATAGTGCCATTAATTCCATGGTGCTGTACATGAGAAGGGGTTACATACAAAGTTATAGATATCGTTTACAGTAAACAAATTTACAATGACAGACTGGTACAGAGGGGAGAGGACCCTGTCCTTGCTGACTTACATTCTACTGGATAATGGGGAAGAAACAGAAGGTTGGGGGTGTGGCAGCTCTGGTGGTGGTGGCGGCGAGGCAGTAGCTCTGGTGGTGGCGGCGAGGAGGCAGTTCTGGTGGTGACGGCGAGGCGGCAGCTCTGGTGGTGGCGGCGTGGCGGTAGCTCGGGTGATGGCGGCGTGGCGGCAGCTCAGGTAGTGGCGATGAGCGGCAGCTCGGGTGGTGGCAGCGAGGCAGCAGCTCGGGTGGTGGCGGCGAGGCGGCGGCTAGGGTAGTGGTGAGGAGGCGGAAGCTCGGGTGGTGGCGAGGCGGCAGAATGGTTATTGCAGGCTGTAGGCTTTCCTGAAGAGATGAGTTTTCAGGTTCCGTCTGAAGGATCCAAGGGATAATCGTACATATTGAGGCGTGGATTTCCAGAGGATGGGGGATATTCGAGAGAAATCTTGGAGGCGGTTGTGTGAGGAAACGAATAAGGGTGGAGGATAGTAGGAGGTCTTGGGAGGATCGAAGATTACGTGAAGGAAGATATTGGGAGATTAGTTCAGAGATATAGTTCAGTGTTAGTAGTTTGAACTGTATTCGTTGGGGAATTGGGAGCCAGTCGAGGGATTTGCAGAGGGGAGAAGCAGGGGAGTAGCGAGGGGAGAGGTGGATTAGTCGGGCAGCAAAGTTGAGGACAGACTGGAGTGGTGCAAGAGAGTTGACAGGGAGGCCACAGAGGAGGGTGTTGCAGTAATCAAGGTGGGAGATGATGAGGGCATTCACAAGAGTTTTAGTAGATTGAGGGCTGAGGAAGGGACGGATTCTGGAATTGTTTTTAAGTTGGAGGCGACAGGAGGTGGAAAGAGTTTGGATGTGTGGTTTGAAAGTCAGTGCAGAGTCGAGAGTTACTCCGAGGCAGCGGATTTCAGATGCGGGAGAGAGCATGATGCCATTTACCATAATAGATAGATCGGGTAGGGAAGATACGTGAGATGGAGGAAAGATGATGAGTTCGGTTTTGTCTACATTGAGTTTTAGGAAGCGAAAGGTGAAGAAGGAGGATATGGCTGATAGACACTCCGGGATTCTGGACAGCAGAGAGGTGACATCTGGGCCAGAGAGGTAGATCTGAGTGTCGTCCGCATACAGGTGGTACTGGAAGCCATGGGACTTTATGAGTTGTCCTAGGCCAAGGGTATAGATGGTAAAAAGTAGGGGCCCCAGGACAGAGCCTTGAGGGACTCCAACAGAGAGAGGGCGGGATGAGGAGGTAGTGTGGGAGTGGGAGACGCTAAATGTGCGGTCGGAAAGGTAAGTGGCGATCCAGGACAGGGCAAGGTCTTTGATGTCATGGGATGAAAGAATCTGTAGCAGTAGACAGTGGTCGACTGTGTCAAAGGCAGAGGACAGGTCAAGGAGGAGGAGGATGGAGAACTGTCTGTTAGCTTTGGCTGTGAGTAAGTCATTAGTAATTTTGGTCAGGGCAGTTTCAGTGGAATTGTGGGTTGGAAGCAAGACTGGAGGTTGTCAAGGAGAAAGTTAGATGATAGGTGGGAGGAAAGTTGAGTGTGGACATGCTGCTCAAGGACTTTTGAAGCAAACGGAAGCAATGATATTGGGCAATAGCTGGGCATAGCAGTTGGGTCAAGGTTTGTTTTTTTGAGGATGGGTGTGATGGTGGCATGTGTGAAGGCAGAGGGAAAGGTACCAGAAGATAGCGATAGGTTGAAGAGATGGGTTAGGGCTGGGATGAGCATGTTAGTGAGGTTGGGGAGCAGGTGGGAAGGGATGAGGTCAAGTGCACAGGTGGTGAGGTGTGATTTGAAAAGGAGATGAGTAAGCTCTCCTTCAGTGATGTTGGAGAGGGAGGTTATTAGGGAAGGGCAGAGGTCTGGTATATGGAGTGGTTGGGGGGGTGGAACAGTGAAGGTTTGCCTTGTTTGGTCGATCTTATTTTAGAAGTAGTTGGCAAAGTCCTCAGCAGAGATGAGGGGAGTTGGAGGTGGCAGTGGTGGGCGGAGGAGAGAGTTGAATGTGCTGAACAGTTGTTTTGGGTTGTAGGATAATGAAGATACAAGGTTTGTGAAATAGGTCTGTTTAGCAGAGGTGAGGGCTATTTTGAAGGCAAGAGTAGCTTGTTTGAAAGCAGTGAAGTCGTCTGGCTGGCGTGTTTTCTTCCAATGCCGCTCCGCGACCCTGGATGATTGTCAAAGTTTTTTGGTGAGATTGTTGTGCCAGGGTTGCCTATTGATTCATCGCACTTTGCCGTGTGTGAGAGGGGCGACTGAGTCTATGTCAGATGTGAGGGTGGTGTTATAGAAAGCGGTGGCGCTGTTTGTGTTGTGGAGTGAAGATATGGAGGACAGAGGTAGAAGAGAGTCTTAAAGTCTGTGAATGTCTAGGTGTGCAAGATTTCTGCGAGGATGTGCCAGTGGCTGTACATATGGGGCAGGTGAAGAGGACAGGGATGAGAAGGTGAGTAGGTGGTGGCCAGATAGGGGAAGGGGAGAGGTTGTGAGATTAGATAGGGAACTGAGGCGGGTGAAGATGAGGTCTAATGTATGTCAGTCTGTGTGGGTGACTGTGGAGGACCACTGAGTAAGTCCAAAGGATGAAGTAAGTGACAGGAGTTTGGAGGCTGCTGGCTGGCGGGTGTCAATAGGGATATTAAAGTCACCCATGATGATGGTGGGGATGTCAGCAGAGAGAAAGTGAATAAGCCAGCTGGAGAATTCGTCAATGAAGGCAGTGGCTGAGTCTGGTGGTCGGTATATGACGGCCATTTGGAGATTAGAGGGAGAGTAGGTACGGATCGAGTGGACCTCAAAGGAAGGGAGGATGAGGGAGGATGAGGGAGGGTGGGGGTTGGATAGGGTTGAAGGAGCAGTTATTACAAAGATGGAAACCCACGCCTCCACCATGTCTGTTGCCAGAGCGAGGAGTGTGGGTGAAGTGGAGGCCACCGTAACTCAGTGCAGCAGGGGAGGTCGAGTCAGGGGCGTCAGCCAGGTCTCAGTGAGGGCCAGGAAGGAGAGGTTGCGGGAAGTAAAGAGATCGTGGATCATGTGGAGCTTGTTGCAGATGGAGCGGGCGTTCCAGAGTGCTCCAGAGAGAGGAAGCTGGGGGGGTAGGGGTCAGTGGCACAGGTTTTAAATGTGAGGGATTGCGGTAGTTTCTCTTACTGTGAGAAGTATAGGGGTGAGGATTAGTGGGATGTATGAGGTAGAGGGGCCAGGATTGGGGGATATGTCGCCAGCAGTAAGAAGAAGCAGAGAAAGGGAAAGCAGATGGGTGAAGGAGAATGACCGGCTTTAGTTATATTTTAGTGGGAGAGGTCTGAGGTTAGGAAGCAGGTCTGCAGATGAGGCGAAGTAGGGGGGTAAGAGAGAGGGGAGACAGTGATTATTCTTACCTTTGACAGATTTCTGGACTATTTCTGGTTTATTTCTGACATAACATTTCAAAGATGTCACACTTAAAATGATGTCGCATCTGGCCAAGGTCATATATGACCTGCTCCATTCAACTTATACCATTCAAATGTCCAAGAAATTAAGCCAGGTGGTAGAGATAGAGAGAGGGGAGGAGAAAGGAGCAGGAGGACAGTTCACAGCAGGGAGCAATTAACAGATTGCAGTTAATAGAACATTTGCCTAGCATCAAAGCTGAAGAAAGACAGATTAAGATGGAGGGATAGGCCTAGGAGTGAGGATCACAGACATATCAATATGCATTCAGTAAATCTGAAGTATGCTACATGGAATTAAAATCAGGGAAAAAGCAGCAGCGTACCAGTTAAAACAGAAATAGAGGAGTACGTAGGATTCTGGGGTGCAGTGGGTATTCTAGATTGAGAGATGGTTCAGACGTACCAGTTAAAACAGAAAAAGAGGAGTACATAGGATTCTGGGTACAGTGGGTATTCTGGATTGAGAGATGGTTCAGATGTACCAGTTAAAACAGAAAAAGAGGAGTACATAGGATTCTGGGGTGCAGTGGGCATTCTGGATTGAGAGATGGTTCAGATGTACCAGTTAAAACAGAAAAAGAGGAGTACATAGGATTCTGGGATGCAGTGGGTATTCTGGATTGAGAGATGGTTCAGACATACCAGTTAAAACAGAAAAAGAGGAGTACATAGGATTCTGGGGTGCAGTGGGTATTCTGGATTGAGAGATGGTTCAGATGTACCAGTTAAAACAGAAAAAGAGGAGTACATAGGATTCTGGGGTGCAGTGGATATTCTAGATTGAGAGATGGTTTAGACGTACCAGTTAAAACAGAAAAAAGAGGAGTACATAGGATTGTGGGGTGCAGTGGATATTCTGGATTGAGAGATGGTTCAGACATACCAGTTAAAACAGAAAAAGAGGAGTACATAGGATTGTGGGGTGCAGTGGATATTCTGGATTGAGAGATGGTTCAGACGTACCTGTGGATGAAAGTAGATGGATCAGGACATGACAGCATGAAGGGGAATATACCATGCACTATCATTCTGGTATATTTCTGATGTAACACTTCAAAGATGTCACACTTAAAATGATGTCGCATCTGACCAAGGTCATATCTGACCTGCTCCATTCAACATATACCATTCAAATGGATTTATGCCCATATATGGGTTGCGGTGCATTCAGGATAAATTTCACAACAAATTTTGTGATTCATTTTCTCTTTTTTTACACTTGTGAAAATAAAAAAAAATTGTTCTGAAGTAGAATGTTTGTAAAAAAAGTTAAACATTAATTTTTTCTTTCCACATTGCTTCAGTTCCTGTGAAGCATGTAAAGGGTTAATAAACTTCTTGAATGTGGTTTTGAGCACCTTGAGGGGTGCAGTTTTAGAATGGTGTCACTTTTGGGTATTTGCTGCCTTGTACAGCCCTCAAAGTGACTTTAAATGTGATGTGGTCCCTAAAAAATGGTTTTGTAAATTATGTTGTAAAAATGAGATATTGCTGGTCAACTTTTAAGCCTTATAACTTCCTAACATAAAAAAATTTTGGTTACAAAATTGTGCTAATGTAAAGTAGACATGTGGGAAATATTATTTATTAAGTATTGTGTGTGACATATCTCTGAATTAAGGGCATAAAAATAAAATTTTGAAAATTGCAAAATTTTAAAAATTGTAGCCATATTTCTGTTTTTTTATCATAAATAAACGCAAGTCGTATCCAAGAACTTATACCACTAACATGAAGTACAGTCATGGACAAAAGTTTTGAGAATGACACAAATATTAATTTTTACAAAGTCTACTGCTTCACTTTTTCTAATGGCAATTTGCATATACTCCAGAATGTTATAAAGAGTGATCAGCTTAACAGCAATTACTTGCAAAGTCAATATTTGGCTAGAAAATGAACTTTATCCCCCAAAACACATTTCAACATCATTGCAGCCCTGCCTTAAAAGGACCAGCTAACCTCTTTTCAGTGATTGCTCCATTAACACAGGTGTGGGTGTTGATGAGGACATGGCTGGAGATCAATCTGTCATGATTAAGTAAGAATGACACCACTGGACACTTTAAAAGGAGGCTGGTGCTTGGCATCATTGTTTCTCTTCTGTTAACCATGGTTATCTCTAAAGAAACACATGCAGTCATCATTGCAATGCACAAAAATGGCCTAACAGGGAAGAGTATCGCAGCTAGAAAGATTGTACCTCAGTCAACAATCTATCGCATCATCAAGAACTTCAAGGAGAGAGGTTCCATTGTTGCCAAAAAGGCTCCAGGGCGCCCAAGAAAGACCAGCAAGCGCCAGGACCGTCTCTTAAGAGTGTTTCAGCTGCGGGATCGGGCTACCAGCAGTGCAGAGCTTGCTCAGGAATGGCAGCAGGCAGGTGTGAGTGCATCAGCACGCACTGTGAGGCGGAGACTCTTGGAGCAAGGCCTGGTCTCAAGGAGGGCAGCAAAGAAGCCACTTCTCTCCAGATAAAACATCATGGACAGACTGATATTCTGCAAAAGGTACAGGCAGTGGACTGCTGAGGACTGGGGTAAAGTTATTTTCTCTGATGAATCCCCTTTTCGATTGTTTGGGACATCATGAAAACGCCTCATTCGGAGAAGACAAGGTGAGCGCTACCACCAGTCTTGTCTCATGCCAACTGTTAAGCATCCTGAAACCATTCATGTGTGGGGTTGCTTCTCAGCCAAGGGAATCGGCTCTCTCACAGTCTTGCCTAAAAACACAGCCATGAATAAAGAATGGTACCAGAATGTCCTCCAAGAGCAACTTCTCCCACCCTCCAAAAGCAGTTTGGCGATCAACAATGCCTTTTCCAACATGATGGAGCACCTTGCCATAAAGCAAAGGTGATAACTAAATGGCTCAGGGAACAAAACAGAGATTTTGGGTCCATGGCCTGGAAACTCCCCAGATCTTAATCCCATTGAGAACTTGTGGTCAATCATCAAGAGACGGATGGACAAACAAAAACCTAAAAATTCTGACAAAATGAAAGCATTGATTGTGCAAGAATGTACTGCTATCAGTCAGGATTTGGTCCAGAAGTTGATTGAGAGCATGCCAGGGAGAATTGCAAAGGTCCTGAAGAAGAAGGGTCAACACTAGTGTTGAGCGATACTTTCCGATATCCCTAAGTATCGGAATCGGAATGATATCGCCGATACCATTAAAATATCGGCGATACCCGATACCGATACCGGAAGTCCCATGTAAGTCTATGGGAACAAAATATCGGAACTAAAAAAACCCCATTCTTTCCTTGTAAACACTAAATATACACACATAGAATACATATATATATATATACATGTCATTGTGACATATATATATACATATATGTATAGTTTATACACTTCTACATAGTAAAATATCCTCTGATTCAATTGCCGGGTAAAGCCGGCTTCAGTGAAAAGACAGAAGCACCCGACATGAAATGACACTTGGTGTACATAGGGTTAACCATGTCTTTTCATGTCGTTTGCTATCTGATTTGCACAAACAATTAAATCAGTCTATGTTTGCAAAATTTCACACCTGTAGGGGTTAATTAAAGGTGTAAATCGTTGTAAAAAAAAACGGACTTTTTTGCTACGAATTTACATCTTTAATTAACCCCTACAGGTGTGAAATTTTGCACACATAGACTGATTTAATTGTTTGTGCAAATCAGATAGCAAAGGACATGGTTAACCCTATGTACACCAAATGTCATTTCATGTCGGGTTCTGCATTTTCACAAAAGCCGGCAATTGAATTAGCGGCTATTATACTATGTAGAAGTGTATGAACTATAAAATATATATATATATATATGTGTCACAAACTCAATGACATGTATATATATATATGAGGTGTAAAATTGCTGAAAAAAAATGCGTGGGCTCCCGCCCTATTTTCGCAACCAGACAGACAAAGCCAGTGAGTGGGGGCAGATAATAATAGCCCAGAGAGGGACCATTATTTTTGCCCCCCCCGGCTACTAACATCTGCCCCCAGACACCCCAGAAAGGGCAAATCTCTAATTAGATTTGCCCTTTCTGGCACTTTGCCCGTCTATTCCCATTGCCCTGTAGCGGTGGCGAATGGGTTAATAAGGGGTTAAAATGACCTTGCAATTGAAAGGTCACTTTAAGCCAGGTTAATAATTGAGAGCTGTCAATTAGACAAACTATCAATTATTAATCCTATTGTATGAAAGAAAAATCAAACACACACACTTTAATAAAAAAGAAGTTTAATGAAATAATCACACAGTTTTTGACCATATTTTATTTACCTGCTAAAACCATTTCCTGTAATAAAAATAAAATAATAAAGCAAAATTATTCTTACCAATCCGATGCACAGTCAGGTCCCACGGTGTAATCCTTCAGAAAGGGTTAATGTTTACTGCAGGGACCGCAGCTAATGCTGCAGCCTCACAGTAAACCCCCAAATGAATGAGTTCCTCTCCTGGCTGACAGGAGAGGAAGTGGAAAGCTTAATTGATTGCTTTCCACTTTCACTTCAGGTCAGCCAGGGACACCATCAGTGACGTCAGAGGGAACTGATTAACAAAAATAGGGGTTCCCTTGGAAAAAAAAAATGGCGTGGGGTCCCCCCTATTTTTGTTAACCAGCCAGATGAAGCAGACCGCTGAGGCCTGGATTTTCAGGCTGTTAAGGAGCCAAGATCCATGGACCTTGCCAGCCTGATAATACCAGGCCACAGCAGTCTGCATATCTTGGCTGATTAACAAAAATAGGGGATCCCCTCGAAAAAAATTGGCGTGGGGTCCCCCCTATTTTTGTTAACCAGCCAGATGAAGCAGACCGCTGAGGCCTGGTTTTTCAGGCTGGTAAGGATCCAATATCCATGGACCTTGCAAGCCTGATAATACCAGGCCACAGCAGTCTGCTTAGCTTGGCTGGTTAACAAAAATAGGAGATCCCCTCGAAAAAAAAACGGCGTAGGGATCCCCCTATTTTTGTTAACCAGCCAAGTAAAATGCAGACTGCTGCGGCCTGGTATTAAAAGACTGTCAAGGCCCATGGATTTTGGCCCTCAACAGCCTGATAATACCAGGCTACAGCAGCCCCACATTTGGCGCATCAAAAGATGTGCCAATTGTGGCACTTTACCCGGCTCTTCCCACTTGCCCTGTAGCGGTGGCAAGCGGGGTAATAAGGGGTTATTGTCACCGTTGATTGCACGGTGACAATAAGCCCGGTTAATAATGGAGAGGTGTCAATAAGACACCGATCCATTATTAATTCCAAAGTTATTAAATGTTTTAAAAAAAGACACAGCAAGAAAAAAGTCTTTTAATGAAATAAAAGAGACAACACAGTTTTCATTTTTTTTATTACTCTCTCATTCCTGCGACGCCATCGATCTCCTGTAAAAAAATAAAAAAAACAAACCAACAGTATACCACCTGTCCGACGCAGTCCATAGTAACGATTGTCCCACGACGATCCAGCTCTGCTACATCGCAATGACAGGCAGAGCCTGTCATCGCGTCGCAGCACAGCTGATTACCTGCTTCCCCGGCGGTGACGTCATCGGACTGACTGCTTTACGGCCGCGATTACCCAGCAGTCACTGCAGTTATCGCGAGATACTGCATGTGACCGCCGGGGAGAAGAGGATGGCGGCCATTAAGCAGCCCGGGATGTGACCGCCGGAGATCTTCTGCCGGGTAAGTGCCGCTGACTCCTGACAGACCCGACCGACGGACACTGACAGTGACAGTGACAATTCCGATTCCGGTATCCGATATGACGAAAATATCGGAACTCGGGATCGGAATTCCGATACAGCCAATATCGGCCGATACCCGATATTTGCAGTATCGTATCGCTCAACACTAGTCAACACTGCAAATATTGACTTGCTGCATTAACTCATTCTAACTGTCAATATAAGCTTTTGTTACTCATATGTTTGCAATTATTATATTTCTGTCTGTGATAAAAACATGTCAAACACACATAAAAACCAGAGGGCAGCAGATCATGTGAAAATATAATATTTGTGTCATTCTCAAAACTTTTGGCCATGACTGTACAATATGTCACGAAAAACCAGTCTCAGAGTCAGCAGGATCCGTTAAAGCGTTCCAGAGTTATAACCTCAGAAAATGACAGGGGTCAGAATTGTAAATATTAGCCTTGTCATTAAGCTGTAAATTGGCTGTCACTAAGGGGTTAAAATAGCTGGATTTTCACACTGTACTATGTAAAGGATCTGGCTGTATTCTGCAGTGTCAACAAGCAAATGGAGAAAAAAAAGTTGGCTCTGGATTGCTTTGGAATTTAATAATCAGGATTAAGATGCAAAAAAAAAAAATTTCCTGCCCACTGAGACCTAGGGCTATGTAAATGCGGTCAATACATGTAATAGACAGCTGCAGCTGCATACAGTAAAGGAATGGACCCTCTTGATGTATGCAATGAAGTATGCACATACAATGCCTGACTGCTACTGATATCTATATACCCACATACAGTGCCTGCATGCCTTGCACTGATATGTATATACGCACATACACTCCCTGCGACCTAGCACTGCAATCTATAAACCCCATAATTAGTCTTTAGGGTACGTACCCATATGTGAGAAAAAAAAGTCCGATTTCCGGACCGAAAAAGATGGACGAGTGCCATGCGATTTCCGTGCAATTTTTAAAAGGAACATCCGTATTACATGCGTATGCAATCCGTATACAATGCAATTTTAACATCAGGTTTTACATTCAGCAGTTCTCTATCCTTTACACATCGTTTTAAAGCAAAATATTCTTCAAAACACACATATATATATAATATATATATATATACATATAATAATATATACTGTATAGATATATAATGTATATACATATCATATATACTGTATATATAATATATATACACTGCTCAAAAATATAAAGGGAACACTTAAACAGCAAAATATAACTCCAAGTAAATCAAACTTCTGTGAACTCAAACTGTCCACTTAGGAAGCAACATTGATTGACAATAAATTTCACATGCTGTTGTGCAAATGGAATAGACAACAGATGGAAATTATTGGCAATTATCAAGACACACTCAATAAAGGAGTGGTTCTGCAGGTGGGGACCACAGACCACATCTCAGTACCAATGCTTTCTGGCTGATGTTTTGGTCACTTTTGAATGTTGGTTGTGCTTTCACACTCGTGGTAGCATGAGACGGACTCTACAACCCATACAAGTGGCTCAGGTAGTGCAGCTCATCCAGGATGGCACATCAATGCGAGCTGTGGCAAGGTTTGCTTTGTCTGTCAGCGTAGTGTCCAGAGGCTGGAGGCACTACCAGGAGACAGGCAAGTACACCAGGAGACGTGGAGGGGGCTGTAGAAGGGCAACAACCCAGCAGCAAGACCGCTACCTCCGCCTTTGTGCAAGGAGGAACAGGAGGAGCACTGCCAGAGCCATGCAAAATGACCTCCAGCAGGCCACAAATGTGCATGTATCTGCACAAACAGTTAGAAACTGACTCCATGAGGATGGTCTGAGTGTCCGACGTCCACAGATGGGGGTTGTGCTCAAAGCCCAACACTGTGCAGGACACTTGGCATTTGCCACAGAATACCAGGATTGACAAATTCAGCACTGGCGCCCTGTGCTCTTCA
Organism: Oophaga sylvatica; assembly: GCA_033576555.1. Lineage (NCBI taxonomy): Eukaryota > Metazoa > Chordata > Amphibia > Anura > Dendrobatidae > Oophaga > Oophaga sylvatica. The sequence continues at coordinate 115,771,300 of JARQOD010000004.1, forward strand.
CATATAAAAGCAGGTTCACACTGAGCACATGTGACAGACGTGACACTCTGGAGACAACGTGGAGAGCGATCAGCTACCTGCAAAATCCTTCAGCATGACTGGTTTGGCAGTGGGTCAGTAATGGTGTGGGGTGGCATTTCTCTGGAGGGCCGCGCAGCCCTCCATGTGCTCACCAGAGGTGACCTGACTACCATTAGGTACCAAGATGAGATCCTCAGACCCATTGTGAGACTATATACTGGTGCGGTTGGTCCTGGGTTCCTCCTAATGCAGGACAATGCCAGACCCCATGTGGCTGGAGTGTGTCAGCATGAAGGCATTGAAGCTATGGACTGGCCCACCCGTTCCCAAGAACTGAATCTGATTCAGCACATCATGTCTCGCCACAACACAGAATGTGCAGGAGTTGGCGGATGCTTTAGTCCAGGTCTTGGAGGAGATCCCTCAAGAGACCATCCGCTGCCTCATCAGGAGCATGCCCAGGCGTTGTACAGCAATGAGGTCATTCAGGCACGTGGAGGCCACACACACTACTGAGCATCATTTTGACTTGTTTTAAGGACATAACATTCCACTTTAAGTTTGAGTGAGACTCCAAATCAAGGCCTCCATTGGTTAATAAATTTGATTTCCATTGATTTTTGTGGGATTTTGTTGTCAGCAGATTCAACTTTGTACAGAAAAAAAGTATTCAAAGAGAATATTTCATTCATTCAGATCTAGGATGTGTTATTTGAGTGTTCCCTTTCTTTGTTCTGATCATTGTATATACATATCATATATATATATATATATATATATATATATATATATATATATATATATATATATAATATATATATATATACAAGGTGGGCCATTTATATGGATACACCTATATAAAATGGGAAACTGAAGATGGCACGTTCCCTGAGGTTTTCCAGCAAGATGGTGCACCACCACATTATGGGTGTCAGGTCCAAGCATTCCTATATGAACAGTTTCATGGAAAGTAGATTGGTCATTGTGGGCCAGTTGAATGGCCACCAAGGTCTCCCAATCTGACCCCATTAGACTTTTATCTTTGGGGTCATCTGAAGACAATTGTCTATGCTGTAAAGATACGAGATGTGCAGCATCTGAAACAACGGATACTGGAAGCCTGTGCTAGCATTTCTTCTGCGGTGTTGCTATCAGTGTGTTAAGAGTGGGAGAAGAGGGTTGCATTGACAATCCAACACAATGGGCAGCTCTTTGAACACATTTTATAAGTGGTCATAAACTTGTAAATAACTAATGAAAGAATAAAGTTGTTTTTCTTGTGAAATTCTCAATAAGTTTGATGTGTCACATGACCCTCTTCCCATAAAAAAAAATAAAGTTGGATCCAAAATGGCTGACTTCAAAATGGCCGCCATGGTCACCACCCATCTTGAAAAGTTTCCCCCCCCCCCCTATATACTAATGTGCCAAAAACAGGAAGTTGATATCACCAACCATTCCCATTTAATTTAGGTGTATCCGTATAAATGGCCCACCTGTACATATATATATATATATATATATATATTATATATACATATATATATATACAGTACAGACCAAAAGTTTGGACACACCTTCTCATTCAATGATTTTTCTGTATTTTCATGACTATGAAAATTGTAGAATCACACTGAACGCATCAAAACTATGAATTAACACATGTGGAATTTACATTACACTTTACAAAAAAGTGTGAAACAACTGAAAGTATGTCTTATATTCTAGGTTCTTCAAAGTAGCCACCTTTTGCTTTGAGTACTGCTTTGCACACAGAAAAGGTGAACGGATGGACTCTACATGCCTGGTTCCCACCGTGAAGCATGGAGGAGGTAGTGTGATGGTGTGGGGGTGCTTTGCTGGTGACACTGTTGGGGATTTATTCAAAATAGAAGGCATACTGAACCAGCATGGCTACCACAGCATCTTGCAGCAGCATGCTATTCCATTCGGTTTGCGTTTAGTTGGACCATCATTTATTTTACAACAGGACAATGACCCCAAAACACACCTCCAGGCTGTGTAAGGGCTATTTGACCAAGAACGAGAGTGTTGGGGTGCTACGCAAGGTGAACTGGCCTCCACAGTCACCAGACCTGAACCCAATCGAGATGGTTTGGGGTGAGCTGGACCGCTCTCCGCTTCAATTTTGAATAAATCCCCAACAGTGTCACCAGCAAAGCACCCCCACACCATCACACCTCCTCCTCCATTCTTCACGGTGGGAACCAGACATGTAGAGTATATCCGTTCACCTTTTCTGCGTGCAAAGCAGTAATCAAAGCAAAAGGTGGCTACTTTGAAGAACCTAGAATATAAGACATATTTTCAGTTGTTTCACACTTTTTTGTAAAGAGTAATATATAATTCCACACGTGTTAATTCATAGTTTTGATACCTTCAGTGTGATTCTACAATTTTCATAGTCATGAAAATACAGAAAAATCTTTGAATGAGAAGGTGTGTCCAAACTTTTGGTCTGTACTGTATGTATATATATATATATACATATATATATATATATATGTATATATATATATATATATATAATATATATATATATATAAATATATATATAAAATATATATATATATGTATATAATACATATATGCATATATATATATAATTTATATATACTGTAGTTAAAATAAATACCGTATATACTCATGTATAAGCCGACCCGTGTATAAGCCGACCCCCCTAATTTTGCCACAAAAAACTGGGAAAACTTATTTACTCGCATATAAGCCTAGGGTGAAAAATGATTATGCCCCCATATGATGCTCCACAGATTATGCTCCCATATGCTGCACAGATTATGCCCAATATGCTCCACAGATTATGCCCCTATATGCTCCAAATTATGCCCCCATATGCTCCAGATTATGCCCAATATGCTCCACAGATTATGCCCCTATATGCTCCAGATTATGCCCCCATATGTTCCACAGCATATGCCCCCATATGCTCCATATTATGCCCCCATATGCTCCAGATTATGCCCCCATATGTCCATATTATGCCCCCATATGCTCCATATTATGCCCCCATATGTTCCACAGCTTATGCCCCCATATGCTCCATATTATGCCCCCATATGCTCCAGATTATGCCCCATATGCTCCATATTATGCCCCATATGCTCCACAGCTTATGCCCCATATGCTCCACAGCTTATGCCCCCATATGCTCCATATTATGCCTCCATATGCTCCATATTATGCCCCCATATGCTCCAGATTATGCCCCCATATGTTCCACAGCTTATGCCCCCATATGCTCCATATTATGCCCCCATATGCTCCAGATTATGCCCCCATATGCTCCATATTATGCCCCCATATGCTCCACAGCTTATGCCCCCATATGCTCCATATTATGCCCCCATATGCTCCATATTATGCCCCCATATGCTCCAGATTATGCCCCCATATGTTCCAGATTATGCCCCATATTGCTGCTGCTGCTGCAAAAAAAAAATGACATACTCACCTCTCGTCGCTGGGGCCAGGTGCCGGTGTCCTGAGCAGGCAGTGACACTGGCACCTGAGATATTTACCTGTCCTCTCTGCATCGCAGCGCTGCGTCCTCGTCCTCGGCAGTGAATGATCAGGCAGGGGCGCGGCGCTCACTAATGACGTCATCGCGCCCTCTGCTGATCATTCACAGCCAGAGGAGTCAGACAAGGACGCAGCCTGCAGCGTGGAATGGGACAGGTAAGTATCGCTATACTCACCCCTCCACCGCGCGTCCCTGCAGCCTCTCCTCTTCTCCCGGGCTCTCCGCAGCGCTTCTTTCCTACAGCGGTCACAAGGTACCGCTCATTAAAGTCATGAATATGTGCATATTCATGACTTTAATGAGCGGTGCCATGTGACCGCTTCAGGAAGGAACCGGAGATCATGGGAGAAGCAGAGGGGACTGCAAAGACCGCGGCAGCGGAGAGGTGAGTATAATCCGACACCCCCGCTCCCCCTCCCCGCCGATCCCCGTATATGACCCGCGTATAAGCCGAGAGGGGGACTTTCAGCCCTAAAAAATGGGCTGAAAATCTCGGCTTATACACGAGTATATACGGTATATATAGACAGGGTGGAACAAAAGTAGGTGGCCAGAAAATAACAACATTTATTTTGATTTATATACTGTATAAAATTATATTTACTAACACAAGCATAACATTGACAATTAAATTTTATTCTGAACAATAATACAAAAGCCCTTAAATTTTATCAACGCAGGTGCTCAAACTGTTTTCCATCACAATTTGCACAGCTTTGAAGTCTTCCTCTTACTCTTCGAAAAACATTTTTGCACAAGTCTCTTTGGGTATTAATTAGAGTTGAGCGAAACAGGTCGGTCAGATTCAAAAGTTGCCGAAACACGACCATAGCGTGCAGTTGGCCATGCGGTCGGCAAAAAGAGCGCCAAAGACGAATTTCCCAGAATGCTTTCAGGCGCCTTTTTGTCAGCCAATGAGCAAGGACGCACACTGTGGGCAACGAGATGACATGGGCAGCGTCCACCACCATCTTAGAGAAGGGCATTGCAGTGATTAGCTTGCTTTGGGGGGCGTCATAGTGTCTATAAAAGCCCTGACCGCCGACCGCCATTTTACTTCTGCCGATCTTAACAGTAGGGAGAGGTTGCTGATGCTGTTTCTCAGTAGGGAGAGAGTTAGGGCTGGAAAGAGAAGTTCTTCTGTGCTTGTGCTGATAGCAATTGTGCTGTACAGTTAGTGTGCAGTGACAGGGGAGGATTTTCTTGTGTGCAGCAGCGCTGGTTATTAGGCTGCCTGCTAGCTGTATAGCTGTGTGTACACTGCTGTGCAGACTGCTTTTTACACAGCAATAATACTTTTATCCTTTTTTTTCTGCACAGTTACTGAGCGTTCATTTTTTCCCACACCGTACAGAGCTGTACGCTCCTCACACACTACCGTGTACCGGCTGGTATCACGGACAAATACATGCTGACTATCTGTGTGTGACTCCGGAAATATATACGGAGATTGAAATTTTCCCCTACACTATATTCACCTGGTATCTTCTGTACAGTACCGTATATCTGCTCTTTGTATTACGGTCAAATCCATACTGAGTGAGCATCTGTGTGTGACTTTGGAAATCTATACGGAGATTGAAATTTTCCCGTACACCGTATACACCTGTCCACTTCTGATATAGTACCGTATATCTGCTCTTTGTATTACGGTCAAATCCATACTGAGAGAGCGTCTGTGTGTGACTCCGGAAATCTATACGGAGATTTAAATTTTCCCTACACCGTATACAGCTGTCCGCTTCTGATACAGTACCGTTTATCTGCTCTTTGTATTACAATCAAATCCATACTGAGTGAGCGTCTGTGTGACTCCGGAAATCTATACGGAGATTGAAATTTTCCCGTACACCGTATGCACCTGTCCGCTTCTGATACAGTACCGTATATCTGGACTTTGTATTACGGTCAAATCCATACTGAGTGAGCATCTGTGTGTGACTCCGGAAATCTATACGAAGATTGAAATTTTCCTGAACACCGTATACACTGTCCGCTTCTTTTACAGTACCATATATCTGCTCTTTGTATTATGGTCAAATCCATAGTGAGAGAGCGTGTGTGTGTGACTCCGAATATATATGCGGAGATTTACATTTTTTCATACACCGTAGACAGCTGTACGCTCCTCATACAGTACCATATATCTGCTGGTATTTTTGGTACATTTTTCCAAACATGAGGAAGTATGGTGGAAGAGGCCGCGGACGTAGACGGGGGGGGGGGGGGCAGCTGGTACGATGGTGGTGGTGGTGCATCTGCTGGTAGTGCAAAAAGCACAATAGCACCTAAGGCAGGAGATGTTGAGCCTGCGTCATGGTCTGGCTCCAGAAGGCCTGGAAGGCTCCCTTTTCTGGGAGTAGGTAAACCACTTTTAAAGCCAGAGCATCAGGAACAGGTTTTGGCTTACATTGCCGAAACAGCTTCCAGCTCAATAGCCTCCTCTTCTGAAATTGCAAAAAATGCAAGCACTGATCGTCTGTGCAGGCTCCTGGTCAGGATCAACACCTTTCCTTGTGTCATTCACCCCACCAACAGTGAAGGATGCGGCAGGCCACACTTCAGATTACTCTATGGAGTTCTTTCACATACCATGCCTGGGTTATCAAGTCAAATCCTGAATTCCCCAGTCCAAGATGAATCTGACATGGAGTGCACTGATGCACAGCCACTGCTATATGATTCTGCTGGTACATTCACCCAAAGCCCTGCATTGCACTCGCAGTCTACTGAGCCAGATTCTGAACCTGATGAAACTCAGGTGCCCCTTCCCGCATACTATACCACCTTACATGGAGATACAGAGAAAGGTGCAGATGAAATTGAAGAGGAGGTGATGGATGAGCCGGTTGTTGACCCGGATTGGCATCCATTGGGGGAAGAGGGTGCCGCTGGCAATAGCTCAGAAGAGGAGGAGGATCTGCAGCAGGCATTGACAGCACAGCTGCGGTTTTCTGGCAGGCCCCTAGCAGTCCAAAAACACGTTCAAAAAACAAAAACAGTTGCAGGACAGCTTGGCCAGACGGTCAAATTAGCACAGTATGCAAGCCCTGAAAATTTATCACATAGTAGGAAGTGCAGTGTGGCACTTTTTTGACCAAAATCCTATTGATGAGGCAAAGGTTATCTGTAACAAGAGCGGAAGGACCTTTAGCAGAGGGAAAAATCTCAGAAAATTGAATACCAGTTGCATGCTTAGACATTTAAACACCATGCACTTGCAAGTGTGGACTGACTACAAAACCTCACTGGCTTTGAACGCCTACATTGCCAAACTGATCTCATTAGAGATGGTGCCCTTCCATTTGGTTGAAAGCGCAGCGTTCCGAGAGCTCATGGCTTACGCTGTCTCACACTATGACCTACCCAGTCGGCACTTCTATTCTAGAAAAGCCATCCCTGCCCTCCACCTGCATGTGAAAAACCGAATTATCCATGCACTCAAACAATCAGTGAGTGTAAAGGTGCACCTCACAACAGATGCATGGGCCAGTAGGAATGGCGAGGGCCGTTACGTGTCCATCACTGTGCACTGGGTTAATGTGGTGGATGCAGGCTCCACAGGGGACAGCGGCGGTGGGACAATGCTGCCTAGCCCACGGTATAGGCAACAGTTGGCTGTAGGCGTTCGACCCTCCTCCTCCAGAAGCAAAAGCTTGTCGACAGAGCAGTCGCATGAGCACTCCATCTGCAGCTGCCAGTGTTGCACACGAGGTGTCCCACTATCGAACAGCTAGTGGTAAGCTTCAGCAGGCTGTTTTTAAAGATAAAGAAAGTTTTGGGCATTAACCCCCGCCAGCTCACCAGCCACCACTGGAGCACGAGACCGAAAGTCCGGACCAAGACATGCAGCAGAGGAAATGAGAAGAACAGTCCAGTTCGTAGAAAATGCAATCTTATTCAATCCAATTGACAAGACCATCTAAGTCGAAACGCGTTGTGGTACAGTATAGTGTACTCTCGCTTTTTGCATTATGGGGACACGTATGTGCGTTTATCTTGGATTGAATAAAGAATTGCATTTTCTACAAAAGTCGACTGTTCTTCTCATTTCTCTGTTTTAAAGATGATGTGTATGTTAGGTAGCTGAGGAGAAAAAGCAAAATGGAATACACCAGGAGCTGGAACCTATGGATTGCAGTAACCTGAACTACCAACTAGAGTACCGTGCGCGTTCTACGTTGATCTAGACGCCTCGTCACAGCCTGAGAGATAACTACACCTAAAGGCAGAAAGAGGAAAGCTATCTGCCCCGGAACAGATCCCCAAAGAAAATAGGAAGCCCCCAAACATGTAATGGCGGTTAGACAAGAAGAAGCACGGACACAGACAGAAAATAGAATGAGCAAACGCTGGGAAAGTACAGGAAAGGATTCTTACTGCAATCCAAAAAAAACCCCTAAAAATACCAACTCTTCTGATTGCAAAAACACCTGAGATCACACGATCTCCACCACCTAAATCAGATCTCTGGTGTAACAAAACTAAGCCGCAGCCACTGAAAAAACAGGAAAAAGCAAATGAACAAATAACAGTGGCTACAGATAAACTGAGAAGAGCACATGGACCCAGGAGGGGACCCGGCTGACCTCCACCAAAGTGCAGAGAACTATGCAAAAAGCAAGCACAAAAATAAAAGCAGAAAATATCTTATCTGAAAGCAGAAGATGCAGGCAAGACTCAGCAAACTTCCAAATGAACCAGGAACCACAATTGAGACAAAAACAATTGATCACCGGCAACCATCATGGGAGGGAACCTCCCTTATATCAGACCAGTCAGTGATTCCAGATTGCCATTCCTCGCTGAAAGGTTCAGTACTGTCTGTAACCACCAGAGGGAGCCTCTGCTCAGAAACCTATCTCTAGCACATTCATAACAATGATGTCTTTTGGCGACAACAGACACACCGCGGAGGTACTGGCCGACTACTTGCAGCGAGAAACTGAGTCATGGCTGGGCAATCTACATCTTAAACCAGGCAAGGTAGTCAGTGATAATGGCCGTAATTTTGTGACGGCCATAGCCCTGGCAAAACTCAGACACATACCTTGCCTGACTCACACCTTGAACCTGGTGGTGCAGTGCTTCATAATAATTATCCGGAGTTACTAGCCCTGTTCCACAAGGTGCGAAAACTGTGCTCACACATCCGTCGCTCGCCCGTAGACTCCAGTCGTATGCAAAGGCTGCAGCGATCACTCCACCTCCCCAAGCACCGCCTAATCATAGACGTTACAACAAGCTGGAACTCCACCATGCACATGGTTGAGAGGCTGTGCGAACAGAGGCAGGCTGTAATGCATTTGTGGGAGGATACACGGGCAGGCAGTTTAAGGGTAGACAGCGAGTTGTCGGGTGTGCAGTGGTCAAAGCTGAAAGACCTCTGTAAAATCCTTCAGTGTTTTGAGGAATGCACACGGCTGGTAAGCGCAGATGACGCCATCATAAGCATGAGCATCCCACTTATGCATCTGCTCATGAAAACTTTGACGCACATTAAGGATCAGGCATCTGCAGCGGAGGAGGAGGAGGAGGGAAGCCTTGATGACAGTCAGGCATTGTCTGCTCAGGGAACTGTCCTGGACGAGATGGAGGAAGAAGAGGAAGAGGAGGAGGATGAGGGGGATGATTATTTTGGGGGGAGGAGGATGCTTCTCAGGAGGCAAGAGAGAATGTTGGCTTGCCAAGGTCAGGTATAGGGTTTGTGCGTGACTGTAGGGATGTGGATTTGGCAGAAAGTGCTCCTCCACCCACCACTGGCAGTGCATCATTGACACCTGAAACTTTGGCCCACATGTGTGATTATGTGTTGCGGATCCTAAAAAGGGACCCCAGCATTGCCAAAATTATGAAGGATGACGACTACTCGTTCGCCAGCATCCTCGATCCATGCTATAAAGGAAAATTACAGAACATCATGCCACAGGAGAACCTAGAGCTAATATTGGCGAACAAACAAGCAACTCTGGTAAACCGTTTGTTAGAGGCATTCCCAGCACACAGCAGCGGTGCAGGTTCTGCCACCAGCCGTTGTGGGCCAAATGGAAGAGATATTCATGGTGCACACAGCCGAAGTGCCGTTGGAGACAGGGGTTTCATGACCATGTTGTGGTCTGATTTCTCGAGTAACGCTCATACGACTGTTAATTCTGAATCGATTGCAACAGACAGGAGACAGCAGTTGTCAACTATGGTTCAAAATTACCTCTTCTCCCCTATCGATTTCTCCCTCACAGTTCATTCCCCTTTGACCACTGGGCCTGTAAACTGGACACCTGGCCTGAATTGGCACAATATGCCTTACAGGAGCTCGCTTGCCCTGCTGGTAGCGTGCTATCAGAAAGAGTCTTCAGTGCTGCTGGATCAATCCTGACAGATAGAAGGACCCGGCTGCCGACACAAAATTGTAGGTGATCTCACCTTCATGAAAATGAACCATGCCAGGGTTTCAAAGGATTTTGTACCACCTTCCCCTGATGACACATAGGTTGCCAGGAAAATGGCTCGCTTTGTCCTTCTCTTCCTCCGACTTCTCCAATTCCTCCATTTGCAGCTGCTGAACGTTCAGTCTACACCTCAACATATGCCAGTTTTTCCACCTTCCTAACTGGGCTGTACCCCCCCAGCACCTGGCGCACCCGGGCAAGTTCTGGGGCCCTGAGCAGGAGGGGGGGCCCACTCGCCATCAAGAGACACTGGCATACTATGAGGGGCCCTGTGCCAGTGCAGGCGCCCATGAGTGGGCCCCCCTGCTTGCTCAGGGCCCCAGCACTTGTAATACTTACCTCTACCTGCTCCACCGCTGTGACATCTTCCGCGTTTCCTGATAGTGACATTCAGATCAGAGAGCTCGATGACGTCACATCTGTGCGCCCTCTGCCTGAACAGTCACAGTGCAGAGAGCTGGAAGATGGCGACGCTGAGAAGTCCAGAGTAGAGCAGTGCCCAGCGAGGAGAGGTATTTAATTTTTTTGAATGTTTGGAGCAATATATGGGGAGCATTATACACTGGAGAATTTTATATGGGGCCCATCATACACTTGAGCATCATAGATAGGGTCCATTATACACTGGAGCATTATATATTGGGCCCATCACACACTTGAGCATCATAGATAGGGCCCATTATACACTGGAGCATAATATATGGGGCCCATCATACACTGGAGCATCATATATGGGGCCCATCATATACTAGAGCATCATATGGGGTTCATTATTTATGGGACATCATATAGGGCCCTTTATATATGGAGCATCATATCGAGCACATATGGGGCCTATTCTGTATGGAGCATTATATGGAGCCCATTCTGTATGGCACACTATGTGGTGGCCATAATACTGTATGTAGGACTATACTGTCCATTTTTGGAGCTATTGTAGAATTTACAGTAGATATCACTCATGTAATGTAAGAAGTGAAGTATTTGGCATTGTACTATACCTATATTTGTCTGCCATATTGGAGCATCATGAAGTGTGGTATGTGTTAAAGGGGCCCACTGAGACTCTTTTGCCTGGGGCCCCCGAAAACCTGGAGCCAGCCCTGCCCCCCCACAACATTAGCCAAATAACCCACAGTTTTCAATGCGTTACTATTATTATAAAGTTAATTAAAGTTGACAAGCTTAAGTAATAAGAATTGATGTCGTTGGCATTGAAATAGGCACTGTAGGTGTATTTACTGTCCTCCACTCACTGCTGACTTTTAGTCCCCATTGGCTTGCATTGGGGTCAGATTTTCGACTCCGACTCGACTTTTTGCGATAGTCTGCCGACTTCAATCGACTCGACTTTTGGGAAAGTTGGATGGTCCGAAACCTGACTCGACCCTCCCTAAGGCAAAACGCTCATCTCTAGTATTAATTTATTGAAATGCATCTCTTATGTAATTTTTCAAATCACTGACACTTTTTGGTTTTCGACTATAAACTTTGTCCTTGAGTACTCCCCAAAAGAAAAAATCCATTGGGGTCAAGTTTGGTGAACATGTGCCGGCCAATCAAGTGGGCCTCTTCGGCCAATCCATTTATTAGGGAATGTTTCATCAAGATACTCGTGGACTACTCTTGATTAAAGTGGAGGAGCCCCATCTTGTTGGAAAAAAATGTCATTTGAATTAGGCTGTTGCTATAACTGGGGAACAACTTGATTCATTAGAATTTCGAGATACTTATCTCCTGTGACTGTTCCATCAAAACAAAATGGTCCAAAAACACCAAAACTTGAAATACCACCCCAAACATTGACACCAGGCTCATTTAGTTGTTGCTCTAATGTTAAATGCATGTTCTCATTATACCAGTAAATACAATTATGTCTGTTAATATGGCAAGATAGTTTGAAAGAAGCTTCATCACTCCATATAACGTTATCTAAAATAACTGGATTTTCTTCAATTTCGTTAAGCATAATCTCACTAAATTGCTGTCTGGCCCATCCTCCAATAAACCATGACTTAAGGGTATGCCACACTAAGCAAGATCGCTAACGAGATCACTAACGAGATCACTAAAACGTCACTATTTAGCGATCTCGTTAGCGACCTCGTTGTGTGTGGCATGTAGCAACGATGTGGCCCCTGCTGTGATGTCGCTGATCATTCACTAGCGTTCTGGACCGTTTTTTGATCATTGGCGTCCCGCTGGTGAGCCTATATCGCTGTGTTTGGCACCTTTTGCGAACGATGAGCGACCTAGTTTGTGACGCATATGACTGTTTTTAGCGTCACGGAGTGGATCGCAATATCTGTAAGTTCTCTTTTGCGTCACAGAGAGGATCGCACAAGTTGCAAAGCAGGCTAGCAGGACGCAGAGAGCAGGAGCGATGCTGGAAATTCCTATGAATCAGAAGTGCTCAGTACATGCTAATGACAGATCCTAACGACCGCCAAAGTCGTTAAAGAGATCGCTGACCGCTGATGTGTCGTTTATGAGATCTCCTGTTTGGCAGGTACTAGCGACTTAAAAGCGATCACACTAACGATCTCGTTAGCTTGCGTCGTTATCGAGATCGCTAACGAGATCGCTAAGTGTGGCAGTACCTTTAGACGTGGACAATAAGCTTTCCACCCAATAGATTTCAAGGTTCGCATGATGGAAGCTCGTGAAATTCCCAATTCTAAAGAGACTCTTCTGGTGGACTTTTTTGGACTCTGAACAAATGTTTCAGCAACAAGTTGTTTATAATTTTCTGTACAGGCTGTTTTGGGTCAACCAGTTTTTGGAGCATTAAAGATAGAGCCAGTGGCATCGAATTTGTCATGAATGCGGTAAATGGTTTGTCTCTTTGGGGCTTGAGTACTAAATGTTTCAACCCAATTTGCTCTAACTGTTTCAGCATTTTGAGATTTCCAAAACTGTTTTAAAATCCATTTTCTTTGATCTGTATTTAAATTATTTGACATTTTGGGGAGATTTATCTGTGAAAATTGGATCTGTGAAACTGACTTAGTTGCCCTTAGCAATCAATCAGATTCCACCTTTCATTTTTCAAAGAGTTTGTGAAGAATGAAAAGTGGAATCTGATTGGTTGCTAAGGGCAACTGAATCAGTTTCACTTTACACCATGTTTGATAAATCTCCCCCTTTACAACCGTATTACACATACTGTCCACCTACTTTTGGACCACCCTATATATATAAAATATATATATATATGTGGAATCATATACTTAACAAAAAAGTGTGAAACAACTGAAAATATGTCTTATATTCTAGGTTCTTCAAATTAGCCACCTTTTGCTTTGATTATTGCTTTGCACACTCTTGGCATTCTCTTGATGAGCTTCAAGATGTAGTCACTGGAAATGGTCTTCCAACAGTCTTGAAGGAGTTCCCAGAGATGCTTAGCACTTGTTGACCCTTTTGCCTTCACTCTGCGGTCCAGCTCACCCCAAACCATCTCGATTGGGTTCAGGTCTGGTGATTGTGGAGGCCAGGTCATCTGGCATAGCACCCCATCCCTCTCCTTCTTGGTCAAGTAGCCCTTACACAGCCTGGAGGTGTGTTTGTGGTCATTGTCCTGTTGAAAAAAAAATGATGGTCCAACTAAACGCAAACCGGATGGAATAGCATGCCGCTGCAAGATGCAGTGGTAGCCATGCTGGTTCAGTATGCCTTCAATTTTGAATAAATCCCCAACAGTGTCACAGGCAAAGCACTCCTACACCATCACACCTCCTCCTCCATGCTTCACGGTGGGAGCCAGGCATGTAGAGCCCATCCATTCACCTTTTCTGCGTCTCACAAAGACACCATGGTTGAAACCAAAGATCTCAAATTTGGACTCATCAGACCAAAGCACAGATTTCCACTGGTCTAATGTTCATTCCTTGTGTTCTTTAGCCCAAACAAGTCTCTTCTGCTTGTTGCCTGTCCTTAGCAGTGGTTTCCTGGCAGCTATTTTACCATGGAGGAGAGTGATCGGGTGCTACGCCAGATGACCTGGCCTCTGCAATCACCAGACCTGAACCCAATCGAGATGGTTTGGGGTGAGCTGGACTGCAGAGTGAAGGCAAAAGGGCCAACAAGTGCTAAGCATCTCTGGAAACTCCTTCAAGATTGTTGGAAGACCATTTCCGGTGACTACCTCTTGAAGCTCATCAAGAGAATGCCAAGAGTGCGCAAAGCAGTAATCAAAGCAAAAGGTGGCTACTTTGAAGAGCCTAGAATATAAAATATATTTTCAGTTGTTTCACACTTTTTTGTTACGTATATAATTCCACATGTTAATTCAAAGTTGTGATGCATTCAGTGTGAATGTACAATTTTCATAGTCATGAAAATACAGAAAAATCTTTGAATGAGAAGGTGTGTCCAAACTTTTGGTCTGTACTGTATATATATATACACACACAAGTCAGTGACAAATACAATTAGTATAGTATTTGTGCAAAATTATGGACATGTATTTTATTATTAAATGATTATTTCACGGAAATAAATGTCGTGGAGTCCCCCTATAATTTATAGCCAGCAATAGCTATGCAGACAGCTGAGAGCTGATATTTAGAGCCTAGGAAGGGGCCATGGATAGAGGTCCCCAGGGCTACAAACACCAGCTCTCAGTCATCCTAGAAAAGGCGCATCTGTAAGTCTGTTCACACTTTGAGGTTATTGAGGTTATTTGTTTGACCTAACTTTCTCCATGTGTAGCCAAAAAATATTTGACAGTAAGCAGCCTGATTAAATTATTCATATCTAAAATTGTATTGTATAAATGGAAATCAGTAGAGGGAAAAAAATTAAAGCCTCTTCCAATTACTTGGATTTGATCAGCAGTAAGTAGGCATCCAGATAAATTAATAATGGCGATATCTTCCATTTCTATTTAGGTTTGTGAATTTGTTCTCCTGGTACTTGTGATTTAGTAATCCTGGAACCATATTTTCTTTTTGTTAACCCGTAGGTTATCTTCCAGTTGGATTCCCTTTTGTCATCTTGTTTTTTTGGCATTTCTTTGGAATAAGTGGAAGTTGTTGAATGTTTTCGCATGTGTGTCAAGTGGTTAGACCACTTAGAAAAAGTATTGACAAACATTTTCGCAATATCATTAAACCAAGCACACATAAAATTTCTGCTATTTCTAAACATTGTGCCTACATTCATCAAGGTAACTCGGCAAGCTGCAAAATTATTGGTATTGAACAGGTTTAGAAACTCAGAAGAGAAGAAGACTGGCCCAAGAAATTAACAACCAGAGACTGGTTTCTAGAATTAGATACTAGATTTTAAAAAGGAATTAAATGGAAAACCGATTTACTATGTAGTTGTTATTTAATGATTTTATACTTTCGCTTATTATTATGTTATTTGTTTTCTTATGTTTTTTTTTAAGCCCTTCCTGACATTTGCAGTATATATACATCATGATCGGGTAGTACTTCCTGACCGATGCAGTATATATACGTCATGGTGATCTCCCATGCACAGGAGGCTGGGTGCGGGCGATCGCCACCGAGTGTCAGCTGTCACCATCAGCACTGCTCCCCGCACTTTAACACGCTAAATATTGCACTTGTTATCGATCGCTACATTTACCAGGCATGCAGAGGGAGGGAGTTCCATCTGGTCTCTGACTGGCGCTCCGCAACGTCATCGCGAGGTGATGATCGTTGCCATGGTGACCTGATGTCATTATGATGACATCTGGGTCACCAGAGCTACAAAATTTGCTAGATCATGCTCAGAACATGATGTATCAAGTTTGTCTGTCATGGCAGTGCTGACAGTTTGTAAAGCAAAGGAATGCTCTTGCATTCCTATGCTTTACAAGTAGAGATAATAGCAACTTTGCCTTTTTTAGGGTCGAGTCGGGTTTCATGAAACCCGACTTACTCAAAAGTCGAGTCGAACAAAATCGTCCGACTATCGGGAAAAGTCGGAGGTCCGACTGAAACACGAAACCCAATGCAAGTCAATGGGGAAATAAAGTCGGCAGGGAGTGGAGGACAGTATAAACACACCTAAAGTGCCCATTTCAATGCCAACAACATCAATTCGTATTACTTAAGCTTGGCAACCTTAATCTACGTTATAATAATAGTTACGCATTGAAAACTGGGGGTTATTTGGCTAAAGTTGTGGGGGGGGTAGGGCTGGCTCCAGGTTTTCGTGTGCCCCTGGTGAAAGAGAGTCAGTGGGCCCCTTTAACGCATACCACAATTCATGATGCTCCGATACTGCACAGAAATATAGGTATAGTACAATGACAAATACTTCACTTCTTACATTACATGACTCTATTTTAAACTCTACAATAGCTCAAAAACTGGACAGTATATTCCTCCATACAGTATTATGGCCATTGGCCACCACATAGTGCACCATACAGAATAATGAGCCCCATATATTGCTCCATAAATAATTGGTCCTATATAATGTTCCATACAATATATGATGAGCTCCACATAATGCTACAGTATATGATGGTCCACATATAATGTGCCATACAGTATAGGACGGTCCCCATAGAGTATAATGAGCCTCACATATTGCTCCATACAGTATAATGAGTCGCATATAAATCTCCATACAGTATATGATGGGCCCCATACATTGCTCCATACAGAATGGGCTCTATATGTGCTCCATATGATGCTCCATACCCTATATGATGCCCCATAAATAATGAATCCCATATGATGCTCCAGTATTTGATGGGCCAATATAATGCTCCATATATAATGGGCCCCATTTATAATGCTCCAGTGTATAATGGGCCCCGTAGATGCTGCTCCAGTGTCTGATGTCCCCCATTTAGAATGCTCCAGTATTTGATGGCCCCATGGATGATGCTCCAGCATATAATGGGCCAATATAATGCTCCATATATAATGGGCCCCATTATAATGATCCAGTGTATAATGGGCCCCGTAGATGCTGCTCCACTGTCTGATGTCCCCCATTTAGAATGCTCCAGTATATGATGGGCCAAATGATGATGCTCCAGCGTATGATGGGCCAATATAATGCTCCATATATAATGGGCCCCATTTATAATGTTCCAGTGTATAATAGGCCCCGTAGATGCTGCTCCAGTGTCTGATGTCCCCATTTAGAATGCTCCAGTATATGATGGGCCCCATGGATGATGCTCCAGCGTATGATGGGCCAATATAATGCTCCATATATAATGGTCCCCATTTATAATGATCCAGTGTATAATGGGTCCCGTAGATGCTGCTCCAGTGTCTGATGTCCCCCATTTAGAATGCTCCAGTATATGATGGGCCCCATGGATGATGCTCCAGCATACTCCAGTGTATAATGGTCCCACTCCCCATATATTGCTCCAAACATTAAAAAAATGTCACTGTCAGGAAACGCGGAAGACATCACAGTGGTGGAGCTGGGAGAGGTAAGTATTGCAAGTGCTGGGGCCCTGAGCAAGCAGGGGGGCCCACTAGTTGACGACTTCACTGGCACAGGGCCCCTCATAGTACGCCAATGTGTGTCTGGCGGTGAGTGGGCCCCCCCACCGTCAGAGAAACATTTGCGTACTATGAGGGGCCCTGTGCCAGTGCCATCGCTCACGAGTGGGCCCCCCCACATGCCCAGGGAACCGGCACTGGTGTGGGTAAGCCAGGTGCTGACGCCGGCCCTGGGGGGCAGCCCAGTTAGGGAGGTGGAAAAACTGGCATTTGTTGAGGTGTAGGCTGGACATTCAGCAGCTGCAAATGGAGGAATTGGAGAAGTCGGAGGAAGAGGAGAACAAAGCGAGCCATTTTGCTGGCAACCTATGTGTCATCAGGAGAAGGTGGTAAAAAATCCTTTGAAACCCAGGCATGGTTCATTTTAATAAAGGTTAGATCATCAACATTTTCTGTCAACAGCCTGGTCCTTCTTTCTGTCAGTATTGATCCCGCAGCACTGAAGCATCTTTCTGATAGCACACTACCAGCAGGGCAAGCGAGCTCCTGTAAGGCATATTGTGCCAATTCAGGCCAGGTCTCCTTCATCATTTTGGCCATTCGGGGTCTCCCTTTTTAGGATCCGCAACACATAATCACACATGTGGGCCAATGTTCCAGGTGTCAATGATGCACTGCCATGGTGGGTGGAGGAGCACTTTCTGCCAAATCCACATCCCTACAGTCACGCACAAACTCTGTACTTGAACTTGGCAAGCCAACATTTTCGCTTGCCACCTGAGAAGCATCCTCCTCCCCAAAATAATCATCCCCCTCATCCTCTTACTCTTCTTCCTCCACATCGTCCACGACAGTTCCCTGAGCAGTCAATGGCTGACTGTCATCAAGGCTTTCCTCCTCCTCTTCCTCCTCCGCTGCAGACGCCTGATCCTTAATGTGCGTCAAAGTTTGCATGAGCAGAAGCATAAGTGGGATGCTCCTGCTTATGATGGCGTCGTCTGCGCTTACCAGCCGTGTTCATTCCTCAAAACACTGAAGGACTTTATAGAGGTCTTTCAGCTTTGACCACTGCACACCCGACAACTCCATGTCTGCCTCAAACTGCCTGCCCATGTATCCTCCCACAAATGCATTACAGCCTGCCTCTGTTCACACAGCCTCTCAACCATGTGCATGGTGGAGTTCCACCTTGTTGCAACGTCTATGATTAGGCGGTGCTTGGGGAGGTGAAGCGATCGCTGCAGCCTCTGCATACGACTGGAGTCTACGGGCAAGCGACGGATGTGCAAGCACAGTCTTTGCACCTTATGGAGCAGGGCTGTTAACTCCGGATAATTACTTAGGAAGCACTGCACCACCAGGTTCAAGGTGTGAGCCAGGCAAGGTATGTGTCTGAGTTTTGCCATGGCTATGGCCACCACAAAATTACGGCCGTTATCACTGACTACCTTGCCTGGCTCAAGATGTAGACTGCCCAGCCATGACTCAGTTTCTCGCTGCAAGTAGTCGGCCAGTACCTCCGGGGTGTGTCTGTTGTCGCCCAAAGACATCTTCTTTAAAACAGCCTGCTGACGCTTACTACTAGCTGTTCGATAGTGGGACACCTCGTGTGCAACACTGGCAGCTGTGGATGAAGTGTTCGTGCAACTGCACTCTGTTGATGAGCTTTCATTTCTCGAGGAGGAGGAGGGTTGAACGCCTACAGCCAACTGTTTCCTATACCTGGACTAGGCAGTACTGTCCCACCGCCGCTGTCCCCTGTGGAGCCTGCATCCACCACATTAACCCAGTGCACAGTGATGGACACGTCACGGCCCTGGCCATGCCTACTGGCCCATGCATCTGTTGTGAGGTGCACCTTTCCACTCAATGATTGTTTGAGTGAATGGACAATGCGCTCTTTCACATGCAGGTGGAGGGCAGGGATGGCTTTTCTAGAAAAGAAGTACCGACTGGGTAGGTCAGAGCATGGGACAGCATAGGCCATGAGCTCTCAGAATGCTACAATTTCAACCAAACGGAAGGGTATCATCTCTAATGAGATCAGTTTGGCAATTTTGGCATTCAAACCCAGTGTACGCGGATGAGAGGATGAGTACTTTCTTGTCCTACTCAGAGTGTCTGCTAGGGTGAGCTGGACTTGAGAGCTGCATAGGGGGGAACTAGCGGTGGACATGATGACTGAGAGGGGGTTGGTGATGTTGGTGGTGGTGGTGAGGGCCTAGATTCAGTCTTTTGTTGCAAAAACATTGTGATTCCCTGACTGCTATGGCCTTGTGACGACACCTCAACATTTCTTGCTGGTGGTGTGCTAACCGGTGGGCTTACAGTGGGGGAAGAGATGGAGCGTTGCTGGCTACCTTCAGTCGGAGCAGGTGCACATGTGCTACCTGAGTTTTTGTAGTCCGTCCACGCTTGCAAGTGCATGGTCATTAAATGTCTAAGCATGCAACTGGTATTCAAATTTCGGAGATTTTACCCTCAGCTAAAGGTCCTTCTGCACTTCTTACAGATAACCCTTGCCTCATCAATAGGATTTTGGTCAAAAAAGTGCCACACTGCACTCTTCCTACTATGGGATAAATTTTCAGGGCTTGCAGCTGTGCTAATTGACCGTGGCCAAGCTGTCCTGCAACCCTTTTTGTTTTTTTAACACGTTTTTGGACAGCTACGGGCCTGCCAGATAACCGCTGCTGCGATGTCGATGCCTGCTGGGATCCTTCTGCTCTTCGGAGCTATTGCCAGCCGCACCCTCTTCCCCCAATGGATGCCAATCCGGGTCAACAACTGGGTCATCCATCACCTCCTCTTCAATTTCATCTGCATCTTCCTTTCTGTCACTGTGTAAGGTGGTTATATGCACCTGAGTTTCATCAGGGTCAGATTCTGGCTCAGTAGACTGCGAGGGCAATGTAGTGCTGTGGGTCAATGTACCAGCATAATCATCTAGCAGTGGCTGTGCATCAGTGCACTCCATGTCAGATTCATCTATGACTGGGGAATTCAGGATTTGACTTGATAACCCTGGCATGGTATGTGATAAGAGCTCCATGGAGTAATCTGAAGTATGGGCTACCTCATCCTTCAGTTTTGTGTGGGTGAAGGACACAATTAAAGGTGTTGTTCCTGACCAGGAGCCTGCACTGACGACTCAGTGCTTGCATTCTTTGAAACTTCAGAAGAGGAGGCGATAGAGCTGGAGGCTGCTTCGGCAATGTAAGACAAAACCTGTTCCTGATGCTCCGGCTTTAAAATCGGTTTGCCTACTCCCAGAAAAGGGAGACTTCCAGGCCTTCTTGAGCCAGACGATGACGCTGGATCAACACCTCCTGCCTTAGGTGCTATTGTGCTTTTGGCACTACTAGTAGATGCACCACCACCACCATCAGTACCAACTGGCCCCCCGCCCCCGGCCTCTTCCACCATGCTTCCTCATTTTTGGGAAAATGTACCCAAAATACCAGCAGATACAGGGGTTGGATAAAATAATGGAAACACCTAAAGTTTTGGCATCATAATCTTCGAACATGTTATAAACATGCAAACCGTGACATATGGTAATGTTTTGTAGTTGATTATTTGTGTTATGTGATATGTGTATTTAAATCAACTGTTTGTTTTGCAGAATTGTAAGAACATTGATGAAAACCTGATACCAATTGCAGATCTCTCGAATTTTCAAAGAGGCCAAATTGTTGGTGCTCGTATGGCAGGCGCTAGTGTAACTGAAAGTGCCCGAATGCTTGGCGTCAGGCGTGTCAAGAGGTACTGTCTCCAAAGTAATGACTGTGTTTGAAAGAGAAGGAAAAATTTCCACAGTAAAGCACAGGTCCAGCCGAAAGTCGAAGTTGACTGAGAGAGACCGTCGGACTCTAAAGCGAATTGTGAGAGAGGATCGCAAGACCACGGCTCTGAAAATCACTGCTGAGCTCAATGAACACCTACAGTACCCTGTTTCCACGAAAACTGTTTGTAGGGAGCAGAACAAATCTGGATTCCACGGAAGAGCTGCAATTCAAAAACCGCTGCTCTCAATGACAAATGTTTCCAAGCATTTAGAGTGGTGTAGAACCCTCCAGAATTGGTCCCTCGAGCAGTGGAAGCATGTGATATTCTCAGACAAATCATCGTTTACCCTATTTCCGACCACCGGCTGAGTGTACGTTTGGAGACAGCCGAAAGAAGCATTCCATCCAGACTGCCTTCTCCCAACCGTAAAATATGGCGGAGGTTCTGTGATGATCTGGGGTGCTATTTCGTGGAGATCCGCTGGGCCAATGATATCCCTACATGAAAGAATTAACAGCCGCGATTATTTAGGCATTTTGGGCGACCAAGTGCATTCTATGGTTCAAGCACTGTTCCCGGAGGGGAACGCCATCTTTCAGGATGATAATGCACCAATTCATACAGCTAGAATCGTTAAAGCATGGCACGAGGAACATTCTAACGAAGTTGAGCATCTCATCTGGCCCCCACAATCCCCAGAACTCAACATTATTGAGCATTTATGGTCGATTTTAGAGATTCAAGTTAGACGTCGATTTCCGCCGCCATCGTCGCTCAAAGAACTGGAGGGTTTTTAATGGAAGAATGGGCTAAAATTCCTTTGGAAACAATTCACACCTTGTATGAATCTATACCTTGGAGAATTGAGGCTGTAATCGCCGCAAAAGGTGGACCTACACCATATTAAACTAACTTTTATTGATGTTTTCAGGTGTTTCCATTATTTTGTCCAACCTTGTATATGGTACTGTATCAGAAACGTACAGCTGTATACAGTCTAGGGATAATTGTAAATCTCCGTATATATTTGAGGAGTCACACACAGACTTTCACAGGCTCAGTATAGATTAGACCAGTATCTAAAAAGCTAAAAAAGGGTACTGTATCACCAGATACCAGTATATATAGTACAGTGAAAATATTGTAAATCTCCGTATATATTTCAGAGTCAGACACAGTCGCTCACAGGCTCAGTATGGATGGACAAGAATATAAAAAGCTGAAAAAGGGTACTGTATCACAAGCGTACAGCTGGATACAGTGTTGGGGTAATTTTAAATCTCCGTATATATTTCCAGAGTCAGACACAGACTCTCACAGGCTCAGTATGGATCACACCAGAATATAAAAAGTAGAAAAAGGGTAATGTATTAGAAGCGTACAGCTGTATACAATGTTGGGGTAATTTTAAATCTCCGTATATATTTCCAGAGTAACAGACAGACGCTCACAGGCTCAGTTTGGATCACACCAGAATATAAAAATTAGAAAAAGGGTAATGTATTAGAAGCGTACAGCTGTATACAGTGATGGGGTAATTTTAAATCTCCGTATATATTTCTGGTGTAACAGACAGACGCTCACAGGCTCAGTATGAATCACACCAGAATATAAAAATTAGAAAAAGGGTAATGTATTAGAAGCGTATAGCTGGATACAGTGTTGGGGTGATTTTAAATCTCCGTATATATTTCCGGAGTAACAGACAGACGCTCACAGGCTCAGTATGGATTACACCAGAATATAAAAAGTAGAAAAAGAGTAATGTATTACAAGCGTACAGCTGGATACAGTGTTGGGGTAATTTTAAATCTCCGTATATATTTCCAGAGTCAGACACAGACTCTCACAGGCTCAGTATGGATGACACCAGAATATAAAAAGTAGAAAAAGGGTAATGTATTAGAAGCATACAGCTGGATACAGTGTTGGGGTAATTTTAAATCTCCGTATATATTTCCAGAGTCAGACACAGACTCTCAGAGGCTCAGTATGGATCACACCAGAATATAAAAATTAGAAAAAGGGTAATGTATTAGAAGCGTACAGCTGTATATATGTTGGGTAATTTTAAATCTCCGTATATATTTCCGGAGTAACAGACAGACGCTCACAGGCTCAGTATGAATCACACAGGAATATAAAAATTAGAAAAAGGGTAATGTATTAGAAGCGTACAGCTGTATACAGTGTTGGGGTAATTTTAAATCTCCGTATATGTTTCCAGAGTAACAGACAGATGCTCACAGGCTCAGTATGGATCACACCAGAATATAAAAAGTAGAAAAAGAGTAATGTATTACAAGCGTACAGCTGGATACAGTGTTGGGGTAATTTAAATCTCCGTATATATTTCCAGAGTCAGACACAGACTCTCACAGGCTCAGTATGGATCACACCAGAATATAAAAAGTAGAAAAAGGGTAATGTATTAAAGGTACAGCTGTATACAGTGTTGGGGTAATTTTAAATCTCCGTATATATTTCCGGAGTAACAGAAAAGACGCTCACAGGCTCAGTATGAATCACACCAGAATATAAAAATTAGAAAAAGGGTAATGTATCAGAAGCGTACAGCTGTATACAGTGTTGGGGTAATTGTAAATCTCCGTATATATTTCCGAGAACACACAGACGCTCACAGGCTCAGTATGGAGTAACCAGAATATAAAAAAGCAAAAAGGCTAATGTACCCGAAGATACCAGGCGTATAGAGTGTAGGGGTAATTGTAAATCTCCGTATATATTTCCGAGTAACACAGACGCTCTCTCAGTATGAATTTGACCGTAATACAGAAGGCAAAAAACTGTACTGTATCAGAAGATACAAGCGTATACGGTTTTGGGGAAAATTTAAATCTCCGTATATATTTCCGGAGTCACACACAGACACTTTCCAGTATGGATTTGACCGTAATACAGAAGGCAGAAAAACTGTACTGTATCAGAAGATACCAGCTTATACGGTTTTTGGGGAAAATTGAAATCTCTGCATATATTTCCGGAGTCACACACAGATAGCAGCATGTATTTGTTCATGATCCACCGTACTGGTAGTGTGTGAGTAGCGAACAGCTCTATACAGTGGGAAAAAATGAACGCTCGTAACTTGCAGAAAAAAAAAGTTAAGCATTAGTGCTGTGTATGGTGCTGTGTAAAAAGCATCTGCACACAGTGTACACACAGCATACAGCTAGCAGGCAGCTAATAAATCAGCTCTGTTGC
>JARQOD010000004.1:115795875-115930208 GCA_033576555.1 Oophaga sylvatica
TAGGCGACTAATTACCCCCAGGTGTCTGTTCCCGGGGCGACCTGAGGTTAAAAAGGGGGGGGGTGCCAAAAAGGAGCTCAAGTTCCTAAGTGGAATGAAAGGGGGGATAATTAAAAAAATCCCTGCAGTTTTATTCTTGACACATTGGGTCGTGCGGCAGCCCGTCGTTGTTTTCGTCTTTAAGGGCAGGGGTGGGACACAAGCGTGCCCCCCGGGGGCCTCCATGGCCGTTTTTTCACTTACTGGGGGGGCCCCCTTTTGGGCTCAGAATGTCAGCTTTTTCCGCAAATTTATTGGGGTTTTCAAAAAGGGGGCCAACCTTAAAATGACCCTCTTGATCCCCCCGGGGTGGTCTGGCTCCACCCCCGTGGGCCCAATCGCCCAAACTTTTTGGGTATACCCCGTATCTCCCTACATCACCCAACAATTTGGGGTGTTTGGCCCCAGGGGGGGGGCGGAGAAAGACCCCCCCGGGCAGCAAGGGGTGCATTTTTGGGGGACGGGCCCACTTGAACCCAAATAAGGGACTTGACCCCCCAAAGTGGGAACCCCCCCCCTTTTGCTTGTGGGGCGGAGGGCCCAAAAGGATAAAAGAACCTCATACTTACCAAAAATTTGCCGACGTTTCCCCCTAACTTGGAGGGGAAGTTCCTACAGCTTTGGAGTGGTTTGTCATGTAATTTAAAAAGGGAAAAAAAGCCAGTTGAAAAAGTACCCTTTTAGCGGGAAAACTTTTGTTTCCCTATCGCGACAGGCCCCAACATCTGTATAAGTCACAGCAGTCCTCTGGTTCTGCGAAAAAATTGTGCTTTTCATGATATTTGATGTCCAAAAGCTGAAGGATTTTTTCCCTTGTATGCAAATAATAAAGTGTGCTGGGGGCGTCCCCCTCAACTTCGGGAGGTGGGCATGAGTATTTTTTATTTATTCACAAATGTATTAACATTTTTGTTTTTTACCCCAAAAGAACACTGATGCATGCGGGTGGGAAATTTAAAACCGGGGATACTGGGGTAAAAAAAATTCAAAAAACCAAAATAACCTTTTAAAAACCTGGTTATTTTATTTATGATTTTTTTAAAAATGAAGCAATACAAAGAACTTTATTGGAAAAATTACAAAAGGGTTTTAATTTTTTTTTTTATTATGTGTTTGGTTGCCCGGTGTTAGGCACACGCAGTACCCTGGAGAGTTGTGGGCGAGACGGCAGTTTAATGCTCAATACCCATTCACCTCAACATACACTAGCCCACACCCTTAGGGAAGTGTAGTTACTTGTTAGGGGGGGTGGTCAGGGTGTATGTTGGTTGAGTGATTTTAGTTAGTCAGTTTCCTGTCTTCGGACAGAGCAGACGTCTGGAGTCTAGCTGGAGGGAGGAAGCAGTCCAGCCTGGTTCTGCAGCAGTTCAGAAAGTGGAGGCTAGTACAGGTGGTCTAGTTCACCTCAGCCTAGTCAGAGCTGTACCTCACCTGAATACATTGGAAGGAAAGAAGAGCTTAGTGCAGAAAGACTTCAGTCACCTGTCTCAAGGACAGTGAAAGGTTCAGAGACGTGCTCCTGCCTAGTGATAACTGAGAATCTGTAACTAACTCTAAAGGAAGTGAAGGGAGTGACTACCCGACTTTTTGCAAGTGTGAGTGTTTATGCTACCAGCGAGGACAAGGCGAAAGGCACAGTGGAAAGATTATTGGAAAAGTGCTTTTGGATTGCAGAAGTCCTGCACATTGCAACCGGTCACTGGGGACCGAAGGATCACTATTAGCTTCAAGCATAGTGGTAAGAAAACCAGGGATTTACCGGACCTTAGGTCGCGGCAAACAGCCCCATATAGTCAGTACGTAACTGGGGTCAGGGGGAGTGAAGACTTTGAGCCTGATCAGCAAGATAGGAATTCAGCTCTCTCACAGGAAGGCTCCTACCACAAAACTGACTGGGCAGTACAGCTATGGATTAGCTGGAGTTATTGAGGGAACTACGCTTCAGGCTGGTTGTACTCATCGTGTTGAAAGTAAAGGAGGCCCCTAACTTGTCCAGCTGCTGTCTCAAGATACACTCTCCTTGGATCAGCCTCCCTGGGACCTGCCTGAACATCTTACAAGTAAAGGTATGGAAAGACGCTGACCGTGTGAGACTGTGTTATTTATCTGCACCCGACTTCACTAACTTCATAGACTTTGAGGGACCAGTCCCACCTGTAGGGGACCCGACATCTAGCTGCCTCACCATCCCCTCAGAGATCTACAGCAGCGCTGGTACAAATTACCAGAAGACTACAGGTGGCGTCACGAACTGTATATAAATCTATCCCCTGTAAATATATCCCCAACATACGCCAGACCGCCAGGGCCACAGACCGAGCCACAGCTACCTGTGACAATCCCCATAGACTTCCATGGGCTCGGCTCTGAGTACCCCATTGCCCTGGTAACCCACAATTGTGGTGGCGGGTCGACACAAATTGGCGTCACGAACAGGATGCGAAACTCGCAAAATTGCGAGCCCTGTGTGCCTATGGAATTGTTTTTGTGAAAAAGGACTGTTTGCACTTTTGGCGCCAAAAATCGCCATCTTTGTCGCCATATTCGCGCCCTCAGGCGCTGGAGAAGAAGGTGGGCGTACCTTCATGGGCGTGTACCCCCCTGTGGCGCGAAGAAAATGCCTGCCCTCTCAAAGTGCTATTACAATATGCGATCCTGCCCTACAGCAAAGGAGGTCCGCCTCCTCTTCACCTTCCCTGCGAGGAGGAGGAGACGCAAACCCCGCCTCCACGGAAGAGACCGGATGTCTCTGGAGGAAGAAGAATCTTCTGGAACATCATGGAGGCAGGACGTGTGCAGCCGAGCAGGGAAGCGGAGGAAGGCAGGCCCCGTGCCCCAGCCAAGCTGCCACCAGCACCGGAGTTATCCGTGCTCCTGCACCTGCAGCAGGCGTTGCTAGAAACAAAAGAAGAAAATGCACGCCTGAAGAAGATGGTCCAGTACCAACCTGGATTTGAAGAGATCGAGAGACGCCGGCGTACCCTGGAGCAGCGGCGGCTGTGGGACGCGGTGATCTCTCCCCTCAACGACCCCCCACGATTCGAGTTACCGAAGATTCTGCTGCCCAAGGCGAAGGAGCAACCGGAGGCTGCCACCGAAAGTACCGATCCTGATCCCACCGGTGAAGCGGTGGAGGCGAAGGAGGTTGAGGAGGTACCGCCAGTTCCGGAACGCCCGCCCGGCCAGGAGGCCGCAGCAGATGATCGGTCCCCGACAGGGACACCGGAGGGGTCCTGTCCGTCGTTACCAGATGTCGACTGGGACGAGATGGCGCGCCTGGATGACGTCGCCTATACCGCCCAGTGGGAACATGAGTGGCAGCGTCGTGAGGAGAAGCAGAAACGCCAGCAGGAGGAAGAGCGGGAAGCTCAGCGGAATCGTCAGCGACAACATGCAGAGCTGATCGCGGACAAGGAGAGTGTCCGGAGAGAGAAAGGTACCCTGAGGGAACCGCGGCGGCAGGGTGTGTGACTGAGTTCCAGCTCCGGAAGGGCTGGGGCTTCATCCGTGAACCGGGCCTCTACCCAGGGGTCTTTGTTAGTCGCAGGGACGTAGAATCCCACCTACCGCAAGGCCATCCCGGGAGGGACTTAGTAAATGGAGACATTGTCACGTACACACGGCACTGGGGAATGAAGGGATGGTATGCCCTTAACGTCACCATCATCCGTGACCCCGTCCCCGACGCAGGTAACGTCACCACTACCGCAGCGTCCCCGTCTCCAGCTCAAGCAGTATCCGGCCGTGCCCCAGCATCGCCCCCTGCAAGTTCATCGCAAATGAAAGTCATATCTACATCGCAACATGCGACCCAGTCTCAATCGCAATCCATGACACGGTCCATATCGTTAACTGTGATTGAAACGCAATCGGTGTCTCGTGAGGAGAATGTACCCGTTGCGCCCCTAGAGGTTCGCACGAGAACTGTGGCGACCCAGACCCTAATAGCAGCGCATGACTTGTTAGTAATGGGATCTAGGGACCATCGCATTGTTCCAGCCCCCGGGGTGAAAAATGTATTTGAAGTAAATGAGTAATTAAATAGTAAAGAAGAATCGGTGAGATCCATATAGGGTCTACCATAAGTAATATTGTAGAAAGTTTCAGAATGTTTTACAAATTTTTGCACAAGTTGAAGAGTATAACTTATATAATGCATATATATATTTCTAACCGTAGAATGCCCGGCTGGGTAACCAGAAAAAGTTTGCACTTTATTATTATAATGTGATATTATAACTGTGTCTTCGTTTAACAATGGACTTTGAGGTTGAGGACTGTGCCAGCCCAGAACTTATTTGTATATAGTTGCGCTTCGGTGCTTTATCTTGGTTTTACATAAAACCAGCACAACTACCTCTGAATACAAAAACCCGTGTGGTGTGGCACTGAGTGAGGTCTGCATTCGGATGTCCTGCAGCCCACCCAGGACCTACGTTGAAGGTTTGGTGCGGGTCCTTCACAAGAATACTGTATATTTATTGAATGCTATTTAATATTTGTATTTTTCTCTATATAATGTTTTTGTTTTGCAACGTTCAAGATATCCTCACCTCCCGGATGGGACGAATCAATGTTTATTGTTTAATGTTTTCATGCATAAACAAAATGTCTCTTTGTATTTTACAGCCCGGGAGTGCTGTCATTTACCATGGGGGAATGTGTAGCCCTGGTGTTAGGCACACGCAGTACCCTGGAGAGTGTGTGGCGAGACGGCAGTTTAATGCTCAATACCCATTCACTCAACATACACTAGACACACCCTTAGGGTAGTGTAGTTACTTGTTAGGGAGTGGTCAGGGTGTATGTTGGTTGAGTGATTTTAGTTAGTCAGTTTCCTGTCTTCGGACAGAGCAGACGTCTGGAGTCTAGCTGGAGGGAGGAAGCAGTCCAGCCTGGTTCTGCAGCAGTTCAGAAAGTGGAGGCTAGTACAGGTGGTCTAGTTCACCTCAGCCTAGTCAGAGCTGTACCTCACCTGAATACATTGGAAGGAAAGAAGAGCTTAGTGCAGAAAGACTTCAGTCACCTGTCTCAAGGACAATGAAAGGTTCAGAGACGTGCTCCTGCCTAGTGATAACTGAGAATCTGTAACTAACTCTAAAGGAAGTGAAGAAGGGAGTGACTACCCGACTTTTTGCAAGTGTGAGTGTTTATGCTACCAGCGAGGACAAGGCGAAAGGCACAGTGGAAAGATTATTGGAAAAGTGCTTTTGGATTGCAGAAGTCCTGCACATTGCAACCGGTCACTGGGGACCGAAGGATCACTATTAGCTTCAAGCATAGTGGTAAGAAAACCAGGGATTTACCGGACCTTAGGTCGCGGCAAACAGCCCCATATAGTCAGTACGTAACTGGGGTCAGGGGGAGTGAAGACTTTGAGCCTGATCAGCAAGATAGGAATTCAGCTCTCTCACAGGAAGGCTCCTACCACAAAACTGACTGGGCAGTACAGCTATGGATTAGCTGGAGTTATTGAGGGAACTACGCTTCAGGCTGGTTGTACTCATCGTGTTGAAAGTAAAGGAGGCCCCTAACTTGTCCAGCTGCTGTCTCAAGATACACTCTCCTTGGATCAGCCTCCCTGGGACCTGCCTGAACATCTTACAAGTAAAGGTATGGAAAGACGCTGACCGTGTGAGACTGTGTTATTTATCTGCACCCGACTTCACTAACTTCATAGACTTTGAGGGACCAGTCCCACCTGTAGGGGACCCGACATCTAGCTGCCTCACCATCCCCTCAGAGATCTACAGCAGCGCTGGTACAAATTACCAGAAGACTACAGGTGGCGTCACGAACTGTATATAAATCTATCCCCTGTAAATATATCCCCAACATACGCCAGACCGCCAGGGCCACAGACCGAGCCACAGCTACCTGTGACAATCCCCATAGACTTCCATGGGCTCGGCTCTGAGTACCCCATTGCCCTGGTAACCCACAATTGTGGTGGCGGGTCGACACATAGTCTGTGTCCATGAGAAAAGGGTTACATACATTTTTTTTTCATTATGTAGGTTGTGTCCATGAGAGTCCAGCATTACTGTCCAGCATTACAGAAAGGGTTACATACATTTTTTTTTTCATTATGTAGGTTGTGTCCATGAGAGTCCAGCATTACTGTCCAGCATTACAGAAAGGGTTACATACATTTTTTTTTTCATTATGTAGGTTGTGTCCATGAGAGTCCAGCATTACTGTCCAGCATTACAGAAAGGGTTACACATATATTTTTTTTCATTATGTAGGTTGTGTCCATGAGAGTCCAGCATTACTGTCCAGCATTACAGAAAGGGTTACATACATTTTTTTTTTTCATTATGTAGGTTGTGTCCATGAGAGTCCAGCATTACTGTCCAGCATTACAGAAAGGGTTACACATATATTTTTTTTCATTATGTAGGTTGTGTCCATGAGAGTCCAGCATTACTGTCCAGCATTACAGAAAGGGTTACATACATTTTTTTTTGATTATGTAGGTTGTGTCCATGAGAGTCCAGCATTACTGTCCAGCATTACAGAAAGGGTTACATACATTTTTTTTTCATTATGTAGGTTGTGTCCATGAGAGTCCAGCATTACAGATAGGGTTACATACATTTTTTTTCATTATGTAGGTTGTGTCCATGAGAGTCCAGCATTACAGAAAGGGTTACATACATTTTTTTTTCATTATGTAGGTTGTGTCCATGAGAGTCCAGCATTACTGTCCAGCATTACAGAAAGGGTTACACATTTTTTTTTTTTCATTATGTAGGTTGTGTCCATGAGAGTCCAGCATTACTGTCATTACATCACTCATATATAACTAAGCCCAGTACTTTTTACATTTTTTAAGGCCTGGAACACACAGTCCAATATTCCCTTCCGAGTTCCGTTAATCTCGGATGGTAATACCTGTCCTGGCCACTGTGGCTGAACTCCACAGCTCATCTGAGCTGCAAAGCGCAGCTCTGGCCTGACCATTGCTATAAGGCCGGCGTCACACTAGCGAGTTTGATGCGAGTTAGTCGCACGACTTACTCGCATCAACACCCGGCATGGCCGCCCGCTCTCGGACCAGAGTGCGCGGCGGCATAGAAATACATGCAGCCGCGCACTCTGGTCCGAGAGCGGGCGGCAGTGCCGGGTGTTGATGCGAGTAAGTCGTGCGACTAACTCGCATCAAACTCGCTAGTGTGACGCCGGCTTTAGAGACTAAACTGCAAGCGCCAGATTACCTGATGCTCGTAGTTTAGTCCCTGACAGCCGCAGCCGAGGCGGGCTGAGTTACGCAGCTCTGGAGAGCTGCGGAGTTCAGTCCCAGTGAGCCGCTCCCAGGACAGGAGAGGTATTCCCATCCGAGCTTGGATGGAAATATCTGACCGCGTGTTCCAGGTCTAAGTGGATTGTGTGTCCTGGATCAGAATGATACCTTACACTATGTTCCAAATTATTATGTAAATCGGTTTTAAGTGTCATAGCGTTTTTTGATTTTTTTTGTAGATGAAACCCATTGATGGTATTGTGTCTCAGGGTACTTTGGATAACTGACATCACTCTCAGATACCTGTGATAATTACTTTGGCATGTGAGCCCAATAAAAGGAAAACTGGATGTTCCACACTATTAAGCAGGCCAGAGTTTTCAAGTGATATGGGAAAGAAAAAGGATGTCTCTGCTGCTGAAAAGCATCAAATAGTGCAATACCTTGGTCAAGGGATGAAAACATTAGATATTTCCCGATAAGTTAAGCGTGATCATCGTACTGTTAAGAGATTTGTGGCTGATTCTGAGCACAGACATATTTGTGCTGATAAAGACAGAATGAGGAAGGTTTCTTCCAGGCAAGTTCATCGGATTAAGAGAGCAGCTGCTAAAAAGCCATTACAAACTAGCAAACAGATATTTGAAGCTGCTGGTGCCTCTGGAGGTACTCAAACCTCAAGGTGTAGGATCCTTCTAAGGCTTGCTGTGGTGCATAAACCTACTATTCGGCCACCTCTAAACAGTGCTCACAAGCAGAAACGGTTGCAATGGGCCCAGACATACATGAAGACTAATTTTCAAACAGTCTTGTTTACTGATGAGTGTTGAGCAACCCTGGATGGTCCAGATGGATGGAGTAGTGGATGGTTGGTAGATGGCTACCATGTCCCAACAAGGCTGCTACGTTAACAAGGAGGTGGAGGAGTCATGATTTGGGCTGGAATCATGGGGAAACAGCTGATAGGGCCCATTAAGGTTCCTGAAGGTGTGAAAATGATGTCTGCAAAGTATATAGTGTTTCTCACTGACAACCTTCTTCTATGGTATAAAAAGCAGAAACGTGTCTTCAGGAGCAAAATCATCTTCATTCATGACAATGCACCATCTCATGCTGCAAAAAATACCTTGGAGTCATTGGCTGCTATGGGCATAGAAGGAGATATACTCCCCTGACCTCAACCCTATAGAGAACCTTTGGAGTATCATCAAGCAAAACATCTATGAGGGTGGGAGGCAGTTCACATCAAAACCGCAGCTCTGGGAGGCTATTCTGACTTCATGCAAAGAAATACAAGTAGAAACTCTCCAAAAACTCACAAGATCAATGGATGCAAGAATTGTGAAGGTGATATCAAAGAAGGGTTCCTATGTTAACATGTAACTTGGCCTGTTAGGATGTTTTGGAGTTAAGTAGCTTTTTGTTTAGTGAATGTGACCTCCTAATGCTGCAAATTCCACAAATGAGCATTTCAGTTCTTTAAAACAGATCAAATGTTTAGAAATTCTACTGGGCCTAATAATTTGGAACAGTGCATTCTGAGTTTTTTTCCATTTTGGAGATTATACTGTTATCATTGGGAGGTTTCTGCAATAAAATTTGATGTATGCTCTAAGGGGTGATGACTTTTATTAGACTGACTGTCATTTGCACCAACCACTTAGGAAAATCAGAGAAAAATATAATTTGCATAATAATTTGGAACATAGTATAGAAGCCCTATACAGAAAAATCTGGCTGAAGAAACAACATTCAACTGATGTGTTGAATCATTCCAAATGTGTCCTGTGATCCAGTCACGTGACTTTGCCTAGACAGGGAGGGGCAGTTGAACATCGAAGCCTTTTAATTTGAGGTACAGAGCATAGGTAAACACAGAGACTGTAAGAATAAACCAAACAACAATCAGGAATTCAAATAGCACCATTTCAGCAGATCTTGACAGCTTGCACATACTCTTCCTTCCATGACCAACCTAGGGGAACAAAAGAAGATTATTGTATAGTGCAGTATACTGTATGGTAGGTTGAGCGATTTTGAATAAAAAAAAAAAGAAAAACACCTCGTCAATTTTTCTTAACCTTTGGATGATTTTCGATTTACATCTCATAAAGAGAAAAACTAAGATGTAGATCATTTTTCTTTTTCGTTTATATAAATATGCCATGCCCCTTCGCCTTCTCCAGTGCCACCACGCCCCTGTCATCTGCAGCGCCACCACGCCCCCTGTCATCTGCAGTGCCACCACGCCCCTGTCATCTCCAGATCCACCACCATCATCTCCAGCACTATCATGTCCCCCGTCATCTCCAGAGCCACCATGCCCCCATCATCTCCAGAGCCAACGCCATATGTCTCCGTTTAATCTACTTTATCCCATTTTTCTTGCGTCATAATCTTCCTTAGTCTTTCTTGCACTTCCAGGGCATCCGTATAATTTTTAATATTTTGTAGTGCTGCCGACCTAAGACCTAAAAAAAATTGAGCATGATTACGACCCTCTTTACACGCTTCAATGATTGTTCGGCAGATCTGTGGTTTCAGCAAAATTGTGGACATTCAGTGCCAGGTTTGTGGCCGTGTACAAATGGAACAATATGTCCACAAAGTCACTACAACCACAGATCTGACCAACAATCAAGGAACAACCATTTAAAGGGAATCTGTCACCCTAAATTGGCGGGATATTTAAATGATGGCAGTCAGGTCAGATGGGCGGTGTTTTGGGTACTGCCTTAACATGTTGTTCGCCGCTGTCTCCATTATTTCTGGGAATTGTAGTCGTTGCCCTCCATATAACGCGCCTGCGCATTGCAATCTGAGGGCAAAGCATACTGCGCGTGCGCAATTCAAGATTGCAATGCACAGGCGCGTTATATGGAGGGCAACGACTACAATTCCCAGAAATAATGGAGACAGCGGTGAACAACATGTTAAGGCAAGTACACAAAACACCGCCCATCTGACCTGACTGCCATCATTTAAATATCCCGCCAATTTAGGGTGACAGATTCCCTTTAAGGGCCCCGTCTCACATAGCGACGCACCAGCGATCCTGACAACGATATGAACTTGTCAGGATCGCTGGTGTGTCTCTACATGATCGCTGGTGAGCTGCCAAACAGGCAGCGATCAGGACAGTGACACTGCGGGTAACGTCGCTTAGTTACCCGCAGTGTACGTTGGATACCAGCCCGCTGATGCAGGGAGCTGGTATCCAACGTACACAACAGGTTTCCAGACACATTCCCGCGCCTGGAAACCCGATGTGTACCTTGGTTAACAGCTGATCGCTGGTCTCCTGCCTGCCACACGCAGCGATGCGTGCTGGCAAGAGGGAGACCAGCGATCAAAAGAAAGTCCAGGCATTTCTGACACGACCAGCGATTCACAGCAGGGGCCTGATCGCTGATACGTGTCAGACATAGCGAGATCGCTGCTGAGATCGCTGTGGCGTCACAAAACTTGTGACTCAGCAGCGATCTCGATAGCGATCTCGCTATGTGAGACGGTGCCCTAAGTGTGTAAACAAGCACGAAGAGTATGGAGGAGTGGGTATTCACAATTCAATGATTGCACAATCATTGTTCATCAGATTAGCAGTTGTTGTGAAATTGTACATAGCCACAACCAAGGCATGGAATGATTTATTGCTTAAGGTACTGCCACACTTAGCGATCTCGTTAGCGATCACGATAACAACGCAATCGTTGGTGTGATCTATTTTAGGTCGCTAGTAGCTGCCAAACAGGAGATGTCAAACGATTCATCAGCGGTCAGCGATCTCTTTAACGACTTTGGCGGTCGTTAGGATGTCATTAGCATGTACTGAGCGCTTCTGATTCATAGGAATTTCCAGCATCGCTCCTGCTCTCTGCATCCTGCTAGCCTGCTTTGCAACTTCTGCGATCCTCTCTGTGACGCAAAAGAGAACTTACAGATATTGCGATCCACTCCGTGATGCAAAACAGTCATATGCGTCACAAACGAGGTCGCTCGTCGTTCACAAAAAGTGCCAAACACAGCGATTCAGGCTCACCAGCGGGACGCCAACGATCAAAAAACGGTCCAGAACTCTAGTGAATGATCAGCGACATCACAGCAGGGGCCACATCGCTGCTACATGCCACACACAACGAGGTCGCTAACGAGATTGCAAAATAGTGACGTTTTAGTGATCTTGTTAGCGATCTCGTTTGCGATCTCGTTTAGTGTGGCATACCCTTTAGAAGTCATTAGTTGTACCCCAGGCTGCAAGACAACAGACAACGTTTAAGTGATAAATCGTTCAGTGCCAGGTTTGTGGCCGAGCAGAAATGGAATGATAGGTCCATGATTTTGGCGCAACCACTGATATGATAAACAATGATTGCCTAATCACTGAAGTGTGTAAACCCACCTATAGGAAAATAGACATATATGTAGGCAGGCTCTTACAGTTATGGTGTAGACTTCCTCCTTCGCTGTCCTCACATGCTTCCTATGTGCATCTTCTGATGAAGTTCTAGCAGCTGAAATACATTAAAGGGGTTCTGTCATTACTTACGATGAATGTGCTTCTCCTCGGTCCTCGTCACTGCACCCGACTCACACTCTGCTTACTTCCGTGGCCACCGGCTGTCAGGACAGAGAAAATGAATATGTACAGCCACTGACACTCCAAGCTCACTGCACATGCCTGGAGTGTGAGTGACTGTATTCATTCATCGTCTCTGTCCTGACAGCTGGCGGCCACGGAAGTAAGCAGAGAGTGTGTCGGGTGCAGCTCCAAGGAGCGTGGAGCAGCCCATCCATTGTAGGTAATGAAAAGTAATGGAAAAAAAAAAATAATGAGGTTATGGTGTCAAATGCAATATTCACTAACACTTTACAGATTAACTCACCTCTCTTCTGGCTACTTGTGAGGTCATCTCTTTCCTGGGTTAACGGGACAACGCTTTGCTGGCTTCCTGCGACTATTTTATCACTCTCTGGGATATCTCTTAGCTGGCTCATTGGGACATAATCTGCCTCTATACTGCAGGATGCAGTGGCCTAAAAAAATGAAACACCAAAGAAAGGATAAGGAGGCTTATAACGTATAACGTCAGGACATTCTTAACCCCCTAATCTCGGGCCGATTCCCGACCCTCTCTGTGCGTCGCAGGCGCAGCCAGGGCCCAAAAGAACCTTTTAAAGGGCCGGCACCGCGGGCTGATGCTGATCGCTGATGGATGGATCATCATCATGATGGCCTCATCTTGATATTTGGCACGACGCTCCCCTGCTCCTAGGGGGGGCAGCTACCCCCCTGCCCCACGGTGGGTATGCCCATGCTACAGATTGTAAACCATGGCAACTTTTTCCATAACAGAGGTGGGTGGCAACAGGGGTGAACCTAGCCTCTGCTGCCTGAGGCGAACTGCAAAATGGCGCCCCCCATAGTCAATTTTTAAAATCAGTAGACAAAAATCTGGTTCATACAGATTTATATCTATTCTGTAAAACTGAGCACCATAGTGGACATTTTAACTTAGATAAATAGAAAAAAAGTGGTCCAAACACAAGGATGTCAGCGCCATCACCGCACACACAAGAACCTCACAGAAGAATCCAGAACAAGGATCATTAATGGCAATGGCCGGCCTGGCACAGGCATACAGACAACAATGATGGTTGCAGAGCAGTGGCCCTGTAGGCAGACACAGTCCTGCATCCTTATGGCACAGGAGGCAGCACTGATTGCCAACCTATTATCTCTGGCACATGCCTACAAAACTGTGGGAAGCTCCAATGTGGCCGCTGCCTGGCACTAACTACTCAGAGATGTCCACCATGCAGCATTGTCCGCACACCACATAAAACGACCTAGAGTCTGAGCATCAACCATAGCCTCCTCCCGAAATGTTTAGCCAATCACAAGCACTACACACAGGTCTGTCCGGAGCTAATAGCAGGGGCCTTCCACCGACCAACCGCCGCTCGGGAGAAACATGTGAGTGATTACCTGGGGAGGGAGCACAACTATGATGGGGATAACTCATATCATATCTAATGCTCTTGTATCTGATGTTATACGTTCATGTGATTCCAGCCTTAGTTGCAGCACCAAGAAAAGTTGCTACTTTACACACAGAGCGGGGTCTCGTAGATGATGAAGATGAAGCTGCGCTCTCCATAGTGCTACGGCTTGGTCCAAAGTGGCCACATTGCACATTTTTCCCATAGAAGCAAAATATAGCTACAGAAAATTTAGCATATCTGCAAGAAAAACTGACATGTTGCGAATTTGAAGCACGCATCGCAGGCCAGTTTATGCTGCATAAAAAAGCCCAGTGGGCATGAGTATGTGTTTTTTTTCATGTGTATGGGATGTTTGGGTGGGCATGGGGGGGCTATGGGGGTGTCGTGCTGCACATGGGGAGGCTATGGGGGCCTCATGCAGTATATAGGGAGGCTGTGTTGGCTTCATGCAGTATATATAGGGAGGCTGTGTGGGGCTCATGCAGTGTATATATGGAGGCTGTTGGGGGGCTCATACAATATATAGACGTAGCTGTACTCTGGTTCAAAGCTATATAAGGGGGTCAGCATACTTAATTTTGCTCAATATTAAGTGATACAATTAATAATATAATTATCAATAATTATATTGATATTAATATTGAGTAGAATTAATTTCAGCCTATTGGTTCGGCCCTCAACAACAGTCACAGTCTCTTATGTGGCCCTTTGGGAAAATTAGATGCCCATCCCTGGGTTAAAGGGTTTCTCCAGCATCATTTATTTATACATTGGGAAGTGAGTGGTGCTGATATTGTGTGTAAAACCATGCTTACCAAGACATGTCCATGATGGCGGCCATTCAAGCATCTGTCCTGTCAGGTATCTGCAGACTATGTCTTCAACTCTGTTCGCCTCCCAATGCTGAAGTAAGCAGCGCTGAACAAACACTTTAGGGTATGTTCCCACGGTCAGTGTTCGCTGTGGGATGGACGCTGCGTACATCCACAGCATCCAACCCGCAGAGTCCAGATGTTGCAGCATAGTGGATGGGATTTCATGAAGTCCCATGTCCACTATGTGTGCACAGATGCCTGCGGATCACCTGCGTATCCGGACATGCGGTGCGTCTTTACAGACCGCACCATGTCTATTTATCTTGTGGAAATGCTAATCTCAGCAAGATAAATGTCCCCGTACAATATAGCGGATATGTGCTGTGTCCAAAGCACTGCCTAAGGGCTCATACTCACTGGCTGGAAAAAAATCTGTCCATTTTCTGCAGGAAAAAAACGGTACATTTGTTGTAAAAAGGCATGCGATTTTGATGCGATTTTAAATCGCACCATGCGTTTTCCATGCGATTTACTTGCGATTTTTGTGCGATTTTTTTCCCAGACATAACCACAAATTAAGGTTAAACCACTTGTCTGACACCTATATAAAGCTATTTATCTACATATGGCATTGATTCATTTGGTTTTTGTCCTGTGTGTTTTGCTATTCCAAACAAGCATGGCAGCAACTTCTCTAAGTCTTGACCCTACTAGGAGCTCCTCTTCAATTGGGTGTTATCCCGTGAGTATGGTGTGGGATATTCCCCTGTAGTAGCTCCGAGGAGGCGGCGTAGATTTTGGGTACATCCGCTCCTTACCAAGCGAAAAAAAAAGGCCATTTTTCACGGCTGTATGGACATCTACGAAACCATCAAGACAAATTTTTTGCATACACGAGGATGTCACTTGAAGCATTTGATTTTCTCCTGGCACAACTTCGTCCAGCCATCACTTTCAAAATTACGCATTTGCGCAGGTGCATTTCTGCTGAAGAACGACTTCTGTTAATGTTGAGGTATAGTTGTAAACAAATAAATAACACCACAGTAAAGTAGATTAACTAATATTACATTGTTATTAACGCTTATCATTATTTTTTTGTAAAATTTGGGCTCAAAATTATATATTACTGTTTGCCATACCTATACTTAATGTGTGGCCATTTTTAATTAGCAAGGCTAAGAAATACACCCCATTACTGTACTCGCAGCAGCTGTTTCACATGCACATTGTTGTATGACATGGACAGAGGCCCCCTTCTCAGACAACGCACTCATTGCTCATGTACATAGCGACTGTGTGTGATTTGTGTCTGGTGGCCATTTTTAAATTACTGCACCACGTAGGGATATATATGAATATGAAGGTTATTTTAAATTATTTTTATGTGTATTTCCTTTCTTGTAGGTTTTTGGCTACGGGACAATCATATGCTTCCCTACATTTAGAGTATCTTCTTGGCATAACTACCATCTCCAATATAGTCAGACACACATGTTCAAAAATCTGGATTTGCCTCAAGGACAAAGTGATGCCGGAGCCCACCCCCGAACATTGGGAACGCATTGCAAATGGGATATATGAGACTTGCCAGTTTCCCAATTGTCTGGGTGCTTTAGATGGTAAGCACATCCGGGTGAAGAAGCCACCAAACTCAGGCTCCTTATACTACAATTACAAAGGCTATTTTTCAGTTGTGTTGTTGGCCTTAGTAGACAGCAAGTACAATTTTATAATAGTAGATATAGGTGCCTATGGAAGAACTGGAGATTCTTGCATATTCAATACTTCTCTAATGGTAGGCGACTGAAGAACAATGAATTGGGTGTTCCACCCCCAAGGACTCTGCCTTCTGGTGGTGAACCAATGCCTTATGTAATAGTTGCTGATGAGGCATTTCAACTGACACATAATGTCATGAGGCCTTTTCCTGGACGGTCTCTTGACAGGCGTGGACGCATATTTAATTACCGACTAACTCGTGCACGGCGTCTTGTAGAATGTGCCTTTGGAATTTTGTCTGCAAAATGGAGGGTATTGCTCAGTGCACTCCAGTTAAGCCCACAAAATTTAAACACAGTGATCAAGGCCTGTGTAATCTTACATAATTTTACACGTCAACATGATGTATCTGGGTATGAGGATGTTTTTGGAGAATTAAGAAACAATCAGATACCCATTGCTCAGCCTTTACCCAGAGGCAGACAGCTTTCAGGCATCCGAATCAGAAATATGTTAGCAAATTTTTTTCTAACACCTGAGGGAGCAGTACCGTGGCAGGAAAATTTGCATACATGATCTATACATTTCCCTCTGTATTGTGTATTACAACATTCAGAACATGTGCTTTAGTATTTTAGTTAAACAATGTTTATTTTCCTATATTAATGTAAACCAGTTATTTTTTTAAAAAAAATAACACAAATGTCAAGTAACATAATGATCAAAATAAAAAACCGCCTTAACTTTGGCGTAACAAGTTAACACACTTGCCAATGTTTTTGTTATGTAAGCACCCAAAAAAATTACAAATCAACAAAAGAAGGTTGTGATGCTGAGGGTGAGCTACTTGTTTGTGACTGTTGCCTTTCAGAGGGATGTTGTGTGTTTCTATGCAAAGAAACATTGTGTGGCTGTGTGCTGGTATGATGTGGGTTCATGCCTTCATAACTGTGCCTATAGGCCTCAGTTGGCCCATGGGGATAAGCAGGAACATTATCTGAATGGCTGAAGCCTCTTGTTCTGCCATGGTCAAAAGGGCCTTGGTGTTGTGGTCCTTGCTGATAAGAAACATCTTGGCCATACACATCATATAAGGTTGTTTGTGGCCCATGGTGGTACCGCTCACTTCCAATCTGTGATGGGCCAGATGAAGGAGGCATTTGTGTGTAGGGATGTGTAGGCCTTGATGAGTGTTGTACATGTATCTGATGATGTTCCTGGTAATGTGCTGGCTCTATGTGTGTGGTGTGATCTCTGTCAATATGATGACTAATGTTTGTACTGTGGAGTGTATGACTATGTTGAGAAGTGGATGTCGAAGGATATACTGAGGCTGGTGGTAATGGTACTGCTGTTGAGTCTGTGGGATTTGAGATTTGAGTTAATATTTCAGATTGGTACCTTCTTTCAATACAAGCAAAGATGGCTTGGGGATTATTTGGTGGTATGGCTGAGGTGATGAGTTGTAATATTGCTGTTTTAGTGGGAAGCCGTAAGTGTGTGGGTATTTGTCGCAGGTGCTGTGCCAAACTTCTACCAAATGCTTCCTCACCATCATCACATATTGTGCGTTGTATGTAGTCTAAAACGCGACTATCAACCTGCCGTCTTATAATTTGATTTTGCTGGTCTCTCCTTCGTCTTAATCTCCGGGGAATAGTAGTGGCTTGAGGGGAGGTATCAAGAGGCACGGTTGGGCTGCTGCTTCTTGCGTGCTCCTCTTGTTCCGTGCCATGTTGAGCTTGTGAACCTGCACTTTCAACTTGTTGTTGAGATGGTCCTGGAGCATCCTCCCCTGCTGTTCCTGCTTCTTCATGTTGTGACTCTGGTGGATCCGCCTCAGAGGGTGCCTCACGTTCCTCTAAGTTGGATTCCGTTCTACAAAGCAGACACAGATTATTTGTGTATGCTCTAAATGTCAATTTTAAATGTACAATTTGTATCAATAAACTTTTACTTACGGTCTTAAATCCATGACTGGAGCCAAAAAATTCAGGCGGCTCATATATTATATATATATATATATATATATATATATATATATATATATGGCCTTTTTTTGATGCTGCTGAGCCACTTTTGTCACGATTCTGTGTTTCCCTCCTATAGGTATCCCGACAGCTTCGCCATCTGCGTTGCACATCATTCACTTTAATGTAAAGAAATGTTAAAATATTAACATCTAAATATGTATGTTAAAAAATTAGGAATACAAGTAGGCAAGATTTTTTTTGTGCAGATTTTTTTTAAAAATTGTCCTGCAACTATGCTAAAAATATTTGAATTTAAAAATTCTAAACATCACAAAAGGGCCTTCTTTATAAATAATACAAAGAGCAAAAGGTACAAGAATATATTTTAAAGGTCAAAAGAAAATTTAAAAAAAAAAACACAATTTTGTACAAAATAAATAAAAAAAAAAAATAATATAAAACATACATGAATAGGCCCATATTCAAAGGGTCTATTGTTAAAAGGTATTTTGTTAGTGTGGTGTAAAAAAATAAACCATTATCTATTTAAAATATAATTTTCTTTAAATTGTAACAGTAACATATAATTGGCCACCAAAGCAAGGTTTTTCGAAATACATTATGAAATAATTGTAGTAAGAACAATTCTACTTACACATTCCCAACTGCCCAGCCGGAGGACTTTCATCATAATTTTAAAAAATTTGACGACATATATATGTCCAAGTTGCATCCCGCACACTTCGATTTTGATAATTGTCTCTAGGATCCCACAGCTCAGGTCTTTCTTGGACTAACACCAACAGCATCTCCACATTGATTGATCGGGACATGGCCACAATAGTACAAAAATCAAATCCGTGGAGGTGTGACTCATTCCTGGCTTTCTGGGAGTGGTTTTTATACCATCCCTCAACACACTTCCCTGTTAGTCACTTCCTGTGTCTCCTTTTTTTTTTTTGGAACATACAAGTTTACAGCTCTATTTTGCACAAAAAATAGCAAAAAAAACGGATGTTTTCTGTGCGTTTTTTAATTGCACCCATTGACTTGCATTGTCGATTATCATGCCAAAATCGCATCAAATCGCAGCATGCTGCGATTTTTTTCTCACACCAATATCTGATGAGAAAAAAATCGCAAATGAGAAGTCACCCATTGACTAACATTGGTCAGATTTGCATCCGATTTTTTATCGTCTGATTTTCATCCGTTTTCGGCGCCAGTGAGTATGAGGCCTTATACTGAACATCTACACATACCGGTAAAGTGACCCTGACCGCTGATACCTGCTGGGTGACCCATGGGCAGCATGTGTCCGGCACCGGCTGTACGATCTCAGCCAGGTATCTTTGTCTCTGAAACGCTGCAGCGTCACAGAGAAAAACATGTCTGACTTCTCCCCTTCTGCTGCCAATGACTGGTCTGTGACTGGACACGCACGCAGGAAGAAAATTGTCCCTCAGTGGGAGAAGATAGGGAGAAGCCACCAGGGACCCGCCTGTGTGACTAGTCACCTGTGTGGCCTTAGTCCTCGGCGACTTTTAAAGAATATTTTACCCTGAAACGCAGCAGCATTTCAGAGTCAAACACACCTGGCTGAGATCATACTGCCCATGTCTGATACATGTGAGTCGCACTTAGTACCAGGGCAATGGGGTACTCGGCACCGAGCCCATGAAAGTCTATGGGGTTTGTCACTGGCAGCAGGACTCGGTCCGTGGCCCTGGGCGCTCATACAATTAGGGGATATTTCCAGGGGAATTTGTAATAGTTCGTGACGCCACCTGTGGTATCTGGTTAACTGGACCAGCGCTGCTATAAGGACTTTCACAGGGGATGTTATGGGGGCAGCAAGATGGTGGGTCTCCCACAGGTGAGACTGGTCCCTGGAAGTCTATGGTGACGATGATGCAAGGTATAGATAATAATTCAGTCGCACACAATGCAGCTTCTTTTCATACCTTTTACTGGTAGATGGTTCAAGAAGATC
This sequence comes from Oophaga sylvatica, assembly GCA_033576555.1. Classification (NCBI taxonomy): domain Eukaryota; kingdom Metazoa; phylum Chordata; class Amphibia; order Anura; family Dendrobatidae; genus Oophaga; species Oophaga sylvatica. Next base: position 115,815,667 of record JARQOD010000004.1, read on the forward strand.
CCGGGGAGCTGGTCGGAGTGGAGAGTGCACATTCGGGTAACAGCTGAGCAGGTTAGAGTCCTCCTTTACTTCCATATAAATGTGAGTCCAACTTGCCTGAAGCGAAGTTAACTCTGAATCTCCAGCTTTCTCAATAGCTGTACTGCCCGGCCAACATTGTGGTGGAGCCTTCTAAGTGATGAAACTAAGTCCTTACTTTTGCAGCGTCCTGCTCAAAGTCCCTGTTCCACCTGACTCCGGTTACGTATTGACACTTAGGGCTGCTCTCTGCGACCTGTAGTCCAGATGCCTCCGGTTTTCTTGTTACTAAGCTTGAAACTGTAGCAACGCTTCGGACCCCGGTGTCCGGCAATTTAGTGCAGGTAATCCAATACCTGTTGCACTTCTCTAACTTCTCCACTGTGCCCTTCGCCCTGCTTCCCGCTCTTAACATAAGCACTTGTGGCAGTTGTGGAAAATGTCAGCTTTCTCCAGAGCTCGCTGCACAGCTCTCAGTTTCCTCCAAAGTCCAGACTGGACCGAGACTGAATGGCTGCTCTGTCCTTTAGACAGAAGCTAACAGACTGAAGTTCGACTGAACACTACTTCCTCAAGATCTGACTGACTGACTGACTGACTGACTGACTGACCGACTGCCACATGCCACTCCCCCTTATATCTCAGATGGGCGTGTCTAAAAGTGTGAGTGACAGTGAATGAATATCAAGCGTTGCTGTTACCTTCCTGTGCACCCTCCTGGATTTTTATGTGTGTACCTGCGTAGCTGGGCCACACATCCCCCCTTGGTAAAACACAGCACTCCGGGCTGTAAAAGACAAAAAGAACATTTTGTTTTGCATTAAACATTAACATTTTTAACTCTTCCCATACGGGAGGTACGACTTCTTGAACGTTACAATTTGTACAATGGAAAAATACAAAAGTATCAAAACATTTTTCTCATAAATATTCACAATATTCTTGTGGAGGACCCGCACCAAAAACCTCCCAAGTAGGTCCTGGGTGGGCTGCAGGACTTCTGACTGCAGACCTCACTCTAGGCCCACCATACGGGTTTTTCTTCAGAGGTAGTTATTGTAGATAGGGTTTTATGTAAAACCAAGATAATGCACCGAAGCGCAACTATTTACAAAGACAAGTCCTTGGGCCGGCACAGTCCACAGCCTCTCAGTCCATGAAGGGTTAATTCACATATACATATTTTAGAAATCCACATTATAATTTAACTTTCACTTTAACTTTTACTTTACCCAACCAGGGTATTCTATGCAACTATGCAATCAACACATTTATTATTTAACTTTCTAAATTCTTTTCCTTGTACCCAGCCGGGTATTCTATTTTAAATATGTAAACTATGTAACATCCTCGTACATAAAGGACCATAAAGTGCAATTGGCAATTTTCTCTTATTAAACTTTATACATTTCTTGGTTGCGGTAAACCCCTGTCTGGGTCCTACCGGTCTTCACTTTTACAAACTTTAAATGACGTCTTCCGCTCCTGGGGCTGGAATGACGCGATGTTCTTTGGATCTCATAACAAATAAGTCATGGCCCGATATCAGTGTTTGCGTGGCCACAGTCCTTGTGCGAACCACTTGGGACGCAACGGGTGTCTCAGGCAAGTATTGACTTTTCATCGAAGATGCAGGTTTAGGCTGCGATTTAACTGTGGTCGCATCATCCGGTTGCGATACAAAATGAGTCGCAGGTTTCGTTGCGGGATACGTTGCTGATTGCGATGCAGGGGGCGATGCTGGGTAGGTCGCCAATTGCGATGTAGAGCAGGTCGCTGTTTGCGATGTAGGGGGCGATGCAGTTTGCGATGTAGGGGGCGACGTAGGTCGAGATGAGTATGCTGGTGGCGATGCCGGGGCACGGCCTGGTGCTGTTGGAGCTCTGGACTGGGACGCTTCGGTACCGGCGTCGGGGACGGGGTCACTAACGATGGAGACGTTCAGGGCATACCACCCCTTCATACCCCAGTGACGGGTGTAGCTCACTATGTCCCCATTAATCAGGTCCCTCCCAGGATGACCGATGGGCAGGTGGGATTCTACGTCCCTGCGGCTTACAAAGACCCCTGGATAGAGGCCTGGCTCGCGGATGAAGCCCCAGCCCTTGCGGAGCTGGAACTCGGTGACGCACCCCTGCCGCCGCGGTTCCCGTCGGGTACCTTTTTCTCGGCGTACGCTTTCCTTGTCAGCTATGAACTCCTCATGCTGCTTCTGTCGGGACCGCTGGATGTCTCTTTCTTTCTCCTGCTTTTGGCGTCGCTGCTCCTCTTCACGACGGCGCCACTCACTTTCCCACTGAACGGCATAGGTGACATCATCTAATCGCTCCATCTCGTCCCAGTCGACTTCCGGCAACGATGGCTGGGACCCCTCCGGTGACCTTACCGGGGAGCGGTGCTCTGCTGTGGCCTCCTGGCCTGACTGGCACTCCGGACCGGGCAAGACCTCCTCAGCCTCCTTCTCCTCCACCTCCGCATCGGTGGGATCAGGTACAGCACTTTTGGTGGCAGCCTCCGATCTTTTCATAGCATTCTTCAGCAGGGAACTTGGGAAATCAGGAGACGGCGTTAGGCTTGTGGGAGAGAACACTGCGTCCCACAGCAGCCGCTGTGTCTGGGCGCGCCAGCGTCTCTCCGTCTCCTGTAGATCAGCACGACTCTGGAGCTTCCTTCTTAGCTCCTCATTCTCCTTCCGCAGCTCCATCATGGCGGGGTCGGTGTCCCTATCTGGGGACAGCTCCGGCACAGGTAGGAAATCTTCCGGTCCTCGGCACAGATTCTCCTGTCCTTCCGCCATCTCGTCCCAGGCCAGACTGTAGTTTCCATCAGGAACAATCTGGTCTCTTCCGTGGAGGCGGGACTTGCGTCTCCTCCTCTTCGCATAGAGGATGAAGAGGAGGCGGATTTCTTTAGCAGTGGGGCAGGACCGCACATTATAGTAGCATTTGGAGAGGGCGGCCATAACTTTCGCACCTCAGGGGGGTACACGCCCACGAATGCACGCCCACCTTCTTCACCAGCGCCTCAGGGCGCGAACATGGCGGTAAAATGGCGGTATTTGGCGCCAAAAGCAGCAAACAGTCTTTTTCACCAAACAGTTCAATATAGGCACACAGGACTCACAATTGCAAGCTTTCGGATCCTGTTCGTGACGCCAAAGATGAGTCGCACTTAGTACCAGGGCAATGGGGTACTCGGCACCGAGCCCATGAAAGTCTATGGGGTTTGTCACTGGCAGCAGGACTCGGTCCGTGGCCCTGGGCGCTCATACAATTAGGGGATATTTTCAGGGGAATTTGTAATAGTTCGTGACGCCACCTGTGGTATCTGGTTAACTGGACCAGCGCTGCTATAAGGACTTTCACAGGGGATGTTATGGGGGCAGCAAGATGGTGGGTCTCCCACAGGTGAGACTGGTCCCTGGAAGTCTATGGTGACGATGATGCAGGGTGTAGATAATAATTCAGTCGCACACAATGCAGCTTCTTTTCATACCTTTTACTGGTAGATGGTTCAAGAAGATCCCGGGGAGCTGGTCGGAGTGGAGAGTGCACATTCGGGTAACAGCTGAGCAGGTTAGAGGCCTCCTTTACTTCCATATAAATGTGAGTCCAACTTGCCTGAAGCGAAGTTAACTCTGAATCTCCAGCTTTCTCAATAGCTGTACTGCCCGGCCAACATTGTGGTGGAGCCTTCTAAGTGATGAAACTAAGTCCTTACTTTTGCAGCGTCCTGCTCAAAGTCCCTGTTCCACCTGACTCCGGTTACGTATTGACACTTAGGGCTGCTCTCTGCGACCTGTAGTCCAGATGCCTCCGGTTTTCTTGTTACTAAGCTTGAAACTGTAGCAACGCTTCGGACCCCGGTGTCCGGCAATTTAGTGCAGGTAATCCAATACCTGTTGCACTTCTCTAACTTCTCCACTGTGCCCTTCGCCCTGCTTCCCGCTCTTAACATAAGCACTTGTGGCAGTTGTGGAAAATGTCAGCTTTCTCCAGAGCTCGCTGCACAGCTCTCAGTTTCCTCCAAAGTCCAGACTGGACCGAGACTGAATGGCTGCTCTGTCCTTTAGACAGAAGCTAACAGACTGAAGTTCGACTGAACACTACTTCCTCAAGATCTGACTGACTGACTGACTGACCGACTGACTGCCACATGCCACTCCCCCTTATATCTCAGATGGGCGTGTCTGAAAGTGTGAGTGACAGTGAATGAATATCAAGCGTTGCTGTTACCTTCCTGTGCACCCTCCTGGATTTTTATGTGTACCTGCGTAGCTGGGCCACACACATGGGGCCTGTGGATCCAGCAGCGTGTATCAGCCATCATATTCCCTTTACAATCCCATAGGCGCCATTTATGTCACATGGTTGACTATTATCCTTACGCCTTTGAGGAGAACTATAACTCCCAGCATGTACAGCAGCTTCTATGGCATACTGGGAGTTCTAGTTCACCACAGGAGTGGTGATTTTCGTGAGTTAGTGGGTGGGAGCAGAGTGGACACAGCTTTTTTTTTACTTCTTAAGTCTATTAATGCTTGCCTTTTAGCTTCTTTGTTCCTAGGTAGAACTCCGTGTTGTCTGTGCTTCTCTGCATTCAGATAATCAAACGCTGATAAAATGTCTGCCTCCTGGCTAAACATGAGGAAGTGGGCGGTCTGGAGCTGCAGTAAAAGACAGCAAAATGTCTGCCCCTGCCTAGACATGAGGAAGTGGGCGGACTGGAGCTGCAGTAAAAGACAGCAAAATGTGTTATGTTACGGTAGCTGAGGAGTGCAGGTAAAAAAGGAAATACACCAGAGCAGTTGGAATCTATGAGATTGCAGTACCCTGACTAACCACCGCAACTAGAGGCAGCCGTGGAGCGTTCCTACGTTGGTCCTAGACACCTCGTCACAGCCTGAGAAACTAACTACACCTAAAGATAGAAATAGGAAAGCTATCTGCCCCGGAGCAGAACCCCAAAGATAATAGAAAGCCCCCAAACATGTAATGGCGGTTAGACAAGAGGAAATACTGACACAGAAAGAAAATAGTATGAGCAAACGTTGGGGCCCAAGCTATCTAAATAGAAAAGGACAGGAAGGGTACTTACTGCAATCTCAGAAAACCCTGAAAAAACACCAACTCTACTAATTTCAAAATCACCTGAGATCACACGACCTCTACCACCTAAATTAGTTCTCTGGTGTAAAAAAAATCAAAACAGCAGCCACTGAAAAAACTGGAAAAAGCAAAAGAACAAACACTGTGGCTGGACTAAACTGAGAGGGCAAAAGCCCCCGGAGGGGACCCAGAAGGCCCCCACAGAAGTGCAGGACAAAATGCAAAAATAAAGCAAAAACACAAAATAAGAAATTGTCTTATCTGATAGCAGGAGATGCAGACACGACACAGCAGGCTACAAGGGAAACTGGAAAGAAGGATTCAGACCAGAACAATTGATCACCGGCAACCCTGATGGGAAAATGACTCCCTTATATAAGACCAGTCAGTAACACCTGATTCCCAGTCCTCACAATCCTCACAATCCTCACTAGTACCGCTTGTAACCACCAGAGGGAGCCTCTGCTCAGAACTCATCTCAAACCCATTCACAACAAAAATGTCTGCCCCTGCCTAGACATGAGGAAGTGGGCGGTCTGGAGCTGTAGTAAAAGACAGCAAAATGTCTGCCCCTGCCTAGACATGAGGAAGTGGGCGGTCTGGAGCTGCAGTAAAAGACAGCAAAATGTCTGCCCCTGGCTAGACATGAGGAAGTGGGCGGTCTGGAGCTGCAGTGAGAGACAGCAAAATGTCTGCCCCTGCCTAGACATGAGGAAGTGGGCGGTCTGGAGCTGCAGTAAAAGACAGCAAAATGTCTGCCCCTGGCTAGACATGAGGAAGTGGGTGGTCTGGAGCTGCAGTGAGAGCAGGCAAAATGTCTGCCCCTGGCTAGACATGAGGAAGTGGGCGGTCTGGAGCTGCAGTAAAAGACAGCAAAATGTCTGCCCCTGCCTAGACATGAGGAAGTGGGCGGTCTGGAGCTGCAGTGAGAGCAGAGCTGGAGAAGTGAGGAGGCAGGGGGAGGGGAAGCTCTCTGTGCTGTTCTGAGCTCAGCTCCTATGCTGATTGCAGGCTGGAGCTAATATAGGAGAGCAGTGCAGGCTCAAGTTGCCTCCTTATAGATGTGCCCCTAGGTGGCAACATATCATCAGTTTGCCGGCAAAAGACACAAAAGTCCAAATTGTTAAATTTCATATCCTATCATATCCAAAATGGCCGACGTTTCCGTCTTGACGCTGGATAGCACAGCAGCCTAAGCTCACAGCCGCTAGCCATTTTGGGGGGTAAAAACTAAGGGAATTCCCCAGATGCCAGGACCCGCTTCGCCTGGCTGCGACTCGCAGTTTTGGAGAGAGGAGGCCGCGACCGCGAGCTCCCCTTCAATGCCAACTGTCGTGTTGAGAGCTCCTCCAGCCTCTGACAAGCTGCCCCCAGGCTCCGACAGCCTCTGACAACCTGCTCCCAGGCTTTTTTTTCCACGCTAAAGCGGACCCCCTTAACCCAGAAGATGGGAGTCCAGAACTGGCCAACGACCCACCTATAAGTAAACCCCGTAAGCCAGTTCTGGAGGAACTGTAAAGCAGGCGGAATAGAGAACTGGCTAACGGCCTACCTAAATGTGCGGGCTGTTAGCCAATTATGGAGAACCACTTTTTTTATGGACCCGGGGGTGCTTGTGCTGCAATAAATGGAAAATGACCAAGCCTATGCAGAAAAAAAGCACGCCGTTGTTATTCCGGTGAAATTCTCCATACGATTGACATATCACACACGTGGGGAAAGACGTTTTATACCCCCCCCACACACAATGTCAAAATGGCCGACGTTTCCGTCTTGACACTGGATAGCTCCGCAGCCTAAGCTCACAGCCGCTAGCCATTTTGGGTGGTGAAAACCAAGGTAATTCCCCAGATGCCAGGACCCGCTTCGCCTGGCAGCGAGTGGCGGTTTCGGAGAGAGAAGGCCGCGATCGCGAGCTCCCCTTCAATGCCAACTGTCATGTTGAGAGCTCCTCCAGCCTCTGACAACCTGCCCCCAGGCTCCGACATCCTCTGACAACCTGCCCCCAGGCTTTTTTTCCACGCTAAAGCGGACCCCCTTAACCCAGAAGATGGGAGTCCAGAACTGGCCAACGACCCACCTATAAGTAAACCCCGTAAGCCAGTTCTGGAGGAACTGTAAAGCAGGCGGAGTCGAGAACTGGCTAACGGCCTACCTAAATGTGCGGGCTGTTAGCCAGTTATGGAGAACCACTTTTTTTATGGACCCGGGGGTACTTGTGCTGCAATAAATGGAAAATGACCAAGCCTATGCAGAAAAAAAGCACGCCGTTGTTATTCCGGTGAAATTCTCCATACGATTGACATATCACACACGTGGGGAAAGACGTTTTATACCCCCCCACACACAATGTCAAAATGGCCGATGTTTCCGTCTTGATGCTGGATAGCTCCGCAGCCTAAGCTCACAGCCGCAGCTCACAGCCGCTAGCCATTTTGGGTGGTGAAAACCAAGGTAATTCCCCAGATGCCAGGACCCTCTTCGCCTGGCTGCGAGTGGCGGTTTCGGAGAGAGGAGGCCGCGACCGCGAGCTCCCCTTCAATGCCAACTGTCATGTTGAGAGCTCCTCCAGCCTCTGACAACCTGCCCCCAGGCTCCGACATCCTCTGACAACCTGCCCCCAGGCTTTTTTTCCACGCTAAAGCGGACCCCCTTAACCCAGAAGATGGGAGTCCAGAACTGGCCAACGACCCACGTATAAGTAAACCCCGTAAGCCAGTTCTGGAGGAACTGTAAAGCAGGGGAGTCGAGAACTGGCTAACGGCCTACCTAAATGTGTGGGCTGTTAGCCAGTTATGGAGAACCACTTTTTTTATGGACCCGGGGGTGCTTGTGCTGCAATAAATGGAAAATGACCAAGCCTATGCAGAAAAAAAGCACGCCGTTGTTATTCCGGTGAAATTCTCCATACGATTGACATATCACACGCGTGGGGAAAGACGTTTTATACACCCCCACACACAATGTCAAAATGGCCGACGTTTCCGTCTTGACGCTGGAGAGCTCCGCAGCCTAAGCTCACAGCCGCTAGCCATTTTGGGGGGTGAAAACCAAGGTAATTCCCCAGATGCCAGGACCCGCTTCGCCTGGCTGCGAGTCGCGGTTTCGGAGAGAGGAGGCCGCGACCGTGAGCTCCCCTTCAATGCCAACTGTCGTGTTGAGAGCTCCTTCAGCCTCTGACAACCTGCCCCCAGGCTCCGACAGCCTATGACAACCTACCCCCAGGCTTTTTTTCCACGCTAAAGCGGACCCCCTTAACCCAGAAGACGGGAGTCCAGAACAGGCCTACTACCCACCAATAAGTAAACCCCGTAAGCCAGTTGTGGAAGAACTGTAAAGCAGGCGGAGTCGAGAACTGGCTAACGGCCTACCTAAATGTGCGGGCTGTTAGCCAGTTATGGAGAACCACTTTTTTTATGGACCCGGTGGTGCTTGTGCTGCAATAAATGGAAAATGACCAAGCCTATGCAGAAAAAAAGCACGCCGTTGTTATTCCGGTGAAATTCTCCATACGATTGACATATCACACGCGTGGGGAAAGACGTTTTATACCCCCCACACACAATGTCAAAATGGCCGACGTTTCCGTCTTGACGCTGGATAGCTCCGCAGCCTAAGCTCACAGCCGCTAGCCATTTTGGGGGGTGAAAACCAAGGTAATTCCCCAGATGCCAGGACCCGCTTCGCCTGGCTGCGACTCGCGGTTTCGGAGAGAGGAGGCCGCGACCGTGAGCTCCCCTTCAATGCCAACTGTCATGTTGAGAGCTCCTCCAGCCTCTGACAACCTGCCCCCAGGCTTTTTTTCCACGCTAAAGCGGACCCCCTTAACCCACAAGACGGGAGTCCAGAACTGGCCAACGACCCACCTATAAGTAAACCCCGTAAGCCAGTTCTGGTGGAAATGTAAAGCAGGGGAGTTGAGAACTGGCTAATGGCTAACCTAAATGTGCAGGCCGTTAGCCAGTTATGGAGAACCACTTTTTTAATGACCCTGGGGTGCTAACGCTGCAATAAATGGAAAACGACCAAGGCTAGGCAGAAAAGAAGCACGCCGCTGGTTTTCCGGTGAAATTCTCGATACGATTGACATATCACACGCATGGGGAAAGACGTTTTATACCCCCCACACACACACAATGTCAAAATAGCCGACATTTCCGTCTTGACGCTGGATAGCTCCGCAGCCTAAGCTCACAGCCGCTAGCCATTTTGGGGGGTGAAAACCAAGGGAATTCCCCAGATGCCAGGACTCGCTTCGCCTGACTGCAACTCACGGTTTCGGAGAGAGGAGGCCGCGACCGTGAGCTCCCCTTCAATGCCATCTGTCATGTTGAGAGATCCTCCAGCCTCTGACAACCTGCCCCCAGGCTCCGACAGCCTCTGACAAGCTGCCCCCAGGCTTTTTTTCCATGCTAAAGCGTTCCCGCTTAACCCAGAAGACGGGAGTCCAGAACTGGCCAAAGACCCACCTATAAGTAAACACCGTTAGCCAGTTCTGGAGGAACTGTAAAGCCGGGGGAGTCGAGCACTGGCTAACGGCTAACCTAAATGTGCGGGCTGTTAGCCAGTTATGGAGAACCACTTTTTTTATGGACCCGGGGGTGCTTACGCTGCAATAAATGGAAAACGACCAAGGTTAGGCAGAAAAAAAGCAAGCCGCCGATTTTCCGGTGAACTTCTCCATACGATTGACAAGCAAAGCCATTCACTGTTTGAGTTCAAAATGCACCTCAGAATCAAGGGCCTGGATCCTGAAACAAGCCACTCACACACACCTCCCATGGCTTAAATTGAAGCTACTGATTTGTGGGATCTGCTGGGGAAAAAATTAGGACCCTGCCCTATAAGGCTCTCGAGTTATGGGGGCTAGAGTGACCTCCTTATACCAGGCCTCAGCATTGACATCCACACCAGGTCACCATATAAACAGTCATAGCTGCCCAGGGAAGGCTCACAGAGACTTGCCAATGGTCTCATTAGATCCGGGGTGCAGAAATTGACTATGTGGACCCCTTTTAGGTGACAGAACGTCAGCATTCCCTCGGCAAATTCAAAATTATACTGCACTGTCCAAGCAAAGCCATGCACTGCTTGAGTTCAAAATGCACCTCAGAATCAAGGGCCTGGATCCTGAACCAAGCCACTCACACACACCACCCATGGCTTAAATTCAAGCTACTGATTTGTGGGATCTGCTGGGGAAAAAATTAGGACCCTGCCCTATAAAGCCTGGGTCTCACATAGCGATACACCAGCGATCCCGACAACGATCAGGATCGCTGGTGTATCGCTACATGATCGCTGCTGAGCTGTCAAACAGGCAGCTCAGGGCAGCGATCAGCACAGCGACACTGCGGGTAACGTCGCCTAGTTACCCGCAGTGTACCTTGGATACCAGCGCCCTGATGCAGGGAGCTGGTAACCAAGGTACACATCGGGTTTCCAGGCACTGCGCGGTACCTGGAAACCCGACGTGTACCTTGGTTACCAGCTCCCTGAAGCAGCGCGCTGGTATCCAAGGTACACAGCGGGTTTCTAGGCACAGCCCCGCGCCTGGAAACCCGCTGTGTACCTTGGTTACCAGCAGATTGCTGGTCTCCCGCCTGTCACACGCAGCGATGCGTGCCTGTCAGCGGGAGACCAGCGATCAAAAAAATGTCCAGGACTTTCAGTGATTCCCAGCAGGGGGGCTGATCGTTGCTGAATGTCACACACAGCGATATCGCTGGGGAGATCGCTGCTGCATCACAAAACTAGTGACTCAGCAGCGATCTCGCTAGCGAGATCGCTGTGTGAGACGGGGCTTTAGGCTCTCGAGTTATGGGGGCTTGTGTGACCTCCTTATACCAGGCCTCAGCATTGACATCCACACCATGTCACCATATAAACAGTCATAGCTGCCCAGGGAATTCTCACAGAGATTTGCCAATGGTCTCATTAGATCCAGGGTGCGGAAATTGACTAGGGGGGACCCCTTTTAGGTGACAGAACGTCAGCATTTCCTCGGCAAATTCAAAATTATACTGCACTGCCCAAGCAAAGCCATGCACTGCTTGAGTTCAAAATGCACCTCAGAATCAAGGGCCTGGATCCTGAACCAAGCCACTCATACACACCACCCATGGCTTAAATTGAAGCTACTGATTTGTGGGATCTGCTGGGGAAAAATTAGGACACTGCCCTATAACCGTAAAGAGGGGGAGTCCAGAACTGGCTAACTGCTTAAGTGTGCGGACTGTTAGCCAGTTATAAAGAGAACCAACTTTTTTATGGAACCGGGAGTGCTTGCGCTGCAATAAATGGAAAACGACCAAGGCTAGGAAGAAAAAAAGCACGCCGTTGTTTTTCCGGTTTGACATATCACACGCCTAGGTCAATTTAACCCCGGGTATATTCTTGAACCACAAGTCCCAGCAACCCAGTTTTGGTGTCTGTTTGTAGAGGAGACTCTCAGCAGTCCGATTGCATCGGTGTAATTGTGTGTATATATAGTGCATATAATACGGAGAGGTGAAAGCACTAGTGTATAGAGGATGTGCAGTCTTATATATTATGTTTATATACTATAAAGACATACTGATAGGGACCTTAGATTGTGAGCCCTGATGGGGACAGTGTTGCTGATATATGTACAGCGCTATGGAATTAATGGTGAATACATTTTTTTTTTCACTTACAATACCATTAATCTGATAGTGATGTACATATATTAACACAGTGATGAGGGCCCAATGCCTTCACATCGGGCGGGTTCTGTGGTGCTGGCTACCTCAGCCAACCCCGAGGGCCTTTTCTCTCTCCCTCCCATCCCGTAGTGGGCCATCTCTCATACCTCTATGTTATACAAAGATGGCGGCAGAGTGAGTAAGTGTGCATGCACTCATAGATCTGCAGTGGGGGTGTAGCATTTGTTCGTGTCAATTTTGGCACCACTGTCAGTACTGCACAATGGGATCGTACTGCCCGGGAGCGCCACAGAACCTGTGCAGCATCTATGTTCAGGATAGTGCATCTTCCTAACAAAATATTTAGAATTGAGAGTCCTCAGTGGTTGATACCTTTTAATGGCTAACTGAAAAGATGGTGACAAATTGCAAGTTTTCGAGACTGCTCAGGTCTCTACATCAGGTAAAGACTAATAAAAAAATCTGAAGAATCACATATTTATGCACAATACAGCACAGAAATAATGCAATACTTAAGACAAGTGACGTGAAGCAGAATTGTCATTACAGGAGAAGGATAAATATTGGAACAGTTCATTGATAAGGAGTGTGAAACTTTTATTGCCCTCTGATTGGGGTCTGGTTCTGTGTTCTTCAATGACCCCAGAAGAATTTGCTCTTCAGGCCTTCTGGGGTCATCACACAACACAGAACAAGACCCCAATCAGAGGGCAATAAAAGTTTCACACTCCTTATCAATGAACTGTTCCAATATTTATCCCTCTCCTGTAATGACAATTCTGCTTCACATCACTTGTCTTGACTATTGTGTTATTTCTATGCTGTGCCGCAATATGAAATTTTTCAGATTTTGTATTAGTCTTTGCAGCTTTTGAAACTACTCAGGTCTCTTCATCAGGCAATTTGTTACCATCTTTTCAGTTAAGCCATTAAAAGGTATCAACCACTGAGGACTCTCAATGCTAAATATACAGAGATCCTTCCTGTATCTTCCTAACAAGACATCTTGGAGGCTGCTGCAACATGCATTTATTATCAGCGGTAACAGACATATTCAGATGCTAAATATGACCAAATATATTGGCTAAATACTACACCCCACCAATATACTAGAGAGGCAAACAAAATCACGGCAAACTTTTACAACATTTTATTTGTGGAAAAAGTGATGAGGCCTAGGCAAAATACATTTAATGCAGAAACAAAATACAAGGAAAAAAACAGCAGAGATTGGCATTGGTTACATTTTGAAGCATTCAATCTTTGAAAAGAAAAAAAATTAAAAAAATATTGCACAATGCAGTATACTATAAAGGTAAATAGTGTGTTTGGGTATAGAGTACAGAAAGGCGATTGCATCGGTGTGATAGCGTGTATTTCTAGTGTGTATTATGTATAGAACATATGGGCTGTGCAATATATTGTATGGAGGATTAAGGAGGACCATGGAGTGCATTGCAACCCCCCCATCTCCTTAGACTATACATACATGTATTTTTAATTACCAAGCTAAGGATGAAGTGGCCAGCCTTGCCGCATTATCATGGAGTGGTGGCAGTGGGGGCCGGTGGGAAGGCTGCAGGGGCCTGTCAGAGGATGGAGGGGACAGTGGGAAGCTTTCAGAGGATGGAGGAGGCGCTGGCGCTGTGGGAGGCTGTGTGGCGCTGTAGAGGACTACATAGCCACACAGTCCCCTGGTGTGACTTCCCAAGTGTCATGACAGCTGACTGTATATACATGTATACACATACATGTATGTACATGTGTCATGACAGCTACTTAGACTATACATACATGGATTTTTGCTTACCTGAAGAGGAGGAGAGCAGGGTCCCTTTGAATGAAGAAAACCACCTAGTTGAAAAAAAAAAGGAAATTATTGAATTGTAAAATTATTTTAAATTTAAGTGCCATTAGTAAATTAAATATGTCTTCATCCATGAGTGTATATTCCCAGCAGGCACACAGCGAGTGGCGGGGCAATTGCCCCAAGTGTTACCTGTGGGTTACTCTGTTACCTAAAGAGAAACAAGGAAAGAAAAAAAAACTTATGAATAGTGTACACGGCAGAGTGATAACACACACCCCCTAACTACCCCCTATAGAGAAAGCCTGTATCCCCGCAGTGCCCCCCACAGCTGACCCCATACACTGTGCTGAGCTCACCCCACAGGGACAGCCTGTATCCCCACTGTGCCCCCTGTATCCCCGCTGTGCCCCCCTCATAGCTGACCCCATACACTGTGCTGAGCTCCCCCTTGTATCCCCACAGCTGACCCCATACACTGCGCTGAGCTCCCCCCTGTATCCCCACAGTGCCCCCCACAGCTGACCCCATACACTGTGCTGAGCTCCCCCTGTATCCCCACAGTGCTCCCCCACAGCTGACCCCATACACTGTGCTGAGCTTCCCCCTGTATCCCCACAGTGCCCCCACAGCTGACCCCATACACTATGCTCAGCTCCCTCCACCCCACAGGGACAATCTGTATCCCCGCTGTGCCCCCCCATAGCTGACCCCATACACTGTGCTGAGCTCCCCCTGTATCCCACATTGCCCCCCCACACCTGACCCAATACATTGTGCTGAGCTCTCCCTGCCCCACCCCACAGAGACAGCCTGTAGCCCTGCTGTGCCCCCACAGCTGACCCCATACACTGTGCTGAGCTGTCCCTGCCCCACCCCACAGAGACAGCCTGTATCACAGCTGTGCCCCACACAGCTGACCCCATACACTGTGCTGAGCTCTCCCTCCCCCAACCCCACAGAGACAGCCTGTATCCCCGCTATGCCCCCCACCACTGACCCCATACACTGTGCTGAGCTCTCCCTACACCCAGAGACAGCCTGTATTCCCGCTGTGCCCCCCACACTGACCCCATACACTGTGCTGAGCTCTCCCTCCACCCCACAGAGACAGCCTGTTTCCCCGTTGTGCCCACACCAGACCCCATACACTGTGCTGACCTCTCCCTCCACTCCACAGAGACAGCCTGTTTCCCCGCTGTGCCCCCCACCACTGACCCCATACACTGTGCTGAGCTCTCCCTCCACCCCACAGAGACAGCCTGTTTCCCTGCTGTGCCCCCACCACTGACCCCATACACTGTGTTGAGCTCTCCCTCCACCCCACAGAGACAGCCTGTATCCCCGCTGTGCCCCACACCACTGACCCCATACACTGTGCTGAGCTCTCCCTCCACCCCACAGAGACAGCCTGTATCCCCGCTGTGCCCCCCACTACTGACCCCATACACTGTGCTGAGCTCTCCCTCCACCCCACAGAGACAGCCTGTATCCTGCTGTGCCCCCCATCACTGACCCCATACACTGTGCTGAGCTCTCCCTCCGCCCCACAGAGACAGCCTGTATCCCCGCTGTGCCCCCCACCACTGACCCATACACTGTGCTGAGCTCTCCCTCCACCCCACAGAGACAGCCTGTATCCCCGCTGTGCCCCCCACCACTGACCCCATACACTGTGGTGAGCTCTCCCTCCACCCCACAGAGACAGCCTGTTTCCCCGCTGTGCCCCCACTACTGACCCCATACACTGTGCTGAGCTCTCCCTCCACCCCACAGAGACAGCCTGTATCCCCGCTGTGCCCCCCACTACTGACCCCATACACTGTGCTGAGCTCTCCCTCCACCCCACAGAGACAGCCTGTTTCCCTGCTGTGCCCCACCACTGACCCCATACACTGTGTTGAGCTCTCCCTCCACCCCACAGAGACAGCCTGTATCCCCGCTGTGCCCCACACCACTGACCCCATACACTGTGCTGAGCTCTCCCTCCACCCCACAGAGACAGCCTGTATCCCCGCTGTGCCCCCACTACTGACCCCATACACTGTGCTGAGCTCTCCCTCCACCCCACAGAGACAGCCTGTATCCCTGCTGTGCCCCCCATCACTGACCCCATACACTGTGCTGAGCTCTCCCTCCGCCCCACAGAGACAGCCTGTATCCCCGCTGTGCCCCCCACCACTGACCCCATACACTGTGCTGAGCTCTCCCTCCACCCCACAGAGACAGCCTGTATCCCCGCTGTGCCCCCCACCACTGACCCCATACACTGTGCTGAGCTCTCCCTCCACCCCACAGAGACAGCCTGTTTCCCCGCTGTGCCCCCACTACTGACCCCATACACTGTGCTGAGCTCTCCCTCCACCCCACAGAGACAGCCTGTATCCCCGCTGTGCCCCCACTACTGACCCATACACTGTGCTGAGCTCTCCCTCCACCCCACAGAGACAGCCTGTATCCCTGCTGTGCCCCCCACCACTGACCCCATACACTGTGCTGAGCTCCCCTCCACCCCACAGAGACAGCCTGTATCCCCGCTGTGCCCCCACCACTGACCCCATACACTGCTGAGCTCTCCCTCCACCCCAGAGAGACAGCCTGTATCCCTCTGTGCCCCCCACCACTGACCCCATACACTGTGCTGAGCTCTCCCTCCACCCCACAGAGACAGCCTGTTTCCCCGCTGTGCCCCCCACTACTGACCCCATACATTGTGCTGAGCTCTCCCTCCACCCCACAGAGACAGCCTGTATCCCCGCTGTGCCCCCCACAGCTGGCCGCATACAGAAGCTATGTAGTGCCGATGCCCAGAGGTTGGAACCGACTCACCGTCCAGTGACTGCCAACTTTCAAATTCCCCGCGCTGAACCAAGCGTCACACAGCTCCCTGCCCGCCCCTCCTCCCTTGTACCATGCATCCAGGCCAGGCACCCGGCCTCCCAGCACACTGGCCCCGCCCCCAGCCACACAGCAGACGGCCAGGGAGATGAGTGACAAGCCTCCGTGCTGTGTCACACAGCTCCCTGCCCGCCCCTCCTCCCTTGTACCATGCATCCAGGCACATGAACTGTCTCCCGGCACACTGGCCCCGCCCCCGCCACACAGCAGATGGCCAGGGAGATGAGTGACAAGCCTCCGTGCTGCATCACACAGCTCCCTGCCCGCCCCTCCTCCCTTGTACCATGCACACTGGCCCCGCCCCCGCCACTCAGCAGACGGCCAGGGAGATGAGTGACAAGCCTCCGTGCTGCGTCACACAGCTCCCTGCCCGCCCCTCCTCCCTTGTACCATGCATCCAGGCACATGAACTGTCTCCCGGCACACTGGCCCCGCCCCCCGCCACACAGCAGATGGCCAGGGAGATGAGTGACAAGCCTCCGTGCTGCTCACACAGCTCCCTGCCCGCCCCTCCTCCCTTGTACCATGCATCCAGGCACATGAACTGTCTCCCGACACACTGGCCCCGCCCCCCGCCACACAGCAGACGGCCAGGGAGATGAGTGACAAGCGTCCGTGCTGCGTCACACAGCTCCCTGCCCGCCCCTCCTCCCTTGTACCATGCATCCAGGCAATGAACTGTCTCCGGTCTCACAGCACCCTGGCCCGCCCCGGCCACACAGCAGACGGCCAGGGAGATGAGTGACAAGCCTCCGTGCTGCGTCACACAGCTCCCTGCCCGCCCCTCCTCCCTTGTAGCAATACATCCAGGCAATGAACTGTCTCCCGATCTCACAGCACCCTGGCCCCGCCCCCGGCCACACAGCAGACGGCCAGGGAGATGAGTGACAAGCCTCCGTGCTGCATCACACAGCTCCCTGCCCGCCCTTCCTCCCTTGTAGCAATACATCCAGGCAATGAACTGTCTCCCGGTCTCACAGCACCCTGGCCCCGCCCCCGGCCACACAGCAGACGACCAGGGAGATGAGTGACAAGCCTCCGTGCTGCGTCACACAGCTCCCTGCCCGCCCCTCCTCCCTTGTAGCAATACATCCAGGCAATGAACTGTCTCCCGGTCTCACAGCACCCTGGCCCCGCCCCCGGCCACACAGCAGACGGCCAGGGAGATGAGTGACAAGCCTCCGTGCTGCGTCACACAGCTCCCTGCCTGCCCCTCCATGTTAGCCGGCCACATGATGTGCCTCCCGACGCACAGCGACACCCCCTCTCCCCCCAGCCAGCACGGGAGGGGGGCGGTGGGGTGAATGGATAAACCGCCCCCCAGCCTTACACGTCCCCGTTCTAGTGATTTGGGGGTACTTTTAAGTATTTTTTTTACACGGTCAGCCTCCGGGGTTTCCTGATCCTAAGGCACACAATAATAAAAATAAAAAATTAAATAATAAAAAAATGATAAAATAATAAAAAATAATAATATTAATATAATAATAATAAATAATAATATTAATATAATAATAATATATTATATGTAATAATAATAAAATAATCAAAAAATAATAATCTTCATTTATATAGCGCCAACATATTCCACAGCGCTTTACATTAAATTAAAATTCTGTGACAAAAAAGTCATTTTTTTCGTGGCAGTGGAGCGCATATGCGCACGCATCACTAAGGATTCCTACGCATTAACATTCCACTGCGATGCAAAAATCAGTCAGAGTGACTTTTTCTTCACAGATCGAATTTTAAGAGCCCGCACCGCCATCTGCTGGTCGTTTGAAGCTCCTACGCTCGCTGGACGGGGGTCTCCCCCCATCACCTGTGCACAGGCTTGACAGAGGTCGAGATTGCTTGTGTAATGCTGCCATCTGCTGGTCGTTCGTCGGTAGCAATTTTGATTTCTGGAGTCCGGGAGCCATCTGCCTGCGGAGGACAGAACTGCAGAACGACCAGGGACCACAGGTGTGGTGGGCGGGCAGAGTCCGAAAATTTAGCTTTGCCGGATTTGCGCGCAAAAGGCGGCGCCTCGTCCGGGCCGGCCCGGGGGAGGCCGCCGAGGCGGTCCCGAGCCGGTCGCGGCGACGGTTCGGCCGCGGCGGGCCCAAAAGCGTCACGGCGAACGGGGGGCGGATCCGGCGAAACGGACGCCGGAACCCGAATTGGGAGATCCTGTTGAGGTTCTTTGCGCAAAAGTGACATTATGAACCCTTTGCGCTGTGATTCATCACCAGAGGATCTGGGTCTCAAACGAAAATACAACAAGCAAGCATTTTTAAAAGAAAAAAAATCTTGTTCAAAAAATAAATCAGGCAAACGTACCTTTGGCTCCAGAACAGCTACTCACTTGCTGCTGGAGCTCGACCACCTCCAGAGAGAGTCCCTGCAGGCGTTGAGCCAAGTCCTGAACCGACACCATGATCGAAACTGGAAATCTTTCCTTAGAGATATTTTTGGGTTGGACTTACTGTTATATTCTGCTACAAGCACTAAGGAAAGAAGGGAGATCTGTCCCTACGATAGAACTAAGCTAGATCCCTACGATGTAACGGGGAACCTGATCCTGCGATCAGACCCGCTGAAGTCCTCAGCTAGTCTGTACGAAGACTATAGATGCGAGGAAGGGATCCCTACAAGAACTAGGGACTGGGAGAAAGATGGACACCTAACAAGTTGTAGCAGTAAAAGACAAAAAAACAACATAGAACATAGAGCTCCGAGGACCAAGCAAAACTGACTGAGTAAGGTAACAAAGCACCTGGCTAGCTTAAGAGTAGAAATTACAATGAAGTCCAGCAAAGCCAGAAGGGCGGAGCAGGATTAAATAGGCAAAAAAGGTCATGTGACCAGCAAGATAGAAAAAACCTAACAGGAGAGTTCTAACAAGATCCTTGTTGAACCTCTTAATCTTTTTCCTCTGTCCGCCTTCTGGGTCTTTCTTCGTAGATTAGCCGCTGATCGACGCTTCCGACTCTGTTTCTTCTTTTCCTGCTCCCGCTCCTGCTCCTTTCAGCGCTGTGACGTTCGCGCCCTTTTCCAGTAATGGCGGCGCCTCCACTTCTGGTTTCTTCTAATGGCCACTCCGTCTCCGCTCTGAGACTACAGGCTGTTCAGACCGCTTGGGAATGAAGCAGCTGTGACTGCGATGGCTTCCGCTTCCTCAGGACAACACTACAGCAGCGCCTAAGAGCGACTCCTGGGACGCAGTTTATGACGCCATATTACTTACCAGGTTCCCTCAGGCATCGTGTCACATAAAAGCAATGGTGGTTAACCGTTATTTTTTTCACAGCTGTCAGCCACTTCAGTTATGAGTGGATAACTTTACCAGGAGAATTTTCGTGTACTTTATGTCGACACCGGACTTCCAGTACTGTCACCGCTAAAAACAATTCAGTCAGAAATGGCGATTATTTAGGAAATGCCACTATTAATAATCGGATTAAAATTAAAATTGTTTTTCAAAGCCCCTTTGTGATTCTACTTATTATTAGGAACATTTTAATGTCAATTTCTTCATGTTTATCAAGGGGTATCGTCGCTTGTCCGTTGGTCTCACAGGAGCTTCAAGCTCACACGACCGCCATTTCGCAGAGCTCAGGCCACGCCCTACCTCAAACCTTTCTGAATCAGTCTAGACCATGGCAGGACTAATCACCCTGTGGTTGATGTGTAGCTTGTCCTAACATTGAGCTCACCAATACTTTTCAGAACTCCACAGGATCTAAAATATACAACATTAATCACAATATTACCTCTGATACTAAAGAAGTGTTATACTATGCTGTCTGCCATTGTCCCAAAATTTATGTGGGCTTCACTACCCTCCAATTCAAACTCCATGTAAAGGAGCGCTTCAATGGAATAACAACAGTCTAAAAAATGATGTATCCCTACTTTAAACTATTCCAAAATACTTTACAGTGTTTTACATCGTGCTTGTGATCTATTTTTGTTCAAAATATGTGGAATCGATAGGTTTATTCCTTCAATACTAGGAGCGAATATCACCCAAACTCTGGCACAAAGGGAAAAAAAATAAATTTGTTCCCTTAATACTATACAACCCCACGGCCAATATGAAAATGTGAGCTTCACTCCTTTCTTCTTACCACACGATCATCTAGCTACAGGTCAAACCTTTTCTTTTATCAATTTTTATTAATTCCCATTCTGTATTTTTTATGTATTGGAGTTAGATATACATATTTTAACATAATTCTATAATGTTCACATATTTATAAAAGCTGATATATATTTTTTCTTATAATTTGTCTAATATTTTCTCTAGTAATTATTTAGTTTGATTTACTATTTTTTTTTATTTTGATTGCTGTGATAGGGTCTATCACATTGATCAAAATGAACCAATAGGAAAAATATATTGTTGCCGGGTGCCGGCTGCAGATCTCGGCGGGCACACTGCGCATGCGCCCGCCATTCTCTTCCCTGAAGAACACACCGAGGGCCGGGAAACAGGATAGGGGGGTGCAGGAGGTGCCGAAGGTACCAGGGTGGGTGCTTGGGGGACCTCATTTCTCAATGATGTGCTAGATCATATCAGAGGAGAGAAAAATAAATGTGAAATCGGAATTTTTTTGTGGTTGCCATTATTTTCTGAATAATAGCGATTGCAACACTGGAGATGGTAAAACCAACCAGAATCATGTTCTCCGGAGTCTCGGCTACCCTGGTAGCCGAGACCCGTAGGCTTTCCGAAGCTGGGGGCGCTAAGAAATAAGTACCCTTAACTGCTGCTGTTCAAAGGCATATCGGGTCGTTAAGGGTTTAATGTTTATCTTTGTCAAGAAAACATAAATATGGAGAATTGTAACAGGGTCTATGTTCACAGTTACACTTATAATACTTATATTTGCACATTTTAATTTCATCATCACATTTTTCCTTTTATCAATCTGTTTTTCTCCCTTCACTTGTCCATTCTATTCATATCCCACTTTTTAAAACATTTCACATCACACTACACAATTTTTTTCACCATTCATTTTATCATTTAAGACCATATTCTCTTGCACTATCATTTAATTCACTTTTATATATGTATTTAACCCCTTTACAACATGCTAAGTACATGTACGGCGTGTGTCGGGTCTCCTTTTAATGTGGGCTCCGGCGGTAAGCCCACATCTTTTCCGGCACATGTCAGCTCATTTCATGAACTGACATGTGCCCCTAACATCCATGGGTGGAACCGCCATTCTCCTGTGGCTGTTAACATGTTAAATGTCGCTACTGGAAAAGGAGTAAAAAAATAACCTGAGCTCCTGTAAAACAATATTTTTATTGAGAGAAAAACAATAAACTGATTTGAACAACTATTGCCCAATCTATTAATTTATAAAAAGGATTAATCTGATCCGTAAACGGCGTAATGAGAAAAAAAAAATCAAAATACAAGAATTACTTTTTTTTGGTCGCCGCAACATTTCATTAAAATGCAATAATGGGTGATAAAAACAATGCATCTAACCCACAATTGTATCAATAGAAACGTTAGCTCAGCATGCAAAAAATAAGCTCTCACCCAGCCCCGGATCCCGAAAAATGGAAGCACTACTTGTCTCGACAAATTACGCAAATTTTTATTTTTTTAACCTAACTTTGAAATTTTTTTTCACCACTTAAATAAAAAAAGAACCCGATACATATGGTATCAACAAACTCGTAATGACATGAAGAATCATAATGGCAGGTCAGTTTTAGCATTTGTTGAATATGAAGAAAAAAAAATTATGGAATTGCACTTTTTTTTGCAATTTCACAATTGGAATTTTTTTCCAGTACATTATATGATAAAAATCAATTGTCGTGCAAAAATACAACACGTCCCGCAAAAAGCAAGCGCTCACATGGCTATATTGATCGAAAAATAAAAAGTTATGCCTCTGGGAAGAAGGGGAGCAAAAAACAAAATGCCCTGGGGGGTGATGTCATTAAGATTCATATTCTTTTTATATACACTGTGTTCCAAATTATTATGCAAATAATATTTTCTCAAGATTTTTCCAAATTACCAATATGAATTTCAGTCATTGTAATTTTCCAGTCAAATAACTATTAGAGTACAATTGAAAGGCTTTTGTACAAACTGCCTATGATAACAGTATATTTTTTAAAAAATAAAACTCTCAAACTGCACTCAAAATGCGTGTTCCAAATTATTATGCACAGCAGTTTTCAACATTTTCATTTTAATGAATTTAAAAAAATGGTCATTTTTGAAATTATAAGCATTAGCAGGTTATTACAAACTGAAATCAAACAGTTTTCAACTCAAAACTTTATTCTAGGTGATGTTACATTTGCACATAGGACCCCTTGTACGAAAGGAGCTTCTGAACTCTCTCGTCCATTGAATTTGTCAGGTTTTGGATGGTTTCTGCTTCAATTGTTTTGCATGAGGACAGAATACCCTCCCAGAGCAGTTGCTTAGATGTGAACTGCCTCCCGCCATCATAGACACTCCTTTTGATGATGCTCCAGAGGTTCTCAATGGGGTTGAGGTCAGGGGGCATGGGGGCCACACCATAAGTTTGTCCCCTTTTATGCCCATAGCAGCCAGAGATGCAGATGTGTTATGTGCAGCATGAGACAGTGCATTATCATGCATGAAAATGATCTTGCTGCGGAATGCACGGTTCTTCTTGAACCATTGCAGGAAGTGCTGTTTGAGAAACTCAACATACACTATGGAGTTCATCTTTACCCCTTCAGGGATCCTAAAGGGGCCGACAATCTCTTCCCATGATTCCACCCCAAAACATTACTCCACCTCCTTGTTGGCGCCGTAGCCGTGTTTGCATGGGGTGTCCATCAATTATCCATCCTCAACTCCATCCATCTGGACCATCGAGCGTTGCACGGCACTCATCGGTGAACAAAGTCAGTCTTCATGTATTGTTTGGCCCACTGGAGCCGTTTCTGCTTGTGTGCAGTGGATAAAGGAGGTTGACAGGATGGCTTACGCACAGCTGCACACCTCTGAAGGACCCTGCATCTTGTTGTTCGGGGGATGTTGGAGGCACCAGCAGCTTCAAAAACTTGTCTGCTGCTATGACAAGGCTTTTTTACCGCTGGTCTTTTAATCTGACGTAATTACCTGTAGGAAAGAGTCCTCAATTTTCCCTTATCAGCACGCACATGTGTGTACTGTGAATCAGCTACATACTTCTTGATTGTGCGATGATTACGATGAAGTGTCTTGGCGATGTTGATTGTAGTCATGCCTTGACCTAAACACTCCACAATTTGTTGCTTCACAGCAGCCGACACATCCTTTTTCTTTCCCATTTTAGCAGAAAATGTAGGCTGCTTAATAATGTGGGACAGCCTTCTTAAGTAGTCTTGCCTTTCATTGGACACACCTGCCAAACTAATTAGCACAGGTGTCTGCAATATTGATAATCTCCCTTCCCCTTTTTTTCGTCCTCCATTGCATTTGCATGCTCACATTCAATCGTGTCCGTTGACATCACTGGCTACAATATCAATTGGCTGGGTGCAACGCAGACTCCCACTGCATCCTTGGTGTCTCAGTACTGTGGGGGGGTCATGGCAATATCCAGTGACCTCCTGTGCGAGCCTGTGTCAAGCCACACCCCACACCTATTCCTATTGTCCTTTCTTTATTTTCAAATCTCCCTTTCCGTGGATGATGCCACCCCTGACTAAGGCTGGTTTCACATTTGCGTTCAGGAGGGCTGCGTATGGGTGCCTACTTCCTGCTTTCTTCGTCCCTGAAGCTCTGTCTATTTCTATATCCATCCTGCGTTTCCCTGCTTATTTATCTTTAACATTGGGTATGCAGGGACATGCGTTGTATGCGTATGCTTCTGCATGCAGCGATTTGACGTGTGCGGCGTCCACACGGAAACGCAAAATGTGAAACCAGCCTAAAGCAGACGCCAAAGCGCGTGTCATGGTAGGCGAACAGTAAATACCTGTTTATATGAGCAGCAACATTCTTATTATAAGCTGTCTTATTACAGGTATTCATGCACTGCAATATTTTCAGTTTAACGTGAATTGATATAAAATCACATTTATTCATAGATTGTAAGCTTGCGAGCAGGGCCCTCATTCCTCTTGGTATCTACTTTGATCTGTGTTTATTGTTATGCTGTAATTTCTATTGTCTGTACAAGTCCCCTCTATAATGTAAAGTTCTGCAGAATATGTTAGCGCTATAGAACTGAAATTATTATTACTATCTGGTATTTTTTCACTGCTACACTTTACTATCATATTCAGAGCTTACATAAAGCTACATTTGTGGGCAGAATCCATGACATTGAGTCAGTGTCCCTTCTACCACCTCACAATCTTCCTCTACACACTTTTTTCCAGCATGTTAGGAGGTTGTTGCGGTACCTATACGATTATAGTCATGTATATTATTTTAGATTCCTATCTATTTATATATATAACATTCATTTATCATTGTTGATTTGAATTTTTATTCTCTATTTGCCGCTTGTATCAGCGCTCGCTTTTTCTTCTGGATGTTCTTCCTGCCCAGGCACACCAAAATTATTGATCAATAAAGTGTTTAATGAATTTTTCACCATTATTTTTGACCTCCTTGTCGTTTATTCCCTAGTTTTCATGCATTTTTTTCCGATGGGTTACTATTTAGTCCACACATGTGGACTTATAAGTGGGAGACCTCTCCTTACATCTGGATTCATATTCGTCACTATATATATATTATTTCAGTAGTTGCATGTGTATTGTATTTTACTCTTGAAGTGTTCAACTCTTGAAGTGAATTGTATTTATACTCTGTTCTTCATACGTCTTTCATCAAGGGTCATGGATTTTAAAGCTGAGGAACAATCCTGGCTTGGTCAAGTCAACTAAATGTTTGTTAGCGGTGGATCAGCAACTTGTAGCTCTGATGGGCGGAGTACTACTGATTTTACTTCTATAAAAATCTGCTTTTTCATGGAACTTGGCTTTGGTGGAACAGGGCCTTTTGGAGAATTACATAACAAAACATGTAATCCCTAGAGGGCTTCATATATGTGATATACCATCATTGATGATTGTGATTTTGTTAAAAATCGGCAGGAAATCTGCAACAATGTAAGAAAGAAAATTAAAGTCCAGCTCTTGGTTCCTTGGAAACAATTTTTTTCTTTATTCTTCTACAATATAGTTACAATCCAACTTCACATGAAATGCATATTGTCACCACCATCATAAGGGACCCCAGAAACAGACACGTTTCGAGCTCAACAGCTCTTAATCATTGCTCTACATAACACAAAATCTGTCTTATATACCTACAAGCCACATAATCAGGTGTAAACTATTAGTATAACATCGTTAACGTTGCACCTGTTCACTGGTAAGAAATTCAGTACTAATGTACGGCCAAGATAAGGACAATGTAAATTCATTCAGACAAAAGACTTCCCCAAACAACTAAAATAAAAATAATGAAAATTAATAACAAAAATATGTATACAAAAAATCTGTATAAAAACTTTTTAAACTGATAAGCTAAAAACGCAACAAAAGACGCAAAAGAAAACTTACTAATAAATATAATAATACATTAAATCCTGTCTGATATTCATGCCACTGAGAAATCAGGGTATAGATCCACCAGGACTCTATTCAATAATTTTCTACGATGAGTCTCTCCTCTCAAATGCTTACCTACTTTCTTTATACCTATAATTGGGCATATAGATAAATCACCACCATGTTCAAGAGAGAAATGTTTAGACGCAGCTGAACATTTAGTGAATTTCTTATTAGTAGCATCTGATAAATGACGTCTAACTCTCACCTTGAGTGTATTGGAAGTGCAACCCACATACTGTATTTTACAGGACAAGCATGTTATTAAGTAGACTACAAATGTGGAGTTGCAATAAATTTACGAATTAATATAATTATTGCCAGTAACACTAGATGAAAAACTTATTTTGATCTGCATATGATTGCAACATATACATACATTATGTCCACACTTATAGTTACCTCTAATTTTTAACCAATTTTTATTAGATTTTTCCAACTTACTAACGAATAAGCTGGGGATAGCGAATCTCCCAGAGAGGGCTCTTTTCTAGTTGTAAATCTTAAATTTACTTGTAAAATATCCCTCAATTTATCATCTTGAAACAAAATAGGAATCTATTTGAGAATAAGTTTTTTTTGTCTCCAAACTGGGGGCTAAATTGCGTAACAAATAGGGATAGGATTAGTTTTAATCATAGATTTTTTTTCCTTTAACATATTTTTCCTATCTTTATGTTCTACTATAGCAATGGCTCTCCTAATTATTCATTCGGAATAACCTCTCGCCAGTAGGCGATTGCTAGTTTTTACAACCTCCTTTTGATAGATCACATGGTTTGATGTATTTCTTTAATAAGGGTGAATTCACCAATAGGGATATTTTCTATAGTTTTTTTTGGATGACACAAAGTCGCATATAAGGTGAAGTTGGTTGCTGTCTCTTTTCTAAACGGGCTGATTACAATACCTTTTTTCAAAAAAACAGGGTAATATCCAAGAAATCGATTGATTTTTCATGTGAATTCCAAGTAAATTTTAAAATCATTTCATGACTGTTCAAAAAACTCAATAATTCTCCTGCATTATTTTCTGCTCCATTCCATATCAGTAGAAGGTCGTCAAAATGACGGCCATACCACTTGATATGAGATGGGAAATTGGAAACTGCTTGAAAAATTAATTTTTCTTCCCCGACAGCTATATAAATATTTTCTATGGCTGGTGAAAAACTGGGGCTATCTGTTTTTGCAAGAAAAACCTTTGGTTAAAAGAAAAATAATTATGTGTTAGGAGAAAATCTGTTGCCATCAGAATGAATTCATTACTTGCTGGATTATAAGCACTGAATATTCAAAAAAAAATGATAGTGCTATAATTGCCAGTGAATGAGGTATACATGGATGCAATCCTATCACATCTCATGATAACCAACGACATTTCCTGGGCCATATTGTACCATCTAAAGATGAAATCACATGTTTAATGTCCCTTAGAAAGCTTGGTGAATCCTGAACTAATGGTTGTAAATACATGTCGAGCTATAAGCTCAAATTTTCAGCCAGGTTTCCTATTCCCGCCACTATGGGATGCAAAGGAGGCAAAAAATTAGGTTTATGTATTTTAGGAAAAGAATGCAAAATAGGTATTACTGGGTGGGGAAACCAATAAAACCTCTGACAAATTTTTTGAAATTGCTCCCATTTCAACCCCCTATTGGAGAAGTTTCTCTAATGCATCAGAAAAATGTTTAGTAGGATCCATATTCAATTCCTGATACATAGACTTATCTGCCAACATTTCGAGATTCAATTTTTCATAGAGACCAGCTGTTAGGCGTCTGCTGGATCTGAGTCATCAGTGGATTCAGTGGTCTACCATTCTGCTCCAGCCAGGGCAGATGCTGCTCAGCATCGCCGTCGGTCCCAAAGCCTAGCTAGTACACGGGAAGTACTAGCTGTCTCTAGGGTCTTTGTTCCTAGCAGCTTTGAACATAGGTTACAGATATAGCCTAAGTCCAGGATTTCCTGCACTGAGCATGCCCATGACTTGGCGGAAGTACTAGCTGTCTCTAGGGTCTTTGTTCCTAGCAGCTTTGAACATAGGTTACAGATATAGCCTAAGTCCAGGATTTCCTGCACTGAGCATGCCCATGACTTGGCGGACCGTGATTGTTGATTTGGTGTCAACTGATCCGGTGACCTGGCACCGCCTGATTGGCCACGGGTGACGTCATCAGTAATGCGACCAATGATGCGACTAGGGGCAGGGCTTAGTCTTTAAATAGCCTGACCGCAAGCATGGCGACGCGGTCAGATCATACCATATGGGTCGTGTTCGTGTGTGGATGCTTGTCAGTTTGCGCTCCACGTGCTCTCTAGAAGATCTCCGTGACCTGCCGATGCCAGAGTTAGGTCGGCTATTAGCACAGGTCACTCAGGCAGGTTAGTAGATGCTAGGCAGGTAATGATTGTTGTGCAGTCTGGCTCCGACAAAGGGGAAGCTATACACCCTGAGCAGACTGCGGGGCGCGTAACTTGTGCATCGCCTGCTATCTGGAAGGAGAGTTGCTTCGCAGTCCGGTTGCACATCGGCTGGCAGCACGTACGCCTGGCGTGAGTCGCACTCACTTCCTAACGGTTGGTATGTGGCTTCTGTGCAGTCAATAGCTACGTCTACGCCAGTTTGCAGCACATCTTCCGTGTTGTCAACGGAGATAGTGTGAATCCTTGTCTTTCCTAGTGTGAGGTAACAGGCGAGATCTTATATTTTGATGTCAGTTTCCCCCTCGTACCCAAGTGGTGTTCGGTCGTAGTTTCTCAGGCTTCACCGTGGACCCCGGGTTCGGTTACATCCCATTATTAATAAAGTTGTTGCAGCCGTCCTCTTAACACCAGCATTCATGAGGACCACTGCTCCTCCCTTGTTCGCTTTTCTAACAAGTAGATCTTTATTAGATGAAAGTACCCTTTTAGCTGAAATTTCTTTTCGTGAAAGGTTATAGATAATAGGTTTATCCTTAATTTTCTCTTTCAATAGGTGAAGTTCTTTTTCTGTAACATCCTGAAAATCTTCTAAAACCGCAGGGCGGGACTGGATAGGATAAAAAAACGGATTCTTAATTTTAAATTGTGCATTCATATTAACATCCCTTTCCAATGAATCTTTAGCCAAAAGTTGCAGAGTCAATATGGAACACTGTTCTTCAAAATTATTAATATTATTGACAGGATTAATATTAGATTGAACATTATAATCTTGTATATCCCTGTGTTCTTCATTGTCAAAATGGCAACGTAAAGTAAGATTTCTTGCAAATTTATTGACATCTAACAACGTATTATAGACGTCAAATTCATTCGTGGGGCTAAATGTTAAGCCTCTAGATATCAATTTACATTGATTATGAGTAAGGATATAACTAGAAAGATTTACAACAGGTGAATTTAAATTTTCTTCTGTTTGGCTGAAGGCTTTATGCCATCTTTTATGCTTCTTGCCCCTTCTCCTCTTCCCCCTGGGTTTTTTGGAGTAGATTCCTGACATAAATTTCTGATATAAATTGTATATCATCTGGTAGAGCTTTGAGCTTTGAGAGGGCATATCAACAGAAGAATTTGAACCTTCTTCAGAGGTCCCGAAATCAGTAATGTCCATGGATGTGTCCCTATCAGAGAAACTAACTTTTTTATGTTTTTTGTTCCCATAAGTGTGTCTGCTCTGATTTTTCTTAAGATTGGATCTAAAAGGAGAGGGATATCTCCAATTATACACTTCATTCTTGGCATAATCATTACAATCTCTTTCAAATTTAGATTTTTTGACTGACATGATTTTATCTTCCATATGTGTGATTTTCTCCATTAAAGTTTTATAAAATTTGTCATATTCCTGAGTAGAAATGAGATTCTTCATCTCCACTTTGTTTATTAATTTTGTCGTTCACTTCCTTTAGTATTAGATCTTCCTATTCAATAATGAGTTTCATCAATTGAAAGGCGCAACCAGTCAAAATATTTTGCCATTTATTCTTAATGTCCTCCGAATATAAGGTGGTTGCAATTTTTTTAATTCTTAGTCCCCTCGGGATCATATTCTTCTCCAGATATGATTGGAGTGTGGTGCAATCCCACCATGTTTTCATCTCCTTTATTAACAGGGCTTCCAAATCTGACATTTGTAACGTAAAATCATTTTTAGATAGATATTCCTTTTTGTCAAAAGAAAAAATCTTTGCGGCTCTATTGCGCCTCAACAGGTTATCACCTTGAATAAGCAACTGGGATGTTGGAAGGTCTGTGGGTCCCAATCAGGTGTATGTGACATGCTATTAATTAAGAGCGGGGGTTTTTATCCTCCACTATTCCAACGAAGTATGGATTAGAATAAGAGAAATCTATATACCGTATATACTCATGTATAAGCCGAGATTTTCAGCACCTTTTTTTGTGCTGAAAATGCCCCCTCGGCTTATACACGAGTCATAGGGCAGAAACCAGCGGGGGAGGGGATGCGGCGGCAGGAGCCGGTGGCTGGGACATCATACTCACCCTCCCCGTGCCATCGTTGGAGCGTACCTGCAATCCTGCGTTCTCCCCAGCTTCCTGCAGCTCTCCAGCGCTGAGCGGTGACGTAATACCCGCTCATTAAGGTCATGTAATATGGACGCGACGCCACTCCCATGGGCGTGGCCTCCATATTCATGGCCTTAATGAGCGGTATTACGTCACCGCTCAGTGCTGGAGAGCTGCAGGAAGCTGGGGAGAACGCAGGATTGCCGGTGGGACGTTCAGCGATGGCACGGGGAGGGTGAGTATGATGGAGGAGGATGGGGGGAGCATGGAGGAGGACAAGGAGCACGGAGCAGGACGGGGGAGGACGGAGAGCATGGAGCAGAACGGGGGGAGGACGGAGAGCACGGAGCAGGACGGGGGGAGGACGGAGCAGAACAGGGGGAGGACGGAGAGCACGGAGCAGAACGGGGGAGGACGGAGAGCACGGAGCAGAACGGGGGGAGGACGGAGCAGGACGGGGGTGGGCACAGAGGAGAAAGGGGGAGTGCGGAGCAGGACGGGGAGGATGGAAAGCACGGAGCAGGACAGGATAATGGAGCAGGAGGAGGGGAGCACAGAGGAGAATGGGGGCGCACAGAGCTGGATGGGGAGCACAGAGCAGGACGGCAACTTATACACCCGGCTTATACGCGAGTCAATAAGTTTTCCAAGTTTTTTGTGGCAAAATTAGGGGGGTCGGCTTATACACGGGTCGGCTTATACATGAGTATATACGGTAAAATGTCCAATGTATTAATATAGAGAGAGAGCAAGACAACACTTATTATCGGAGGAAAAGAAAAAAGAAAAAGTCAGCTCTCTCAGTAGTACCAGGAGCTCGAGCAAAGGAATCTGCAGTGCCGCAGTTGAGACATCCAAGAAAGAAAATTAAAGTCCAGCTCTTGGTTCCTTGGTAACAATTTTTTTCTTTTTCTGCTACAATATAGTTACAATCCAACTTCACATGAAAAGCATATTGTCACCACTATCATAAGGGACCTCAGAAACAGACGCGTTTCGAGCTCAACAGCTTTTAATCATTGCTCTACATAACACAGAATCTGTCTGCCTTATATACCTACAAGCCACATAATCAGGTGTAAACTATTAGTATAACATCGTTAACGTGATCTGGTGTCCGTACATGTTACTGTTTGGTGGATCACAATATCTGTATTTATATATACAATTTCTGAATATGTATGGATTATTTTTGTATTTATTGATATATATAATTATTTAATTAAATATTTTTTTGAGATGCTTTTTTGACTTTTTGTTCTCCTGATATTCCTACTTATTTAATAAGTCAGTATCCTTCTGTGTTATTTTTTTTTTTTTTATAATCATCGAGATAACTTTGAAGGAGACATACTCACTGGCCAAATCTGAATTATCTGTTAACATTATGATAGATATTGCATTAAAGATCTTGGGGTCTGAAACGCGTCTACCAGTGTGAATTCCACCATTTAGGGTTCGTGGCTACTATTTTGTTATAATGGATTTTAAGAATTTTCCATAAACATTGGTTTTATGGGATTCCTGGAGCTGGATCCTTTTTTCTTTTTTCCATTTTGATTTTGAGGTTCTTGGCAAAGGTTTATCCTTTTGCGCGGAGGCAAATTTGATGCATTCACTGTAGTCAAAGATTTGCATTTTTTTTGCAAAATCTTTGATTTTTTTTTTTAATTTGTTCATGATGAGACCATTCACAATGTTTCCCACAGACACGCAACAGGAGACTTTAACATTTAGAGTGAACTTTCCCAAGAACACACCACCATGGAAAGAGGTCAGATTCCTTTGAGTATCGCCCCTCATTAAAAAAAAAAAAAAATTCCCCTGTTGTCTCCTCCAACATTGCCCTATTTGTACAAATAGTGAATGCGGATTAAATTACACATTATACATCCAATAGGAATATGAATTAAGAGTAACGGAAATGTCTACAGAGAATACAAAAACTCCTAGATGTAGTGTTAAAACTAGTAGGCAAAGGTGGCAACATTGTTATCTGACCTGTCAATGTGTGAAACAGGAATACAAACAACTCAGAAATAGGAATTGCTACAAAAAACTTACCTTCAACCCCCTCATATCCTTCACCTCTAAACTTACTAGCTTATTTGATGGAGCCATCAATGAGGGTGTTCTTACAAAATAACTTTTTTCGGCTATGCAAATTAAAGAACCCACACTTTCCACTCTCATTCTCTTTCCAAAAGTACGCAAAAGCATGGAGAATCCATCGGGGTAGACCAATCATTTTGTGGAAAGGTAACTATCTTGAAAATATCTGCAAATTTATTGACGCCAAATTAAAACCACTGGTTGAATGCTTGCCATCAATCATTCTTGGTTC
Source organism: Oophaga sylvatica (assembly GCA_033576555.1). NCBI lineage: Eukaryota > Metazoa > Chordata > Amphibia > Anura > Dendrobatidae > Oophaga > Oophaga sylvatica. The sequence continues at coordinate 115,848,651 of JARQOD010000004.1, forward strand.
AGGGGTTATATTGAAAAAAAGTCGTTGGTCTCCACGTTGACAGTAACACTCTTAGTCACATCCAATGTAGAATCCCTCTACACCAACATCAAACATACAGATGGGATCCTTGCTACTAATTCCTTTCTGCATGTCTGACATTTCTCCATCTATGATCGATTTCATAATCTAGATCTTAGAATTCAGCCTCACTTATTTTTTTCATTTTTAAGGGGTCCTATTACAGCTCCAAGGCACCACCATAGGTGCTGCCTTCACATCTTCCTAAGCCAACCTCTTTCTGGGGCTGTGGAAGAGGGACCTCTTTCTCTCTGACCGATGTCTCAAGATGGACTACTCCCTCTTTTGGGTGCTGTACATAGATGACATTTTTCATTTGGCTAGGCACATCAGAATTAATGACTTTCTTGAACTCTAATAAACTCAACATCCATCTCACATATCATTATGATGTACCACTGAGTTTCTGGATTAACCATAAAACGAGATCCCAACAACACATTACAAACGGACATATGTAGAAAGCTCACATCAGTGAACTCCCTACTGCATGCTTCATCATCCCATTACTCTGATACTTTTAATACCAGTGGGTCAATTTTTACATCTAAGACGACTGTTCCACGGACATTAATTTTAAATTACAAGCCAAAGTCTAGATATATTGATTGGTGGTGCTGCCATTGCTGCATTAAACGTGCATACCAGAGAGCAAGAAACATCTCCAGACTCGAGTTACTATATTTCTCTGGTAGACTATCCCCTTCTCATGAAATTCGATTTACTACTAACTACTATTCACAAGCGCTTCGAATGTCTAAACTAGCATGGCCGATTCTACTCGCTGAACCTACCCTATCTTGCTACCTCCAAAAGGAACCAAGCATTCATTACGTTTGGTCCCTTGAAGGAATTGCAAGACCATTTATTTATTCAATACCAGGAGGGAATATCAGGCAAACTCGACACAAAGGCAAAAAAGATAAATATAGACTCTTAATACCATACAACCCCACGGCCAAAACGAAAATTTGAGCTTCACTCCTTTTCTCTGACCACACTGTCATCTAGCTACGGGTCAAAACCTTTTCTTTTATCAATTTTTATTAATTCCCATTTTGTATTTTTAATGTATTTATTGGAGTTACATGTACATATTTTAACATAGTTTTTATAATTCTATAACATTCACATATTTATCAATGCTGATATATATTTTTTCTTATAATTTGTCTAATATTTTCTCTAGTATTTCTTTATTTAGTTACTATTGTCATTCTTGACGTATGCATTCCAGTTCCTAGACAACTACAACCATTCCACATGGCTAGGATAGCCATGCTCTATTCTCGACATACTCACCTGCTGGATGTATTCAACTATACATACAATGGACAATGATGCATTCCGTGACTATGGGTTATAAATAATGTGATCATCTCTATATGTGCATGTTTATGTATTTATGTGTATATTTCCTTTTTCATAATTTTATATTTATTTCACTTTTATGTTCACTTTACAGTCTTACTCTTTAGTCACATAAATGTTTTGTTTTTATTACATTTTTTCATTATATAATTTATTTTGTATATAATTTTCATTTAGCTTTCCGATTACTTATTATTATTACTTTCTGCAGTTGTGTGAAAAAATGCTTGCTCTCTTTCTGATTTCCTATTTTTTTGCATGTTTGTCACACGTTTCAGATCAGCAAGTAAATTTAAATGTTAAATAAGTAAACACAAAGTGCTGTTTTTAAATGAAGGTCTTTATTATTAAGGGAAAAAGAAATTAAGCTTACATGCATTTTGTAAAAGGATTTGTGGAGGTGCATTGTAATGTTGGATCCGTAGGAGATTCTAAACATTCTCCCATTGGTTTGGAGAAAATTGAACTTTTAGGTTAGTTTCCCATTTAGCCCTATTGTCAGGAACAATGCCTTCACCAAAGTGTTTAGTTACAATGCCCATGTCAAGAGCAGGCTAGAAAAATGCCTATAATATATAATTTTCTCAATTTCACAACTCCTGCCAAATATCACCCAGTTTTCAACACAAATATAGTGGAAAAAGCTTAATTTTAAGGTACCTAAAATGGTATTAGACACATATTCATTCAGAATTAGATGTTAAAGGTTCACCAGAAAAAGCACATCTGCAGAGCAAAGAGCAAGAATTGCACATCATTTTTGCATGTCGGACAGACAGCATTTTGACATTTGTGAAATTCAGAATTAGAAAGCTTTCTGTGTCCGCTTTCCATGGTGCATATGGTGCATCTCCTTTTGGGAGGTGGTGGATTTTCACTATCATCTTCTGGGCGGAATCTTTTGAGCCGAACTTGAAGACTAGAGCAGATACCGAAAGTTTTCATACTTCTCCTGCCTAGCTCTCCAAGCACTAGTTCACTGGCCAATTTTTTCAGACAGGCTCTTCTACGGAGTGGTTCAAGCTGGTTTTCAAGGTAAATCACTTGTGTATTTATACCACCCAATTTCAACATAGTGAAAAATCTGACCATTGGCCAGAGCCTGGAGTTTCTGCTGACGCTGGAAGTGGAGCACATCTGATCAGCTGTATTAACACCCCCTTTGATTGCATTATAAAATTTAATTATTTCCGTTTTTTTGTGCTTCAGACCCAGGATTAATCATCATGAACCGCTGAGAAACGAGTTACATTTTTTTTTTAAATAGGAAACTAAAACCTTTCCATTATTGAATGCAAACATACTGCTGCACTTTTTTCTCCTCTTCACATTTACAAACTGTGGCAGCAATTCTTTTTTATTTTTTCTTACAGTACCTACATATGAAAGATTCTTCATTTTCAGATAATCAGATCACAATTTGAAAACCAATTGTCAGCTGTTATATTGCGACCAGATCCAAATAAGGGCTCAGCTATTCTTTTCACAACATCACTGGGTTTGTTGCTGTCATGGTATGTACCTTCTCGCTGTTTTCCTGCATAAATTTCAAGGTTGTATGTGTAGGTCTTCCTGGCATCAACAAGCGAATACATTTTAGCTGCACCCTTCCTAGGCAAGCCCAGCACCGTGGTACATTGAGTCTACAAACCACGTGTGCCACCTGTGAATGTGATAGTTTGCTCAGGCCATCACCCCCCGATGATCTCAAGATCCCTCAGGCATCAGAGCTATGCTAAGAGCTCATCCATCAGCAAGAAAATTGTCCTGTCTTCAGACTGAATACGCAGTTCGATGTCCTGAAACGGCTACTTCATCCATTTTATCCACTCCAGCTCAAATTGCAGCAGCTATGGTGTTATGGGTCTGCGGAACACACCAAATATATAATGTAGAAAGGTGCGTTCACAGCCCGGGGTCCACCGTGCAAGCGGAGCCTGCTGCTAGTAAAAATGGCGCGAGAAGCAAACTCTGTTATCCCGCAGAGTCGCCAACATAAACGCCGTAATGCGCTGTGGCAATGAGTGCGAACTCTGTTACTCCACAGAGCCGCTAGAAGGAGAGCCGCAGCGCTATATGGCGATGTGTGCGCACTCACTAGACACAACTGAGTGGCAAAGAAAACACGCTAGGGCGCTGACTAGCGTTGAAAGCGAACCCTGTTACGTCACAGGGCCGCTGAGAAAAAGCACTGTGTCCTGTAAGGCTCTCAGGTACACAGTTAAGTGCTAAGCGTACATAAAGCGTGATCATGTGCTAATGTCCTCGCGGGAGTCACCCGCAATCTATGGCGTCTGAACGCCAGACCCTGAATACGGCAATCAAAACTCCTCACCGGTTATGCCGGTAATCTAGGGCATCTAGGACACCGACCCTGACCAGCTACCATACCAAACTCCTCACCGATTAAGTCGGTATTCTAGTGGCTTATTTCAGCCGGGTCCCTATCCACACATACACATGACCACACTGTCGCATAGCATACAATGGTTGATATTAGCGCATGGCGGCCCAGCCATGCTACCCTTTTATAGCAACAGCTACAGGACCTTCCAGGAACAAGGACCAATGAGAAACTGTTAAAAACACATGTAGCTACATGACCTTCCTGGCGGACCAATAGGAGCCGCTGCAGCACCTGAACATGTGACCCCTGATCTCCAATGAGAGATCTCACTCTGGGCATGCTCAGAAGGGAAAACGCAGGACTTTGTCCCAAAGACGTCTGCTCCAGCACTGGCTATAATAGCAGATCCAGGAAAGGCAGCAGCAAGTCACTGCACAGTAGTGGAGTGGGCAAGACGCTTGGACCGACGTCTCTGCTGAGCAGGCTCCACTGCGGCCGGAGATGAATGGGAGACCGCAGCGGGACGGGTTCGAGACTCCCCTTGTGCAGCAGCGGGAAATCGAACCCTAACATTACCCCCCCTCCTAGGGCCCCCCCTTCTTTGGGCCTCGCTGCGCTCAAAGGCAGTGATGAGCTGCGGAGCGTGAACATGCTCGGCAGGCTCCCAGGATCTATCCTCAGGCCCATAACCCCTCCAATCCACCAAATAAAATTTTTTGCCTCGTACCACCTTGCACCCAACAATGGCGTTCACCTCAAGATCGTCGGTAGATGAACCCGACGTCCCGGCAGATGACTCGGAAAACCGGGAAATGGCCACGGATTTCAAGAGGGACACGTGAAAGGTGTCAGTGATACCAAGGCGAGGTGGAAGGGCTAGGTGGTAAACCACCGGGTTCACCTGCTCAAGAACTTTAAAGGGGCCCAAAAAGCGAGGTGCCAACTTGGTGGACTCTACCCGCAGCCTGATGTTTCGGGCAGAAAGCCACACTAGGTCACCCGGAGCAAATGTAGGAGCGGGGCGCCGATGGGCATCGGCCGAAGACCTCATCCTCTCTTTGGAGGCCTGAATGGCATCCTGAGTGCGGTCCCAAATGTCCCGTGCCTCCACAGCCCAGTCTGCCACCCTGGAATCGGCGGAAGACACAGGCATAGGCACTGGTACCCGCGGATGCTGACCGTAGTTCAGGAGGAATGGGGTCTGTCAGGTGGAGTCAGCCACAGCATTATTTAGAGCGAACTCAGCCCACGGTAGCAAGGATGCCCAGTCATCCTGCCTGGCAGAGACAAAATGTCGCAAGTATGTGACCAAGGTCTGGTTGGCCCTCTCTACCAACCCATTCGTCTCGGGATGGTATGCAGAGGAGAGATTCAACTCAATGCTGAGTAGACGACACAGCTCTCTCCAGAACCGAGACGCAAACTGGGGACCTCGATCACTGACAATTTTGTCTGGCATACCGTGTAGGCGGAAAATATGCCTAATGAATAATGCTGCCAAGGCCCGTGCAGACGGTAACTGTGGTAACGGCACTAAGTGCACCATTTTGGAGAAGTGGTCGGTTATCACCCAGACGATGGTGCAGCCCCGAGACTTGGGTAAGCCCACCACAAAATCCATCCCGACCATCTCCCAAGGCCTGTCTGCCACCGGTAAAGGAAAAAGTAACCCAGCTGGCCGTTGTCGAGGGGACTTATTCTTGGCGCAGGAGACGCACGCCTGAACGTATTCCCTGACGTCACGGGCCATCTGCTGCCACCAGTATGTCCTCGCGAGCAACTCAGAAGTCCTTTTGGTCCCAAAATGTCCACCCACCCTGGACGAATGTGCCCAAGAGAGTACTTCCGGTCGCAAATTGGTGGGCACAAAAGTCTTGCCCGAAGGCACAGACTCAAGCAAAACCGGAGCCACCGTTCTTAGGCTTTCTGTGGGGACAATCAGCCGAGGCTCCTCCTCCACCTCCTCAGAGGACACCACGGAGCGGGATAGAGCATCTGCGCGAATGTTCTTCTCACCGGAGAGGAAATGGAGGGTAAAATGGAACCGGGAGAAAAACAAGGACCATCTGGCCTGACGGGAATTTAGCCGCTGGGCTGTCTGCAAATACACCAAGTTCTTGTGGTCTGTGAACACTTGGAAGGGGAAGCGAGCCCCCTCCAGAAGATGTCGCCACTCGGAGAAGGCCAACTTCATAGCCAGTAACTCCCTGTCCCCGATGGAATAATTCCTCTCTGCTGGTGTAAAGGTTTTGGAAAAGAAGAAGCAGGGATGCTTCTGACCCTAGGCATCCTTTTGAAAAAGGACTGCTCCAGCACTAACAGAAGAGGCATCCACCTCTAAGATAAACGGTTTATCGACATCGGGGCGATGTAAGATGGGAGCACTGGCGAAATGCGACTTGATGGAGGAGAACGCCTTGGTGACCTCCTCTGACCACAACTTGGGATTAGCTCCCTTCTTGGTGAGGGCTACCAAGGGAGCTAACAAAGTGGAGAAGTGGGGAATGAATTGGCGATAGTAGTTAATGAACCCCATAAAGCGCTGCACCGCCTTAAGGGTGTGGGGTTCTTGCCAATCCATCACAGCCTGTAGTTTGGTAGGATCCATAGCCAATCCCTGGGTGGAGATGATATAGCCCAGAAAAGGTAGAGACTCCTGCTCAAACATGCACTTCTCCAACTTCGCATATAGGGAATTTGCTCGCAAGAGGTCGAAGACCTTGCAGACATCTCTCCGGTGGGAGGCCATATCTGGAGAAAAGATGAGAATGTCATCCAGATAGACTACCACCGAGGTGGTCAACATATCCCGGAAGATGTCGTTCACAAAGTCTTGGAAGACAGCTGGAGCATTACAGAGCCCAAAGGGCATTACCAAATATTCATAATGCCCATCCCTGGTGTTAAATGCCGTCTTCCACTCGTCCCCCTCGCACCCCACAGGTCTAGCTTAGTAAATACCCTTGCTCCCCGAAGCCTGTCAAAAAGCTCAGAGATTAGCGGCAAAGGATACTTATTTTTCACGGTGATAGCGTTGAGACCCCTATAATCAATGCACGGACGTAGTCCTCCGTTCTTCTTCTGCACAAAAAAGAACCCCGCTCCCGCTGGTGACACCGACTTCCTAATGAATCCCCTTGCCAAGTTCTCCTGAATATATTGGGACATGGCCTCTGTCTCAGGAAGAGAGAGGGGATAGACCCTTCCTCTAGGAGGCTCAGCTCCAGGCAAGAGGTCGATAGGACAGTCATAGGGGCGATGAGGCGGAAGTGTCTCCGCAGCCTTCTTTGAGAAAACGTCGGCATAAGACCAATAGACCTTGGGAAGAGGAGAGAGGTCTATGGGTATCTCAGTGGTGTTGACCTGCACGCTGTCCCTAATGCATCTGCCTTTACATAAATTACCCCAACCCAGAATTCTCCCTGAAGACCACTCAATATGGGGAGAGTGGTGGCGGAGCCAGGGTAATCCCAACAAAACCTCATCTATACCCTCAGGGAGAATAAAAAATGATATATTCTCCTGATGGGAAGAAGACATAGACAAGGTGAGTGGACCAGACTGATGGGTGATTTGTGAGGGCAGAATTGCTCCGTTCAACACCCGAACCGATACTGGTTCAGCCAGCAACACCAAAGGCATGGTGTGGCGAGAAGTAAAGGAGGATGACATAAAATTTCCCTCTGCCCCAGAATCCACACACAGCTTGACGGGTAGGGTGGTAGAACCGTGGGTAATTATCCCTTGAGGAGCACTTTAGGGGCAAAACTCATGGCGTCCAGTGACCCTGTTCCTACAGTTACTGGGCGCGACCGCTTATTCAGCCGCTGTGGACATCGGTTGGCAAAATGTCCCTGCTGCTGGCAAATATAACAAATCGGGGATGGACGAGTGACCCGAGATTTAGATCCTGCAGGAGCAACCTCCTTAAGGTCGGGCGCCTGAACAGGCGACTCCAGAGGGTTGGTGAAGGTAGGAGCCAACTGGACCCTCTGCCTACACTGGACACGTTCCAGCCTCCGCTCGTGGAAACGGAGGTCGACGCGGGTGGAAATAGCGATAAGCTTCTCCAGTGTGGCAGGAATCTCCCTGGTAGCCAAGGCGTCTTTCACATGACCCGCCAGTCCTCTCCAGAACACGGGAATGAGGACTTTATCTGGCCACTCTAATTCCGAGGCCAGAGTCCGAAATTGGACAGGAAAATGGCTGACCAAAGCCGAACCCTGGGTACTTGCCAGCAGTTTGAGCGCCGCATCGTGGGTGACCTGAGGTCCTAGAAAAACCTTTTTCAGAGCCTCCAGAAAACGAGAAGCGCTCTGCACCACACGGTCGTCGCGCTCCCACAGCGGCGTTGCCCCCTCCAACGCTCTGTCCGACAGAAGAGCTATCACAAAGCCCACTTGTGCCCGATCCGTGGGGAAACGTGCAGCCAGAAGCTCGAGGTGTATGCAGCACTGACTTACGAATCCCCGACATTGCTTGCTGTCACCAGCAAACTTGTCTGGAAGCGGGAGGTGGGACAATGTAGGGACAGAGGTGGCAGAGGACAAACTGGCTGCAGCTACACTAGCAGCCTGAATAGCGACTGCGGTAACATCCACAGCTGAAGTTGTGCGCTCAAGAGCCGCCAACCTACCCTCCAGCTGCTGGATGTACAGCTGTAATCGCTGTTCATCCGCCATTTTACTAGCCAGACCCTGGCGCTAATATTATGTTATGGGTCTGCGGAACACACCAAATATATAATGTAGAAAGGTGCGTTCGCAGCCCGGGGTCCACCGTGCAAGCGTAGCCTGCTGCTAGTAAAAATGGCGCGAGAAGCAAACTCTGTTATCCCGCAGAGTCGCCAACATAAACGCCGTAATGCGCTGTGGCAATGAGTGCGAACTCTGTTACTCCACAGAGCCGCTAGAAGGAGAGCTGCAGCGCTATATGGCGATGTGTGCGTACTCACTAGACACAACTGAGTGGCAAAGAAAACACGCTAGGGCGCTGACTAGCGTTGAAAGCGAACCCTGTTACGTCACAGGGCCGCTGAGAAAAAGCACTGTGTCCTGTAAGGCTCTCAGGTACACAGTTAAGTGCTAAGCGTACATAAAGCGTGATCATGTGCTAATGTCCTCGCGGGAGTCACCCGCAATCTATGGCGTCTGAACGCCAGACCCTGAATACGGCAATCAAAACTCCTCACCGGTTATGCCGGTAATCTAGGGCATCTAGGACACCGACCCTGACCAGCTACCATACCAAACTCCTCACCGATTAAGTCGGTATTCTAGTGGCTTATTTCAGCCGGGTCCCTATCCACACATACACATGACTTTTTTTTTTTTTTTTTTTTCCCTCAGATGGGAAGTTCCACAGTCAGATAACCAAAACTATAAGGAACTCGACTCCCAAACAGCGTGTACACTTACATAATGCAGCAGCTGTTCCCATCATCATCGGAAAACCAACTTTATTTACAAGCACAAAAAAACACAAAACTAAGACACATTAACAAGATGTTTCCACTTTTTAACTTTCCAAATTCCCTCTGCATCCTCCTCCCCCCTCTTTCTCTTATCACACACAAAACAAAAATACAATTTTCCCAAAACTATTTTAAACAATTTTTAACCTCAATCTCCTTCCTCTTAAACACATACACGTTCCTCACATCCCACAACACCTCTTTTATACATGCAAGCATCAACCACAACACTCTCTCCTTTTCTCCACACATACCCAACCCAAACATAAATAACTCAAACGTCAAAAAATTCACATCACACAACTCCTTACACAACGGGCCCAAACCTGAAATCACATTTCTAGCATACTGACAATTCCAAAACAAATGCACCACACTCTCTCTCCCACCACATCCCCTCCTCGGACACATCTCACTCCTCACTAAACCCCGGTTTCTCTGGAAGTCTCTCACCGGTAACACCTCATGCAATGATTGCCACACAATCTCTCTCTGTCTATTTGTCATACCATCCATACGTACCTTCTTCCATACCTTCTGCACATCACTTCCTCTCACCATATAAATACCACATTCCATCTCTCTACACTCAATCATCCTATATGCCGCTTTCTTCTTCTCTAACAACCTCACATCCACATCACACAGTTCATACTTCACCAAAAATTTGTAAACCCACACATACCACACAGGCACCTCAAAAGCCACTGGGCACCTTAGATCCCTTTCCCGCCACTTCAAACGGAACAGAAAACTTCCAAACAAATACCTGCACATACATGCACACTTCCCATCCATCCTAATCACACCCAATACAAACACCATAATATTCACGCCAAAAAATACATTCAAATTTGGGAATCCCAGCCCCCCTTATCCATTCTCTTCATCACAACCTCTCTCCTTGCACGCTCCATACTTGAACGCCAAAAAAATACAAACAAAACCCTATTTAATCTTCTAACACACATATAACCTGGTGGAAAAACCACCGCAACATGCAAAAAAATTGGTAACACCACACTCTTAATAACTAAAATTTTACCAAAAAACGTCAAATCTCTCATCTTCCAAAAATTTAACTTGTTCTCCACTCTCTCTCTCACATCCACCCAACTTTCCACTCCATCCAACTTCTCTGAAAATTTCACACCCAGCACCTTTATCGGTCCACTCACCACATTCACCCCAATATCATTGCTCAGAGTCCTCCCACCAAAAATCTTACATTCAGTCTTCTCCCAATTCACTTTAAACGCAGACGCTCCACAAAAAACGGATACCAACAACTTCACACGACGCACCGAACACTCTGAATCACACAAAACACACACATCATCCATGTAACCATTCACCTTCCACTCCCTCCCCCCCACCCCCGGCACTTGCACACCCCGAATCACCTTATCTTTCCTCAACATACACAACAACGGCTCAATCGCGCAAATGAACACAACAGGGGACAATGGGCACCCCTGCCGTACACCGGAAAACACATTCACTCTCCTCCCTACATTCCCATTCAACAAAACACAACTATAAATATTTTTATACAAACTTCTCACTCTCTCAACAAACTCAGCCGGAAAACCCATCTTCACCAACACTCTAAACAGAAAACCATGCGCCAACCTATCATACGCCTTCTCAAAATCCAAACTCAACACATACACCCCTTTCTTACGGTTCAAACAGTCCCACAAACAATCTCTCAGCATACACACACCCTCATGTAACCGCCTTCCAGGCACCGAACAACACTGCTCCTCACCCACCACACTCCCAACCACATCACGCATCCTATTTGCCAGAAACTTCGCATAGATTTTATAATCACAATTAAGCAACGTGATCGGCCTCCAGTTTTTTAGATTTTTCAAATCACCTTTTTTTGGCAACAGCACAACCACTCCTGCACGCATACCATTCGCCACCTCTGCATTCGCCCACATATACTTACATACATCAACAAAATCCTTCCCAATCACATCCCACATCACACAATAAAATTCCACCGGGAGACCATCATCCCCCGGCGTTTTATTCAGCGCCATGCTACACACCACCTTCCATATTTCTTCACTCATCACTTCCCCCATCAAACTCTCCCTTTCTGTCCCATTCAATCTATTTTTCAAAACACTCAGCACATCACTCTCCAAACCTTCATCCCTCCATTTCACTGCATACAAATCATCATAAAACTTTGCCACTTCCTCACATAAGTCCGCACCACTCACTTCATTTCCATCCACTCCATTCAAAACACTCATGCTCTGTCTTTTTCCAAAAACTTTCTTGAAAAAAAACCGCAAACACTTCTCATTCTTTTCCAAGTTCTCTATTTTAACCCCAATACACAATACTCCTCCCTCTCTCTCTCAAAAACTTGTTCAATTCTTTTTTCACTCTCAACAAATCTTCACTCACATCCATCCCGCCCTCTCTTAGCTTATATAACACACTCAATCTTGCATTCAACCCAGCAAACCTTTCTCTCTTAGCAGCTGCACACTTGTAACCAAGTTTTTTTAAACAAAACCTTGGTTTTCCATTTAACCCAATCCCACCATTCACACACATTACTGAATTCACTTTTGCTCTCACACCACTCCTTATAATGTCTCTCATACTCCTCTCTCACCTCCACCCCCTCCAGTAAACTCACATTCAGCTTCCATATACCTTTCCCAGTTACCTCCTCAGTATGCACATCCACTTCACACTTCATACACACATGATCTGAAAACGGCACACTCTCCTGTGCATAACTAACAGCAATCAGGTTTTTTGAGACAAAACAATAGTCCAGTCTAGACGCCACCCTCCCACTCTCAGAAAAAAATGTATTTAACAATGGAGTTACTTTACACTCCCTCTGCATATCCCTCAAACCAAAATCACTCACCATGTCCATTAACTCTTTCCTTGACACATCCACATACACCTTTCCCACATCAACATTCATATCACCCACAATCACAACAGGCACTCTACCTGGAATAAAAAACTTAATTTTTTCAAATAAAACTTTACGCACCTGTTTTTTCACAGGAGCATACACATTAATAATTCTAAAACAAATATTTCTAAACTCAAAATTTGCTAACACGCATCTCCCAACCTCAATCACCATATAGTCACACAAACTCACATTACGCCCCTTCACCAAAAAACCAACACCGTCATTTCTATTACATGCACTCCCTGACCACACAGACACACCATGAGGCCATTCACTCCCCTTCACACCATCCACAATCCCACACTCCTGTAAACAAAAAATTTCCGCATTTTGCGCTGCAAAAAACTCAAAAATGGCCGCACGCCGCAACTTATTTTTAAAAACCCTCACATTTTGAGATATAATTCTAACACCCCATACTAAACAAACCAAAAGGCTTAAAAAAAACACTTGTCCAAAAAAGCCAAAAAAGGAAAAAAAATACAAAAACAACCTACAGATATAACTTGACACACATTACATAAAACACACAAAAAAAAACAGATAGCCATTGCTAATTGCAAAGCTATGTACACAAAAAAAACCCTACCTGGCTACTGGAAAAGTAAAACGTACTTAACCAGTACCGCCAGTGTCCTCCACCATTTGTGCCGAGCAGCCTTCCGAGCCGCTGGCCTCCATATACTCCTCCACCCGTGCCTTTTTCTGCCCAGTCTTCCTCTGGGCCATTCCTTCTTCCACCACCTCAATGTCTCTGTTTTCCCCACCACCCTCCCTGTGACACTTTAACCCTCCTGAGTCCTCTTCTGAGGAGAAGGCACCAATATTTTTCGGATCAGACTCATGAACTAAAACCTCAGCCTCCTCCTCTGCCACAGATATATCGAAATCCATCAGGCATTCTGACCATGATTCAGCAACTGGGACTTCTTTTTTAACTTCTTTTTTAGGCCATGAACGCTCCTCTCGCCTTATGGCCTTCCAAAATTCCTTGTCCTCCTTTTCCTCCTGTTGCTTCTCCTTCCTTCTCTCAGCCTCCTTGTCCTCCTGCCGCTTCTCCCTCCATCTCTCGACAGGAGTGGGTGACGCCCTCACAACGCTTTGCAGCGCGGCGACTTCGCCTTCCCTCCCCTTCTTCTCCTCCTCCCGCCTCTTAACCTCCTCCTCTCTCTTCCTTTCTTCCTCCCGCCTCCGCTCCTCCTCACGTCTCTTTCTTTCCTCCTCCTCTCTAGTTGACCTCCTCGGCACACCAAACGGGAAGTCTCTATACAGGTGCTCTGAACTGCCACACCTGTCACATTCACGAGGCATCGGACACCTAGCCGCCACATGACCCTCTTGCTTGCAATTACGGCAAACCAACTCCTTGCTACACATGTTTAGCAGGTGCCCGAACTGAAAGCACCTCCTGCAGTATAGTGGCTGCCCTGGGTATGACAGGAAGCCCCTATGACCCGCCACTGAAAAGTTCGCTGGTGGGTGGGTGAAACCTCCCAAACAACCTGGGTCCTTCTTCAATTTCACCCGAAACACATACTTGCAGTTGAAAATGCCCAAGACATTTTTCTGCTTCTCCCCTCCCTTCACGTATTCACAGTACCGCTCCAGGAACTGCTCCAGTAGTGCTACTTCTGTATAGGGGTTGTACACAGTCACAGTCACCACTTTTTCCATGAGCCCAAACAGGGCTCCACCCGCACTCCCTCCAGGCATGGATCACCTTCATTACTTCTGAGCCATTCAAAGACAGTCAAACAGCATCCCTCATTCACAAAGGTTACATCATATGTACCTTGACTCCGGAATTCATTGACGCTGTAGATATCCTGACGATGGGCTCCAGCCTTTCCCTCCAACAGGTCACGAACGACGTACACCAGGTTGTTTTTCTCACCACCTTCCACCACCACACGGATCGTATTCTTAATGAACATCCTCAGTCCAGACTGCCGGTACGGATACCGCAGTAGAAAATCAGCAGCACGCTGCCAGCAAAGCCCCTGGATCACTCCAGGAAAACTCGCACCCTCTGACTGCGACACACGATCGCAGCCAAAAGGCCGAGATAACACTGGCGCATAGCATACAATGGTTGATATTAGCGCATGGCGGCCCAGCCATGCTACCCTTTTATAGCAACAGCTACAGGACCTTCCAGGAACAAGGACCAATAAGAAACTGTTACAAACACATGTAGCTACATGACCTTCCTGGTGGACCAATAGGAGCCGCTGCAGCACCTGAACATGTGACCCCTGATCTCCAATGAGAGATCTCACTCTGGGCATGCTCAGAAGGGAAAACGCAGGACTTTGTCCCAAAGACGTCTGCTCCAGCACTGGCTATAATAGCAGATCCAGGAAAGGCAGCAGCAAGTCACTGCACAGTAGTGGAGTGGGCAAGACACTTGGACCGACGTCTCTGCTGAGCAGGCTCCACTGCGGCCGGAGATGAATGGGAGACCGCAGTGGGATGGGTTCGAGACTCCCCTTGTGCAGCAGCGGGAAATCGAACCCTAACATTTGGCATAGTCTACTCTTCCTGCAACTTATGCTTTCAGAATTAATCTTTTATCAGCTTCACAATTCAACGGAGACCCTAATCAGTGCTGTGGATTCCTGAAACAGCACCTTGCACTATGAATTTTTGGCCCATCAGTTTTTATCTTATCGGGGTAAAGTGGGATTCCTGGTGTCCCACCTTGAAGGAGAGGCCCTAGCATTGCTCAGCAATTAAAGACAAAAAAATCCTTCATCCGCAGTTGGTAAATTAACAAAATAAAAATTATTTTTATTGCAGCATGCATATGTCACAAGGGGAAAAAAGTGGGGGAGGGTAGGAAACCGGAGTGACCGGGAACATAGGTCTACACGCTTTGAGCTTGTACGCTCCTAGTCCTGAGCTGATATATTTTATTCCTTTTTGTGCTTTTTTCCTAGGATAGCTCAAACCCTTGTGGTAGAGAGGGGAACCTGTGACCATGGATGTACAGGCCTTCCTGGTTGCCTTCCAAAAGGTCTTTGATGAGCCTAGTCGTATAGCCTCTACTGCGTCTTCCCTTTTCCAAATGTAAGTAAACCAATACACCATCATTAACCTCACCCTGTCTTCCAAATCAGATTGGAACAATGGAGCATCATTAACTGCCTTCTGACAGATTATCCGGAAGGATCAATTACAAATTGGCTCATCGTGACATCCCTGCTACTCTTGAATTGATTTTTCTGGCAATCTGGATTGATCCCAGGATCCAGGAACTGACCAGAGATGTGACGCGCTAGAGGATACTGTTGCGTTTGGCTCCGTCCTTCCAGAGATCGTTTGTTCCCCAGTTTCCAAAGACTGCCATCTACTCTGAACCCATGCAGGTTGATTGTGTTAGACTGGCGGTGCTGCAGCTGGAATGTGATTGTGCCAGGGAAGTGTACTACAGCTGCATTAGCGTGAAACATTTCATTCATTGCTGTCCTGAAAGGTTCAAATAACTCTAAAACTTAGGGCCAGTAGGTGAAGCTTCTCTAGGTGAGAGTGTGAATTCTTCACCACTGACTTTAAATGTATCTGTGTCCTGTGATCATAGCAGTTAATTTCTTACAACAGGCCGTGGTGAAGCAGTATCAGAATCCTGCTCGATGCTTCCTGAATCTGTTGAGGGTTTCTTCCATCAAAGGAAAGGACATATACGAAGTTGTTCAAGTTGTCATGGAACAAGTAGAGCTCCAGATAGGGCCATTGCATTTGGAGAAGATCGCCTTCTATGTGCTGTCTGATTTGTTTCATCCACTTCTCTTAACTCTTTCTTGGTTGAGAACTCATGAGCCCATTTTTGCTTGAAGGTCCAGTGAGGTCCTTTGTTGGGGACAGTTGTGTTACAAGAGGTGTCTAGTCCCTATATGTCCAGCTCTACTGCCAGCGTTGCTGTGTTCACCGCCAGTTCATTATTTACTGACTTCTTAGATAAAAGGGAAGTTGAAGCGATATCTCCACATAGTTCCGACAATTGTTCCAATGACCTGTTCGTAGAAACATCCCCGGCATATCTTCATTGAGACCTATTTGAAGAATGACCCAGAGAAGGTATCTTCTGTTTCCAAGTGGTCGGAGGATGAGAACGTCAAAGCGAAGGCATCTTCTGAGTTTCCTCTATCTACCGACCAGGAGCAATAATCCCAGTCCATCATCGTGAGAATGAAACGTTATGTTCACACAGGGCATTTTTACAATCTTTTTTCCCTAATGAAAAACATTTTTAGGCAATCCATTGGATGGGTGAAAAACGCTGCAAAAACGCATAAGAAATTGACATACTTCAGATTTGAAAAACACATGGATGTTTTAAAAACGCAAAGGAAGAAAAAATGCAGCATCTGGATAACATTTTGGAAATTACATCCATTAGGCTTGGGTTGTAAAATGTTGCATTTTTTTGTGCTCTAAAAAACACTGCACAAGTCCTAACAGTTTATCTTTGTCACCTTTAAAATCCCTATAATTTATTTTTTCTATAAAGCCACCTACTTCCTACAAGGTAATATGACAGATACATGTTGATCTTCTGAGGATATTTTGTAATAGTAAAATTATATTATCATTGTTTTCAATCTCACATACTGTACATGTCTGATCAACTTGAACTTAGGTTCATGAAGCCACCTTTTCCAGCTTAGTTTTTATCATGAAGCCTTCATTTCCAGCTTCGTTTTTATCATGAAGCCTTCATTAATAGCTTCTTTTTATTATCATGAAGCCTTCATTTCCAGCTTCGTTTTATTATCATGAATAGTGTTGAGCATTCCGATACCGCAAGTATCGGGTATCGGCCGATATTCGCTGTATCGGAATTCCGATACTTAGTTCCGATATTTTCCATATATCGTATACCGGAATCGGAAGTTCCCATAATTCTTTGAGAGGCAATGTGATTTTAGTCAGCCAATGAGGAATCCTAAGAAGTGTGGGCACATCCTGTACTGCTGCGGTCATGTAACTAATGGCATGGCTGTGATTGGATGCTGAAATGATGTCAGAATGCACTATAAAAGGCGCCGCCGCCATTTTAGCGTCACTGTGCTGTGAACTCAGTTAGGGAAAGAACGCTGCTTGTACTCTGGCAGTTGAATTCATTAGTGTACTGATGCTGAGCTAGTTTAGAAGCTCTGCGCATTTTTTAAGTGATACTGTGCTGGTTGCGAGCAACGCTGTCTGTAGCTCTGAGGTACTGACGATCTTTTTTTTCAGTGTATTCGTGCCTGTTGTAAAGTCTCTTTTGCACTGTCAGTGTTGTTTTCACAGCTCTGAAGTGTGTGTAGTGCATGTCGCTGCAGTTTGTCTGTATAGGCAACGCATGTCTGTAGGCATCTGCGTGTCATGTCATGCATCTTTATTTTTCATTCAGTGTTAATTCTTGCTGCTCATCAATTGAAATTTAATAGTGTGACGCTTCCATCCTATACAATACCTTGTTGCAAACATATAGAAGTCCACAAAGGCCTTTCACAGATAGTGAACAGTTGTGTTTCAGTGTTCACTCAGTCTGTGAGTTTATTTTTTTAGAGTGAGATCCGCTCCAGTTACTTCAACATGCTGCGTGTACTCTGCTGAGGTCTGTCACTGCCTCATCCTTGTAATTTTTCAAAAATTGCTGCTGCTTTATTCTATTTTAAATTTACAAAAATCTATTAGTGTGACGCTCTTCCATCAAAATACAATACATTGCTTGCAAACATAATAGAAGTCCACAAAAAGGCCTTTCACAGCAAGTGAACAGTTGTGTTTCAGTGTTCACTCTAGTCTGAGGTTTAATTTTTTGTAGGAGTGTAGATCCCGCTCCACTTACTTCAACCACCGCTGCGTGTACTCTGCTGAGTGTCTGTCACTGCCTCATCCTTGTCATTTTTCAAAAATTGGTGCTGCTTTATTCTATTTTAAATTTACAAAAATCTATTAGTGTGACGCTCTTCCATCAAAATACAATACATTGCTTGCAAACATAATAAAGTCCACAAAAAGGCCTTTCACAGCAAGTGAACAGTTGTGTTTCAGTGTTCACTCTAGTCTGAGGTTTAAATTTTTTGTAGGAGTGTAGATCCCGCTCCACTTACTTCAACCACCGCTGCGTGTACTCTGCTGAGTGTCTGTCACTGCCTCATCCTTGTCATTTTTCAAAAATTGGTGCTGCTTTATTCTATTTTAAATTTACAAAAATCTATTAGTGTGACGCTCTTCCATCAAAATACAATACATTGCTTGCAAACATAATAGAAGTCCACAAAAAGGCCTTTCACAGCAAGTGAACAGTTGTGTTTCAGTGTTCACTCTAGTCTGAGGTTTAATTTTTTGTAGGAGTGTAGATCCCGCTCCACTTACTTCAACCACCGCTGCGTGTACTCTGCTGAGTGTCTGTCACTGCCTCATCCTTGTCATTTTTCAAAAATTGGTGCTGCTTTATTCTATTTTAAATTTACAAAAATCTATTAGTGTGACGCTCTTCCATCAAAATACAATACATTGCTTGCAAACATAATAGAAGTCCACAAAAAGGCCTTTCACAGCAAGTGAACAGTTGTGTTTCAGTGTTCACTCTAGTCTGAGGTTTAATTTTTTTGTAGGAGTGTAGATCCCGCTCCACTTACTTCAACCACCGCTGCGTGTACTCTGCTGAGTGTCTGTCACTGCCTCATCCTTGTCATTTTTCAAAAATTGGTGCTGCTTTATTCTATTTTAAATTTACAAAAATCTATTAGTGTGACGCTCTTCCATCAAAATACAATACATTGCTTGCAACATAATAGAAGTCCACAAAAAGGCCTTTCACAGCAAGTGAACAGTTGTGTTTCAGTGTTCACTTAGTCTGAGGTTTAAATTTTTTGTAGGAGTGTAGATCCCGCTCCACTTACTTCAACCACCGCTGCGTGTACTCTGCTGAGTGTCTGTCACTGCCTCATCCTTGTCATTTTTCAAAAATTGGTGCTGCTTTATTCTATTTTAAATTTACAAAAATCTATTAGTGTGACGCTCTTCCAACAAAATACATACATTGCTTGCAAACTATAGAAGTCCACAAAGGCCTTTACAGCAGTGAACAGTTGTGTTCAGTGTTCACTCTAGTCTGAGGTTTAATTTTGTGAGTGTAGATCCGCTCACTTACTTCAACCACGCTGGTGTACTTGCTGAGTGTCTGTCATGCCTCATCCTTGTCATTTTCAAAATTGGTGCTGCTTATTCTATTTTAATACAAAAATTATTAGTGTGACGCTCTTCAGAGGACAGCGTTGTTGGCCAGTTGGGAGTCTGCAGCACATGGTTGATTTCATGCTGCAGTGCCTGAGAAACGACACGCCGCATCGCCCACATTTCACACGTCAGATTATTAGGGTGTATCACCCTCCTAGACCCTCGCTACCGGGACAACTTACAAAGCCTCATCACACCGTTGAAACCGGGACCGTAAAATGCTGGAGGACCAAGACACACTGTTGAAATCCATAATGTTCTCCATTCCAGCCGAGAGCGCTGCTGCTGCTACTGCTTTACAAAGCAGCTCTGTGCGTCGAGGCATTGTAGACACCTCTGCAACAAGAGGGAGCACAAGCAGCGCCTCTGCACAGGGCAAGAGCTGTATGTTACAAATGTGGCAAAGTTTTGTGACAGCGCCACCAAGGTCTACACCATAGTGATGGGAAATCTAGTTAATTTTGGTGATTAGTTCACCATGAACTAGTTCACTGAAAAGATTAGTTCAAAAGATTAGTTCATTTAGTTCATTTAGTTCAGTTTTTCTCCACCCTATCCTGTGAGGAGCTGATAGGAAATGCATCATGTGACCTGTGAACTAAATGAACTAGATGAACTGCTGAACAAAATGTTCTATTGAGAATGACTCAGGACAGCCTAGTTCAATCTGATGCCTCTCACTGAGCCCAGCAGTGCCACATAATGATTGTGTATGAGGGGGCTGAGAAGCAGTTCAGCATCCACCATTTTAAGAACAGAACAGGGGTCAGTGTTAAAGATTTTAGCAAGACTGATCTTCTAGGCTAGAGGCATGAACTACACACAGAAACACTCTCTCATACACACATATGAGCTGTGTCTGTGTACTGTGTGTGCAATTTCAGTTTTTATTAATAATATTATTATTACTATTATATTTGTATTTGATGTGTGGTATAGTGTTTTACTACCTTGTTTTCCAGCATCAAGAGCTGTAAAGAGCCAGTGTGAGACAGAGCAGGGAGCTTCCTGGAGCTGTATGAACCTGGATCACTCTCTGTCTCCTCCCACTTACTGTTTAGTTCACAATGAACTAATCTGTGTCAGTGATGGTGAACTAGATGAACTAGTTCACTCTGAAGATTAGTTCATTTTGAACTACTCACTCACGAACTACCCATCACTACTACACCATCCGAGACGGCTCCATTCACCAGGAAGCAACGTTTCCGTAAGATGGTGACAGACTACATGTCTTTCCCTCTCAGTGTACTCCCAGATGCCTCTTCCCCTTTCAAGTTTTGGGTCTCTAAGCTGGATACATGGCCAGAGCTTAGCCAGTATGCCTTGGAGGTGCTGGCTTGCCCTGCTGCCAGTGTATTATCTGAGCGCGTCTTTAGTGCTGCAGGTGGTGTACTAACAGACCGTCGCATGCGACTATCCTCAGACAATGTAGACCGGCTTATTTTTCTGAAAATGAACAAGGCATGGATCTCACCTGAATTTGCCTGTCCGTTTTCAGATTAAATAACTGTTTGCCAACGTTTTCCAAGTCTCCTGTTATGTTCATCTTTCTACCACCTGAACTCTACTCCCTGGGCTACAACACTGCCAGTCAGAGGGGAATGATCAGTTACAAAACAAAATGTTATCCCAACAAATAGTAGCGCAACGACTCCAGTGCCCACTTTATCGCCAGGCACTCTCTCTCTACAATGCTGTCTCTGTTTTTTGATGGAGTAAGTTTTCGACTCAGGAAACTAATGGGATGCTCCTCCCCGTTAAGCTCCAGTCCTGAGACAACACGGCACCCAGACCTACCTCTGACGCATCAGTCTGGACAATGAATTCTCTTTTGAACTCGGGTGTGCTCAAAACTGGTGACCCACACAGTGCCCCTTTTATTGCCCCTGTTGATGACCCCTTGCTGATTTATTAATCCGGCCCCACCAGATCCATGGGTATTCTCTCAAACTGGACCTCTAAAATTTTTAATGGCACCAGGGGACTCACAAAATGAGGCTGAGGACTGTGTACCTGGCGCATGCGACAAGAGTTACAATACCGTTTAACTTCTTGATAGACCCCCAGCCAGTAAAACCGTTGTATAATTCTGTGTAGGGTTTTCTTTTGGCACAAATGTCACCCTAGTACATGCGCATGCGCTAAGTCCATTACCAACCTCCGATATGACTGCGGTAGCAGCAATTGCTAAAAAATTTCCACATGTATTTTATAAACCTGATACAGCAAATCTTGGTTCAGCTCTAATTGTTGAAATACTGTAGCTGCCCCGGGGTGTTGGGGTTCCCCATTGACAACCAGTAAATTTTCACGGGCTAGACTCAACGTAGGGGCCGCGGAGTTGCGCCTTACCAAATTTGTCACCTGTCACATTTAAGTATTACAATTCAGGTCCCCGGGGGCAAATCTTCCATCTCCCCAACTAACACTTCGATAGGAGAGGTGTTTTCCTACTCCACCGAAGGCAAAGGTAATACTGCCCACTGCACACATGTGTTATGCATAGTGAGACTGATAGTAGCCAACAAAGTAGCTAACAAAGGCCACTTGTGATCGCCCTATCAGCGTAGGAACAATGCTACTCAAACGATCTGCCATGATCCTGGACAAAATCTTGATATCATGGTCAATGAGTGAGAATGTACGATAGGATCCAGGCAGATGTGAAGGTTTGTTTGGTTTTAGTAGCACCTTCATGTGTGACATGTTTGAATGGCTGGGCAACCCTCCTGTCTCCAATATATGATTGAAGGTGCGTACCAATGTGGACGGGATATCCTCACTCAATAATTTTAATAATTTGGCTGTAAACCCGTCAGGTCCTGGAGCTTTCCCGTATTTCAAGTAACTTATCGCCGCTGTCACTTCCGTCACCTCAATTTGTTTTTTTAAAAGGAGAAGCTGATAGTTTGTGATGGATGGTAACCGTATTCCATCTACAAAGGTGTTACCCTCCGCACTATCCGTATGTTCCACCTTATATAAGTCTGAGTAGTATTCTTGTAGAATGGTGTTTATGCTTCGAGGGTCTGTGTTCATGATCCCATGTTTATTCGTTAATGCTGTAATATGTTGATGACGAATGTGATTTCCTTTCGCTAGTCGTGCTAATAGTCTCCCTCATTTGCTACCATAACGATATACATCGGCTCTATAATTGTTATTACTGCTTCTCTCTCGTCGATATACCCATACGTGTAAGTCAGCCTTAGCCTGCTTACATCTATTTTTAACCTGTGTTGATGAACTTGTCTTGTTTGCCGTGTACCTATCGCGTAATATCCTGCTAGCCTGCGAGTAGTTTGTCGCTATCTTCTTTTTTAGCGTTGTCTGATAACCTATTAGTTTCCCGCGCATTACTCCCTTCCCTGCTGCCCATAAAAGTTCCGGCCTATCCCTAGTATCTCCATTATCCCTTACATATTAAAAACACCATTGCTTCACCTGATGTCGAAACTTCTCATCCATTAACAAATAGGTCGGGAAGCGCCAAGTTTGGTCTGGCCCCATCTGCACCATATCTGGCAGGGTCACTGATACGGGCGCGTGGTCATATATAGCTACGTTGTGCACATCTGCCTCTTCCACTCCCCTTAATAGCTCCTGTGATAGCAATATATAATCTATTCTGGACCAAGAGTCATGTGGCGCCGAATAGAATGAATATTCACTGCCATCTGGGTTCAGGTGTGTCCAAATGTCTACAAAGTTAGTCGTGTCTAGCAAGGGTTATTATAAACGTGTGTCATGTGATCGCACATTCATTCGCATCGACCTACAGTTCTTCACTGGTTCGATTCACCATATTTAAGTCACCACCGTGGGTTTGTTTTAATGCTCTCCTATCGGCCTGATATGCTTGGATACCTGGGATAAATTCAGGAGCGTCTCCAAACTCCCTACTCACATGTCAGCGCAGGAACCGGAAGAGGGAACGTGCTTGTTTTGTTGCGCATAGGTGGAGTTTTATACAGTAAATGATTACTGCTGTCTTATTTTTTGCGTCCCAAGGGCAGAATAAGGCTGCGTAACGTTACATTTTAAGACACTCATATAATAGACACACGCTACCCTAACCGTGACACAAGGAAGGTATTGTTGCCGGATAAAGCCGCCATTTTAGCGTCACTGTGCTGTTAATTCAGTTCGGGACAGAACGCTGCTCTGCTGACTCTGAGGGACAGTTAGAGATTGCGATTTTGTGTACTGTGCTTTAGGCAGGCTAGTTTACCAACCGCTGTGTACATCTTCCTTTTGCCTTGCAGTGTTTTTTTCACAGCTCTGCAAGGTGTGTGTGTGAGTGCAGGTGACGCGCTGCAGTTTGCTCGGCATACAACGCTGTATGTAGGCATCTGCACATGTCACTCTCACATCTTTTTTTTTTTTTTTTTCTTTAGTGTAATTCTTGCTGCTCCATAAATTGAAATTATAGTGTGACGTGCTTCCATCCGTATCCAATACATTGGTTGAAAACACTGTAGAAGGACACAAAAAGCCCTTTCACAGCTAACAGTTGTGTTCACTGTAGTCTGAGATTTTAATTTATTGAATTTTGATCACGCTCCAGTTACTTCTTCAAGCAATGCTGCTTGTACTCTGCTGAGCGTGTCTTACTGCCTCATCCTTGTCATTTTTCTCTAATTGGTGTACATGTACATCAAAGTAGTCTTCATTTGGATCGAAATCCAAGCAGGTACCCGGACACTCTATGGCTGCTTTTATACGGTGGACTGGCTCCAACATTCAATAAGACTTAAGATGCAATCGGGCACCTTGGCAAGGCCCAATCCTCTTCTCCCTCTGATATCTAACAAACAGGTCATGCTGGAGAGACTTGCATCTACTGCCACTCAGGGTCTTCAGCTCCTTTGTGAGAAACTAATGTTTGGCCAGCCAGTATATCAAATAAAGTTCATGAGAAATGGGAACTGTGGTTGGCTTCACTTTTGGTACTGGGTGCTAATACCAAACCATGGTGTGCCATTCAATGGATATTCCTGGCTGGTTGGAGACAAGCTCATTCCCACAGAAAAGTACCAGAAAGCTAAGGAGATGGTGGCCTCTCTCAACATGAAGGAGTTTGCTCGTTGTCTAGGAGACCGACCACCCCTGCTGTGTACCTTGTCAACGTTGTGTTGAAGCTTGCAAGGATTAAGAGGTTACAGTGTCAAGTCTGGTTTTTACTAAAGATCCTGCTGTGTATATAGTTTTTATGTTTTTTTTTTTTAAATACAATGTATCTTATGAATGTTAAAAAACTTTTTTTTTTTTTTTTTAGGTATTTTATCTACCGTAGCTAGTTGCTGATCGTTGACTCTACACCCCTCTCCCCAGAATGTTACTCGGGTTATGGGGAGAAAATCACCAGCTATTCCAGACTGATTTCATGTTAATGTGTCTGGCTCTTACACAGCACACAGCACTTGATGTTAGTTTATCTTTTTCCTAAATTATTTGTTACACTGCCCTTGTCACATTTTATTTGCGCTTTTTTTTTTAAGCACAAGGTTTTTTACACTTCCTTGTTCTGTAAGTAGGCTTAATGGTTAAATGTTTTATACTAGATGTAAATATGTAACATGTAAATTTTATATAAAGATTTTGCAAATTATGAGGTCCACACCATCAGGCTCTTTCGTCCCCTCTCCCTCAGAGTAGCGGTAATATATCGGACCCCAGGCTCGCACACAGTTCCTTGACCACTTCTCTGCCTGGCTGCCGCACTTTCATGTCCTCAGAAGTACCAACCCTTATCCTTGGAGACTTCAACATCCCCATTAACAGCCCTACTTCCACACTCAAAACACATTTGTTCAGAGCGGCCTATCACATTCACTAATCAAAGTCATTCTATGTGTAACTGTGTGTGTGTGTAGCCCATTCACTATCTCCATCCATCCCTCACTCCCTGAAAATGGCTGGACCATCATTGTAAATACACCATTGTATATAACAACTGTACTTTGTAGCTCCCCCTCCTCATTGTAGATTGTAAGCTCTCACGAGCAGGGGCGGCTTATATTGCTTTAATTATTGTATTGTTAACGTTGTCACTTATGACTTGTGTTATGAAACTGTTAAACTGTACAGCCTGCGGAATCTGTTGGCGCTATATAAATAAAGATTATTGTTATTATTATAGAGGCCCACTCAGTAGTGGTGAAGTGTGAACGGCGCAAATTGCGAGTTGATTGCGACTGATGCAGCTGATACTCCATTACTGCTGGCTGCTGCTCACACAACCGCTCCAACATATGTAACGTGGAATTCCACCTGGTGGGTACGTCACATATGATGCGATGTTCAGGAAGGCAAAATCTGCGTTGCAGAGCTGCAATGCGCGATCTGGCCATGGTGGAACGTCGCAAGTTAGCGCACTGTAGGCGGACCTTGTGCAGCAGTGCATCAAGATCTGGATAGTCCCTCAAAAAACTCTGGACGACCAAGTTTAGCACATGTGCCAGACATGGTATGTGAGTGACGTTGCCTAGGCCCAGACCTGCCACCAGATTTCGGCCATTGTCACACACTACCAAGCCTGGCTGGAGATTCGCTGGCAAAATACACATGTCGCTCTCTTGCTTTATGGCATTCCAGAGCTCCAGCGCTGTGTGGCTTTGATTCCCCATGGAAATTAATTTCAGGACGGCCTGTTGACGTTTGGCCACGTCTGTGCTCATATCGGTCAAGAGGCTCGCTGTCTGGGTGTTATGTTTGACACCAATCTCTCCTTCACCTCCATATACAATCTGTTGCCCGCTATTGCCGCCTACACCTAAAGAACATCTCTCCCGAATCCAAGACTTCTCCCGCGCTGCGCCAATACTGTGGAATGCTGTACCCCAAGAAATTAGAACTATCCACAATTTGCATGTTTTCGGGCGCTCACTCAAAACACATTTCTTCAGAGCGGCCTATCACATTCACTAATCAAAGTCATTCTATGTGTAAGTGTGTGTGTGTAGCCCATTCACTATCTCCATCCATCCCTCACTCCCTCAAAATGGCTGGACCATCATTCTAAATACACCATTGTATATAAACACCTGTACTTTGTATCTCCCCCACATATTTGTAAATTGTAAGCTCTCACGAGCATGTGCGGATTATATTGCTTTAATTATTGTATTGGTAACGTTGTTACTTATGACTTGTGTTCTGAAACTGTTAAACTGTAAAGCGCTGCGTAATCTGTTGGCGCTATATAACTAAAGATTCTTATTAAGCGTTCACGGGTCCATGTAGAGGTAGACCGTGACGGCTCCTGCAACGATGTTTCTGAGGAACTGGAGAAGGAGGAGTCAATGTGTACAGACTTGATTCCTGCAATCCTTGTAGTTGGCTGAACACGTACAGCGCCACTCGCAAGATCTGTACCCGGCTCCACAACATTGACCCAATGGGCAGTGAGGGAAAGGTATCGTCCCTGGCCATGGGTACTGGTCCACGCAGCGGTGGTCAGGTGGACATTGCTACTGACGGAGTTTAGTAGCGCATGTTTAATTTTAACCTCAACAACATGCTTTGCAGACCAGGGACGGCTTGCCTGCTGAAATAAAATCAGCTTGGCACATTGTATTGTGGGCCTGGCAATGCCATTAAGTTCCGTAAACTGTCAGTCTCCACCAGCCTGAATGGCAGCATTTCAAGGGACAGGAGTTTTGCAATGCCAGCATTCAGAGCCTGTGCTCGTGGATGGTTTGCCGAGATTGGGCCTACACCCGATACGCCACAACCTGACACCCACAGATAAACAAGCCATAAAATCTCTGAAAGATAACCCCAACATTATTATTAAACCAGCAGATAAGGGGGGTGCTATCGTTATTATGAATAAGACCCAATCTATTGCCGATCTATTAACTGTCAGTTAACCTAACCTACAGACAACTCAATTGTGACCCTACATTTTACATCTGTCAAAAAATTGATCGTATCCTGACAAAACATCTTTAATTGATCACCATAGACTGTAAGACTATGACATTCCTTAATATTCAATACCCCATCACCCCTGTTTTCTACACACTCCCAAAAATCAACAAAAAACTACATTATCCACCTGCATACCCTAGAGGGATAATTCTCCGTGTTCTACAGTATCACTCAAATGTTTAACATGTTGCCTAATTCCTATGGATATATATTCTTCACCCTATGTATATATTGTTATATATTATACATTGTCATTGACTGTAAATTTTTCTATCTCTTCCAGCGACTATTTGATAAAGGCCACTGCGTTGCCCAAAACGTCAGTCAGTCGTCTCATAGCTATTTTCTTTTTTCACATCAAGTGTGCAATAAAAATTTCCAATTTAACCATGACATATGCAGTTAAACTTGTGCAGTGATTCTCTATAGACTGTACATCTTCAGTGTGTCTTTGTAACTCAACTACGTGTTTTCTCCGCACATGTTTACACATATTTGTGGTATTGAGGTTACTGACACTTTACCTCTTTTTACTTTTTGATTACACAGCTTGCATTTGACATAGCAAATATCATCTGCAAGTGTGTGAAAAAAGGACCACGCAGTGCAAGTCCTGGGAGCATCGTTTAGACTTTTGGAAGAGAAATTATCCAAACAGGTGCCAAAATGGAGGCTACAGGCAACAGAGTATGCAGCCTAACTCTCCCTCCTGTTTGTACCGTTGGGGCAATCGCTTCCTCAGAGC
This sequence comes from Oophaga sylvatica, assembly GCA_033576555.1. Taxonomy (NCBI): domain Eukaryota; kingdom Metazoa; phylum Chordata; class Amphibia; order Anura; family Dendrobatidae; genus Oophaga; species Oophaga sylvatica. The sequence goes on from JARQOD010000004.1 coordinate 115,876,783, forward strand.
TGCTCCCACCACCTTCCTGTTCCTCACGCCATGTTGGGTCTTGGACCTCATCATCTCCACTAACCTCTTCCAACACCTGCTGCTGTTGGGTGGTCTGGCCACCACCATGCTCAACAGAAACTGGCACCTGAGTCTCATCATCATCAGATGCGTTCTGCGGTGTGCTGACCATCGGCACTGTCTCACCCGCCTCTTCAGATTCAGAGAGACACAGCTGTTGCGCATCACTGCATACTCCCTCTTCTTCACATTCCAGAATGCTGCTTGGCTGGGCCCCTGTTTGCAAACCAACAGATTCTGAGAACAGAAGCAGAGACTCAGCTGGCTCCTGTACAGAACTCTCTGACTGACTGGGCAATTTGGCAGGCGGTGAAGAGACAGATGGTTGCTCAACAGTGCTGTGGTCCTGAGAGGAGGTGGAAGCAATTGAAGTCGATGCATTGGACCCTGGGCTCCAACACCGCCAGTTGTTGCCTGTAAGTGCTGTTAGCACAGTCAACACTTGCTCCTGTGTTACTGGGGTTGAGTAATGGCAGCTGTTCCCCTGCTGTGTGTACGACAAAAAGTCTTGCTGCCTCCACCCTGTCCTCTCATCCCTGGGCTCCAACACCGCCAGTTGTTGCTCGGAAGTAATTGGCACGGGTACTGACTCATGCCCACCCTGGTTACAGCACGACAGCTGTTTCCTGGCAGTGTCAACGTAAATTAGCCTCCAATAAGTTGTCCTGTCATGTTGCATTCCGGTTATCCGACTCTATGGTGCCTGCAGTTTAGGTGATTCCTATGTGTGCTGTGAGATATGTAAATAAAGGCTCTTTCCGTTGTGAAAATAGGACAAGCACCCACTGTAGGACTGTGTGATTTGGTAACTGCAGACGGCTTGCGGCCTGTCAACTTACATTTTCATGGGTGCCTTATGGTACCCGTCCGAGTTCCAGTACCGTCAGCTGGTTCTCCACAGTGCCTTTGGCCTAGGTGCCTCCATCTCGGTATCCGAGTTCCAGCAACGTCTGCTGGTCCTTGGTAGTGCTTTGGAGCACAGGTACCTCCTGCTTAGTAACCGTGTCCCAGTAACGTCAGCTGGTCCTCGGTTGTGCCTTTGGCTCTTTTCCTTCTGCTGCCCCTCCGGGTTCCAGCACAGTCAGCTGGTCCTCGTTACTTGCATTAGCTTTTGTACCTTCTGCTACCCGTCCGGGTTCCAGTACCGTCAACTGGTTCTCCATCTCGGTATCCGAGTTCCTGCAACGTCTGCTGGTCCTTGGTAGTGCTTTGGAGCACAGGTACCTCCTGCTTAGTAACCGTGTCCCAGTAACGTCAGCTGGTCCTCGGTTGTGCCATTGGCTCTTTTCCTTCTGCTGCCCCTCCGGGTTCCAGCACAGTCAGCTGCTCCTCGTTACTTGCATTGGCTCTTGTACCTTCTGCTACCCGTCCGGGTTCCAGTACCGTCAACTGGTTCTCCGCAGTGCCTTTGGCCTAGGTGCCTCCATCTCGGTATCCAAGTTCTAGCAACGTCTGCTGGTCCTTGGTAGTGCTTTGGAGCACAGGTACCTCCTGCTTAGTAACCGTGTCCCAGTAACATCAGCTGGTACAAGGTTGTGCTACAAATACAAGATACAGAACAAGAGACACAAGAACAATAAGCAGAAGATCTAAAAGCAGAAGAACATGAAGTATAAGACCAAAATGAAGAGCAAAATATATGCTCTAAATTATAAGCAGAAGAAGACTAAGCAGTGTATGGGGGTGAGTCCGTTCCTCCTCGTGGTGCCCCTGGTAAATGCCTGATGCTGCAGGCTAAACTGAACACGGACAAATACTGTTGTAATTTAAATCTTTTGTGGCAGCAAGAACGGAACGATGAAAAAATCATACTTTTACAGATTACAAGTACAGGAATCTCTGTCACAAATAAGAATATGATGAAGAAGATGAAGGACTATAATATGAAGAAGAATAATAGTTTAAAAAGAACAATATGAGTAATGTTAACAAAAAGATGAAAAGCAAGAAGTTTTAGAAGAAGATAAAGAAGGTGAAGATGAAGAATAATTTGATGACAAAGATGATGCTGCTGAAGATTATAAAGGAGAAAGTGTGGCAAAAGTTAAAAATGTGAAGAGCATGGAAGTTGTGAAACATACATATTTGCCAAAATAGAAAAAAGGTTAACAACATTGTCAATTTCGAACGTATTTCCTAAAAAAAAAAATTAATGCTATTCCATTGGATTGGGTTAAACATCTATGCCTTTAATGTCTCCTCAACCTCCCCCAATACATTCTACATTACTCTTTGTTGTTTTCCTTCATGTACAATTAACCTACAAGGCAAGAATGCGGTTTTTTAATTTCAATATTTTGTTCCCATAGACTTACATTGGACTTCCGGTATCGGGTATCGCCGATATTTTTTGGGTATCGGCGATACCATTCCGATTCCGATACTTTTGGATATCGGAAAGTATCGCTCAACTCTAATCATGAAGCCTTCATTTCCAGTTTTTTTAAGAGAATCACTTCTCCTTGTAAACCATGATGATGGTACTCGGTAAATGAAATCCCACCAGCTGTCTCATACAACTGTGCTTGTATTTTTTTTTCTGTGATTTCTCTTGCTGAGCTAAATTGGGAGATTGCTTTTATGTGGAAATATTTGGAAAATAATGTATATGCATGTATTCTATAATTCAGCAGGAGACCATGAGGAAACGGTCACAGCAATCAATTCTGCTTTCATGATGTCAATCTGTCAATTGAAAAGAAATTCATGATCGGAAGTTCTCACACCATAAAAATAAGAGCTAAGTGGATTGAAAGTACTATTCATATGTCTTATCACGAAGTTCAGCATTGCTGGTATTTACATATGCTTGAAAGCCTCTATGTAACTGTAAATAACTGAACGTCACTTCCTTTTTCAAACAAATTTTATTAACATTTTAAAGACGTTTTAAATTACAAACATAACAGTAAAGTAATACAATATTGTTTGAATAGTATAGTTTAGTTTAGAACATAACAGTAGATATTATAATATAATAAACCATGATTTACGATTATAACTAAAACTAACCGTTAGATTTCACCTTATGGGTGAGCAGTTAAGAGGTAAAGAGGTGAATATTTTTAAGAGGCATATTCCAACCAAGATTTCCATCTTTTTAAATTTAGACATATAATTGTTGACTGTGGCATGACTCTTTTCATATAGGTTGTGTAAAGACATTTTTTCCAAAATTTGACTTGTTTTAGGAATTGTTTCCTCATTACAAAATGTCGCAATTGCATTCTTGGTAACTAGGAAAAGATGAATGATTACAGGGATATGTATGGTATTTATTTCTTCTAATTCTAAAGAGAGCAGAGCCATATGTGGGGTTATGGTAATTTTTTGTTTAGTAATATCATTAACTATCTTAGACATTTCATTCCATAATGGTCTTATTTTTGGGCATTCCCAAAAAAGATGTAGCAGATCCCCTGATTGCCCGCAATTTCTCCAGCAATCAGGAGATCTTCCGGGGAACATTCTTGCTAATTTTAATGGGGTAAAATACCATCTGGAAGTTATCTTGAAAAAGATTTGTGTAAAGATGCACAAATATTTGATGAGTATGTTTGCTTGAAGGCCTGTTCCCATTGTTCCTGAGTTATATTCATTTTCAGGTCTCTCTCCCAATTAAGCATAAATAGAGTTTTATCAGAATTTTGAATTAAATTTAATGACTCATAGATACTTTTTAATTTCCAAAAAATTTTGTTGTTTGGATTACATACCAGTTGACTGGTAATTTCTGTAATATATGACTTTTTTCTAATAAATTTTGATATATATTTTCTTAAGACAGATACTAGATGGATATCATCCGATGAGAAATTGATGCTGGGTAATTAAAATCTCATTACTGACAAATTGTTTCCCATCAAATAAATCGCTTTACTTTTTTAATATTGGTATTTTTCCACAATTGTGGAATCTCCTTGTCTATCACTAGTCCAAAGAATTTCAAAGAAATATTTTTTATTTGTGTAAATCTGGAGGATTTGTTTCTTTGAACTTGTGGTTTAGCTAGTTGCTTCCATGCCGTCACATTGCCGATAGCGTAGGTGAGAGATGATATTGTTGATTTGATGATGTAAGAGAATCCAATATTATTTTCAATAACGAGGTATTTTTATTTGAAATTTTTCTATTTCTAACCATATAGGAGGGTTGTTTGCAGAAATCCAATAGAGAGATTGCTTGATCAAGTTAACATAGTAGTAATTTAACAAGTTTGGAAGAGCTAGACCTCCATTGAGTTTACTTCTGCTTAAAGTGTTAAACGCTATTCTAGCTCTTTTTTTGTTCCAAATAAAGTTGTTTACATATGATTGCAGCTTTTTAATACATTTCAGAGGAATATTTAGGGGAGAGCCCTAAAGACATATAACATTTTTGGAAAAGTAAAGAGTTTAAAGAGGACCATTCTCCCAATCCATGAAATCTCATGTTGGCATGACCATTTAAGTCGTTTTGTGTGATTTTGGTGATATTTATCATATTGAATTCTACTGTTTTGCTGAATGTTCTTGCTATAGAGACTCCTAAGTATGAGATATACTCCTTTTCCCACTCAAAATCTGCCATCAATTTAATTCTAGAAATGACCGGTTCATTAAGAAAAAAATCCAAAATTTTGGATTTAGACTCATTCATTTGTGAGGAGACCATAGAGAAATTATGGAATACTGAAAGCATTTTCTTAATTGAGTTTAGTGGGTCTGTAATGCTTAAATATGTCATCTGCAAAGAGTCCTATTTTGTATAAATTCTTCCCCATTTGTAGGCCTTTATATCTTGATTGGATCTTATATCCTCAGCCAGAAGTTCCATAATCAGGGCAAATAACAGGGGGGAAAGTGGACAACCCTCTCTGGTTCCATTCATAATTTGTATTTGGGGAATTTGATGGTTATTAGCAAAGATATTTGCAAAGGGTTGCTGATAAAGTGCCATTATTTTTCTGACTATGTTGTCATTGAATCCAAATTTGTGTAAGGTAGCGATCATAAAATTCCAGTTCACTCTGTCAAATGCTTTTTCAGCATCTAGGGCCAGTAACAATGATGGAATCCTTTTTTTTTATGTAATCAATTAAATTTAGTATTCTTCTGGTACCATCACTGGTCTGTCTACCTTCTATAAATCCTAATTGGTCTCTATGGATGATGTCCGGTAAAAAATTTTTTAGCCTATTTGCCAGAATTTTGGAATAAATTTTAATATCAGAATTTATTAAGGAAATGGGTCTATAATTGTTTACCTTTTCTAAGTCCCCTTTAGGCTTTGGGATTAAAGTAATTATTGCTTTCAGCATTTCAGGAGGAAAAAAACCTACTGTAGAGGCTTTGTTAAAGACCCTAGTTAAATAGGGAGCTAATAATCCTTCAAAGTTTGGTAGTATTCATTAGAATAGCCATAGGGCCTGGGGATTTTTTAATTTTTAGCGAGCCTATAACCTCCAAAACCTCTTTTATAGTAAATGGAGAATCCATTGAAGCCAATTGCAGACTAGTAATTTGAGGTAACTTTAGGCGAGATAGGAAGTCATTAATATTTTGATGATTTGGTTGGTTAATATTATGGTCCAGCTTCAAATTATAAAGAGAGTTATAATAATCGGCAAATGCTTTTACTATGTCTTTAGGGTGTTCTAGCAACTTATCTCCATATTTTATTTTTTTAATTTTACTTCTAATTCTTAGCGCCCTAAATTTTTGCGCCATGAGTCTAGTGGGCTTTTTATCGATGAATAGTAATTTGAGCTCATAGATTTTACGTATTTATCATATTCAGTAAACAAAGCTGCTTTCAAATTTCTTCTTAACCTAAGAATTTCCGCTTGAATAGTTGAGGAGCATAACAATGGTTTCAGAAGTTCTTCCTCCTTATTTTTGAGTTCTAATTGTAACTTGTATATATTATCTTTCTCTCTTTTTTTATTAATGTGAGAGATATGAATCATTTTACCTCGAATAACGGCCTTATGGGCGTTCCATAGAGAAAATGGACAGATATCATCTATATCATTTTCTCTAAAGTAGTTTGTAATAGCTTCTTCTATTTCTTTTTTTGAATTTGAGTTAAATAACAGTGAGGAGTTACATCTCCATATAAAGTTAGATCTGTCTTGTCCTAAACAAATTTCAGCTACTATTGGTGAGTGATCAGAGAAAGACCTGGGAAGAATATCTATTTTTTTAAATTTTGATATCGATAAGGAATCTGTTAAGAACAGATCTATTCTTGAAAACGTTTTGTGTGCATTTGAAAAGAAGGTATATTCCCTTGATGATGTATTTAAACATCTAAAAATGTCTAAATATTCGTGGCTATTTAGCCAATTGTCAAGTTCAGGAAATGAAGATCTGGTGGAAGAAGTAGAGTCCAGTCTTCCATTAGGAACTATATTAAAATCTCCCACCAGGATGACTGTTCCCTGCTTAACCTCCTGTATTTTTTTATCCAAAGTATCAAAGAAGCGTAACTGAGCCTGGTTCGGAGCGTATATGTTAACAATTGTTGTAAGTTTATTTTCCAATTGACAAACCAGGATCAAATATCTTCCCTCAATATCCTTGTATTCTTTGATCAGTTCAAGTGATATTGAATGTTTTATTAGAGTAATTACTCCCGACTTCTTTCTTTCATTTAAAGATTTATATATTAAGGGAAAAATTTTATTTTCAATCTTGGGATGTCTATCCCTGGCTAACTTCACTTCCTGAAGGCATATAATGTCTGCCTTACTTTTTTTTATATCCCTCCAAGTGTGATACCTCTTAATTGGACTATTTAGGCCTCTTACATTTAAAGATAAAATTTTAACCATAACAAATAACAATCAAACTGCTAATAAACAAATAGAAAGAGAACACAACATTTTTGATAATCTTTCTAAGTGGGAAAGTTCGTGTTTAGTAGAAACTTCCGCAAAGTCCTGCCTGTTAAAACCATAAGGATCATTCTTCAACCTTGATCCTTGTTTTCTTTATCGAAAGAAGATATGAATGAAATACCATCCTGGGGAGATAAGATTTGCATAATTTTCCCTTTGTAGTTGACCAATAATTTGGTTGGGAATCCCCACCTATAGACCAAACCCTTTTCTCTCAATTTAGTAGTCACTTCATTAAAACTCTTTCTTGCTTGAATAGTATCTTTTGAAAGATCTGCAAAGATCTTAATATCATCATAGGGCTGAGGAAGATATTTTTTTAACTTTCATGTAATCCAAAAGTTTCTCTTTCGTTGAATAGAAATGAAATCGCAGGATTATATCTCTGGGTATTTCAGACAAGATAAATCTAGGTCTGGGTAATCTATATATTCTGTCTACTAAAAGCTCAATTTCTGGAAGTTTAGGAAATATTTTCTAAAGAATTTTCTTGAAATATTTTTGTAGACCATTTTGATTTATCTTTTCTGACACTCCTCATAATTTGATGTTGTTGCGTCTATTACGATCCTCCAAATCCGCCAGTTTTACCCAGAGAAATTGGATCTCTTTCTGGGTGTCATTTTGTTGCTTTTGTATGGAAACTGATTGTTTTTCCAGTTTCTCTATCTGCTTATCATTTTTGTCAATTCTTGTTTTTACTTGTCTATGTTTGTTTGTAATAGATTTGTCTGTTTATCTAGGCTATGTTGAAAGCTTTGATTTAAAGCCAGAATCAAATCATTTATGTACTGTTCAGATACCCCTTTATCTGTAGCCTGAATATCGTCCAGACTAGTACCAGATTCAGGGTTAGTATCTTGAGGACTTTCTTCGAGTCTAGGCCTATTTTTTTTAGGGCTTTGTATATGAGTAGACTCGAAAAACTCCTCATCAGATCCTGATGGAGGAACAGTTGACCTTTTAGTTTTTTTACTTTTCTTTTGATCGGAGTGAGTATTTGTGCCTCAATAATGTTATCAAGTTCTTGGATCATAAGAGTTGTTGGATCACCCTTAAAGCTGGGTCTCACATAGCGATCCCGCAACGATCACGACGACGATGCGACCTGATAAGGATTGTTGTTGCGTCGCTGTGTAATCGCTGGTGAGACGTCAAACATACCGACTCTCCCAGCGATGCCGCAACGATGAGGATGATCATAGCGATCTTCGTTACGACGTCAGCGGTCGTTGAAACCCTGTCACACTACACCTATTCGGACGACACAGCGCTCGATGTGGGCTGTACAGAGTGACGTTGTAGGCACGCAGGCGTGGCATAGCGTCGCCTTTTCCGCGCCCCCTCATCTCCGATTGGTGCTCACTACTGCGTTCCCATTGGCGGCGCTACTGCTCATTGTTCTCGATTGTGTAAAAGGCAACGTAGCTGCGCTCTTGTTTCATTGCTCCTGGCATTCTTGCAGCACTTGTGGTTTGCTCCTGCTTGCGTCCTGCTTTTTTTTCGGAACACAGTAGCGTGGTTTGTTTCTTCTTGCGACCTTCTTTTTCTGGATCTCAGTGGCGTTCTCGACTGCGACTCCGAAAACCCAATACAGCTATTCTCCAGCTACCTTTTGACCAGCTATTTTTTGTGCACGGTAGGTTTATCTGGGGTTTCTTTTATATTTCATTTTAATGTCAATTACCAATTATTGGTAGCATTGCAATGCTGTGCATTGTATTTTTTGTGTCTCAAATGTGTTTCCTATTGTCTATTTTATTGGGGTCTCGGTTGAGATCTCAAATACCTTCCCATTTCACCAAATTTTAAATTGTTATAGGACATCTACCTATTGTATATTGTCTGCTATCATTGCTCTGCTGGGATGGAGGGAGGGCATGGCTTCTACCGGTGCACATGTGTTTTTTCGGCGGCAGCCATTTTAGGGGGTCTCGGGTGGGATCTCAAATACCTTCCCATTTCACCAAATTTTAAATTGTTATAGGACATCTACCTATTGTCTATTGTCTGCTATCATTGCTCTGCTGGGATGGAGGGAAGGCATGGCTTCTACCGGTGCACATGTGTTTTTTCGGCGGCAGCCATTTTAGGGGGTCTCGGGTGGGATCTCAAATACCTTCCCATTTCACCAAATTTTAAATTGTTATAGGACATCTACCTATTGTCTATTGTCTGCTATCATTGCTCTGCTGGGATGGAGGGAGGGCATGGCTTCTACGGTGCACATGTGTTTTTTCGGCGGCAGCCATTTTAGGGGGTCTCGGGTGGGATCTCAAATACCTTCCATTTCACCAAATTTTAAATTGTTATAGGACATCTACCTATTGTCTATTGTCTGCTATCATTGCTCTGCTGGGATGGAGGGAGGGCATGGCTTCTACCGGTGCACATGTGCTTTTTCGGCGGCAGCCATTTTAGGGGGTCTCGGGTGTGATCTCAAATACCTTCCCATTTCACCAAATTTTAAATTGTTATAGGACACCTAATAACTCAAATGTTAGTTTTAAAGTTTTAATATTTTTTCAAATTTTCCATGTATGCTCACTGAATGCTTTTCTTTATTTCAGATGTCTTTCAATAGTGAGGAGTTCATTCAGGAGCTCATCGAGCTCTATAGGTCTCTGCCATGCCTGTGGAAGATCAAATCCGCTGAATACAGCAACAGGAACAAAAAAAGAGAGGCGTATGAGATCATTGACCTATTCCAAAAGCATAACCCGACAGAGAAGGTGGATGAAAGCCTTGTCAGGAAAAAAATACAGGGTCTACGCACCGTGTACAAGAAGGAGTTAAACAAGGTAGAGAAGTCTAGTAAATCAGGTGCCAGCACGGATGAGATGTATGTGCCCTCCTTGTAGTACTTTGATTTACTAGGCTTCACCCGTGACTAGGAGCTACCCAGGGAAACCTTGTCATCGGTGCGTCAGACCCTGGAACCGGACAAGGCCATCCATAATGGTTCTGACTCTGCGGTTGGAGATGTAAGTACCTTCTTTGCTTCCCTGAATATAGCAATTTACATTTGTATTTATATGCCATAGTTACATAGAAAAACAGTAACTAAGGTTTTACTTGTTTAATTCTGCAGTTTACAAAAGTTTTCCCTTCCAGTTCAGATAAGTACACTACTCTTCTTTTTTTTTTTGCCTGACTCCGTTCTCATTATGTACGTTGAGTTAACCCGTGCCGGTCATGATTAATCCAATGCCACAATGCTAACTAATGTATTTCCTTTGTGCATGCTGTAAAATATTTATTTTGGTTTTGCTTTAACCGTTATTTTCTTTTCTCTTTTTCTACAGCACCATAGAGAGGAAATGGGGACCCCAACAAATGAGGACGACCTGTCTACAGCACGTATGGAGGAGCCTTCTGAGGGGAGTAGTCGACAGTCTGCGGCCTCTCCAGCACTGCGTAGACATAGTCAAAAAAGAAAGGCGGACGGCCAGCCATCCCCAGACCTGTTGGCGTTGGCGAATAATATTTTAATGAATCAAAATCAAAAATGCACGGACACTTTTGCAACCTTTACGGCGGATAGACTCGGAAAGCTGGATCCTAGACAGAGGCTACATGCGGAACGACTGATCTTTGAAGCACTCAGTAAAGCGGCACAAGGACAGCTGGACGAGTCTTTTAAAATCCAGAGTGCGGTGGATCGGGACCAGTCATGGCCACAAGTGCCCGATCCACACAGGAACACACCTGTGCGGAGGATTTGTCCTCCACAAAACCTGTCATTCCCCCCACCCCCCCCTCAGTACCCTGGGTTTTCCCAAGCATTTTGGACACCGATGTCATCAACGCCTAGGCCACGTCATTTCAATGAGGAATCCCAGTATCAGGATTTGTAGTGGTGTTTTCCTTTGTTTTTTTTTTGTTGATGTTGATGTTTTGTAATAAAAATTTTTGTATTAAAACTTGCTGTCGTCTATCATGAATGAAGCTGGCAGAACAACTTTGTGGGGTAATGGGTGATAGGATATAATGCTATCATAGCTCTGGTGGGAGGGAGGGGGTGCATCTATACAGATGCATAGCTATAATGGGTGTGAGTGATGAAACATTAATTTTTTTTTACATTTAAACAAATAGGATGGGTTGAAGGTAGGTCAGGTCCGCCATAAGGGCGGTACTCTAGCTTAAGATGCCCAGATATAATGGGTGTGTTTTTAAGATGTACCTTTTTTTTACCTTTTTTTTTGGAAAGAAGTTGACACTGCTGCAGTTATAAAGTCTAAACTGTATATATTTGTAATAATATATATGTAAAAAAAAATATATATATATATTTATATATATATATATATATACAGGTCCTTCTCAAAAAATTAGCATATAGTGCAAAATTTCATTATTTTCCATAATGTAATGATTACAATTAAACTTTCATATATTTTAGAATCATTACACACCAACTGAAATTTGTCAGGTCTTTTATTGTTTTAATACTGATGATTTTGGCATACAACTCCTGATAACCCAAAAAACCTGCCTCAAAAAATTAACATATTTCAACCGTCCAATAAAATAAAAGTGTTTTTTAAAAACAAACAAAAAAACCATCAAATAATAAAGTTCAGTTATGCACTCAATACTTGGTCGGGAATCCTTTTGCAGAAATGACTGCTTCAATGCGGCGTGGCATGGAGGCAATCAGCCTGTGACACTGCTGAGGTGTTATGGAGGCCCAGGATGCTTTGATAGCGGCCTTAAGCTCATCCAGAGTGTTGGGTCTTGCATCTCTCAACTTTCTCTTCACAATATCCCACAGATTCTCTATGGGGTTCAGGTCAGGAGAGTTGGCAGGCCAATTGAGCACAGTAATACCATGGTCAGTAAACCATTTACCAGTGGTTTTGGCACTGTGAGCAGGTGCCAGGTCGTGCTGAAAAATGAAATCTTCATCTCCATAAAGCATTTCAGCCGATGGAAGCATGAAGTGCTCCAAAATCTCCTGATAGCTAGCTGCATTGACCCTGCCCTTGATGAAACACAGTGGACCAACACCAGCAGCTGACATGGCACCCCACACCATCATTGACTGTGGGTACTTGACACTGGACTTCAGGCATTTTGCCATTTCCTTCTCCCCAGTCTTCCTCCAGACTCTGGCACCTTGATTTCCGAATGACATGCAAATTTTGCTTTCATCAGAAAAAAGTACTTGGGACCACTTAGCAACAGTCCAGTGCTGCTTCTCTGTAGCCCAGGTCAGGCGCTTCTGCCGCTGTTTATGGTTCAAAAGTGGCTTTACCTGGGGAATGCGGCACCTGTAGCCCATTTCCTGCACACGCCTGTGCACGGTGGCTCTGGATGTTTCTACACCAGACTCAGTCTACTGCTTCCTCAGGTCCCCCAAGGTCTGGAATCGGTCCTTCTCCACAATCTTCCTCAGGGTCAGGTCACCTCTTCTCGTTGTACAGCGTTTTCTGCCACATTGTTTCCTTCCAACAGACTTCCCATTGAGGTGCCTTGATACAGCACTCTGGGAACAGCCTATTTGTTGAGAAATTTCTTTCTGGGTCTTACCCTCTTGCTTGAGGGTGTCAATGATGGCCTTCTTGACATCAGTAAGGTCGCTAGTCTTACCCATGATGGGGGTTTTGAGTAATGAACCAGGCAGGGAGTTTTTAAAAGCCTCAGGAATCTTTTGCATGTGTTTAGAGTTAATTAGTTGATTCAGAAGATTAGGGTAATAGGTCGTTTAGAGAACCTTTTCTTGATATGCTAATTTTTTGAGACAGGTTTTTTGGGTTATCAGGAGTTGTATGCCAAAATCATCAGTATTAAAACAATAAAAGACCTGACAAATTTCAGTTGGTGTGTAATGAATCTAAAATATATGAAAGTTTCATTGTAATCATTACATTATGGAAAATAATGAAATTTAGCACTATATGCTAATTTTTTGAGAAGGACCTATATATATATATATATATATATATATATATATATACCATAAAAAAACAAGCATAACATTCAAAACCAAACAAATAAAAGAACTATTTACACAAAAACTATTTACATGCCCCCCTGGTGGATGAACCGCTCCAGCATCACTCCATGCTCGTCCATGGCTGCCAAGGTCGCAGCCATTGCAGACCTCATCCGCTGGTGGGAGGCCAACAGGTCCTGGGCAGTGATCATTTCTGTGGAGGTAATGGTAAAAGTTAACCAGGCAATTCTGTGGCAACATCAAGTAAAGTTACATGTGTGCTGTTTTACTTACGGATTTGCGGCGACTGCTCTTCTCCCGATGAGGCACTTACTGCCCAGCCCGAACCTGTTGGACCACCGGCTAGGGACACAAAGAAAAATACATATAACACGACAGCCCTTGCACATTTTAAGACCTAACAATGTTATATTATGTGCGTAAATTACCAGAAGGCGACCCTGCACCAGTGTCATGGAGTGACGCTGGAGAGAAGTCCTGTGAGGGGGAAGAGGTCGATGACCACATTTCCGGAGGCGGGGTAGCAGCAGGAGAAGGGGTTGCTGCTGGTGATGGTGCTGCTGGTGATGATGCAGAAGGAGATGGTGGTGCTGCTGAAAAATATTTAAATTGAGTGGAATAATCTTTCTACTAACTTGCATGATTATGGCTATTATTCGCATATAAAGCTTCATATATCGGTCCATACAAAGTAGGCCCCATATGATGCTACAAATATAAAGGGCCCGATTTGAAGGCACATAAATAATGAACCCCTATATGATGCTCCAGTATATGATGGACCCCATTTCTGAAGTTCCACTGTATGATTAGCCCCAAATATTGGTCCATACAAAGTAGGCCCCATATGATGCTACAAATATAAAGGGGCCGATTTGAAGCCACATAAATAATGAACCCCTATATGATGCTCCAGTATATGATGGACCCCATTTCTGAAGTTCCACTGTATGATTAGCCCCATATATTGGTCCATACAAAGTAGGCCACATATGATGCTACAAATATAAAGGGCCGATTTGAATCCACATAAATAATGAACCCCTATATGATGCTCCAGTATATGATGTGCATTATATTGCAGTACTGCATTGTAATTAATGCCACTCACCACGACGGGCCTGCCTCTGTGCACGGATGCTGGCGATGCGGTCGCTGGATCTGTACCGCAGATCAGCCAGCTTCTTGCGGATTTGTTTGGTTGTCCGCTGCACTCCATACCTTCTGGCCAGGCCCCGTCTGATCCTCCGCAGCACTGCCTGCTTGTGGAGGACTGGATGGGTCTGGTGCTGAGTGCACCAGTAATCCCTCCTATCCATCTCACGGATCAGATAACAGACCTCGCCATCCCCCCACGGTGTACTGCGTCTCCTAGCCGCCATGTTCTTGCCTCAAGAAAAGCTAGGCCGCATTGACGGCGTTAATCCAGCCCATGACGCATCAGCGCCGCCCACCATTTGTGACCCAACATGTGTCGTGGGTAGACCGTTTAGAGGACGCAACTGCGTTCTCGCGTGAACAGCATTACTAAACGTATGAATATTGTGATTAAAATGGAGACGCATTAGCGTCCCGAAATACCGTGCCTTCAATACAGCGTCCCCTGGTCACAAGAGTGTGGGTATGTTGTTGGTTTTAAAGGGGGTTTGATGTATTATTGCATTGTGATTTTATGTGTGGAAACTGTCATGCAAATATTCACTTTGTATATGAAAAATTTTTTTTATATGTCACAATATGTAGATATGTATTTTTTTACCTTTGCCCACAGAATCATGTGCGGTTTTTTTTTTGGTGGTACGAGTTGGCGTTTTTATTACCATTTTTGGGCACGTGACATTTTTTGACAGCTTTTATATTCTATTTTTTGGAAGTTAGTAATAAAAAAAAAAAAAACTAATTTCTTTGTGGGGTGCCCTTTTATTCATTCTGAGTGTGGTAAAATTGATAAAGCGTTTTTATTGTTCGGGTCAGTACGATTACGGCGAGACCTCATTGATGTAAATTTTAGACGTTTTGTCAGCTGTGGAGGCTGCTGCTGGGGTTTACATGGACTGGGCCAGTCGCTGATTGGTCGCGTCCGGCCGGGTGCGACCAATCAGCGAGGCGGGCTTTCCGTTAAAGACAGACAGAATTACACGATTATATAGTAGATGTCACCTGTGTATTACCTCATTTTACTGTGTATTACCTCATGTGACTGTATATTACCTCATTACTCATACATTTGAGTATATGTTACTTTAAACAAAGAAAGTACTGTTGAGAAACCAAATTAACAATAAGTGAAAATCACATTAAGTTATAGAACTTTATTCAACAATTTAAGTACATAATCAATCTCAGTAGTAGTCCACTATAGGTTCTGATGCTGCCAAGTCACAGCACTGGGACCGTTAAAATAATCGCAGTAATTGTCTCTGCAGGTCTTCGCATCCTGGGTGCTTCTTCCAGGTCCCAATGGTCGAAGGCCAGCAATTGCGCGTTCGCTTGCCCGCCATTCGCCCAGCTGCACTTCTCCGTTTGTTTCATTCACAGAGTCCCCAAAGCCAGGAGTACAGTACGACACAGAATCGCGCCGGCGAAGAAAATTGTGAAGCACACAACAGGCCAAAACTACTGAGTCAATTGATTCCAGCTTCATGTTAATCGGTGTGTGAAAAATGCGGAAACAATTGGCCATGATACCAAAGGCATTCTCCACAACCCGACGTGCCCTAGACAAACGGTAGTTATAAATTCTCCTTTCCCGTGTGAGAGTTTTTTGAGGGAAAGGTTTTATGAGATTGGGATGAAGCGGGAAGGCCTCATCGCCAATAAAAATAAAATTAAGGTTACCTGTAGTGTCTGAGTTAGGAGGCAAGTGGAGTTCACAGTTATGTAACCGTTCTCCAAAAACCATATTCTCCAAAACTCCACCATCGGAAACCCTTCCATTCATCCCAATGTCTACACAAATGAACTCATAATTTGCGTTAACAAGGGCCATCAGTATGATGCTGAAATAGCCCTTGTAGTTGTAGAAATATGATCCGCTGTTGGGTGGCTGAGTTATACGGACATGTTTCCCGTCGAAAGCCCCACCACAGTTTGGGAACTGCCATAGGTGATCAAAATCGTTGGCAATCTTGCTCCATTCCGCCTCCGTGGTGGGAAACTCCATGTAGCTCCGTAGACAACTGAAAATCGCCGTGCACGTTTCCGGAATGAGAACGCTCAGTAGAGGCCTTGAAATGGCGGAAGAAAAATGCAAGTCTTGCAAAGAGCGTCCAGTTGCCAGGAATCGCAGCGTGACTGCCAATCTTTCATCTGCCGGGATGGCAGCACGCATCGCTGTATCCTTACGTTCAATAAGTGGAGTTATTCTTTCAAGCAAATAGGTGAAGGATTCCTCAGACATCCGCAGATAATTGCGGAAATCATGTGGATTTTTCTCCTGAAGCTCTTTCATCAGTTGCATGTGTGAAAATTTGGACCTCTTCTGCAGCCACTCTCGGGTCCACATGCGACGTTTTCTTTTAGAACGCCTCTCCAGCATCCGTGCCTCATCTTGACGCCGTGCTTCCTCTACAAGCAATGCAGCAACCACAACAGCACACTCTGCATTGTTCATGATGGGGCAAACTGAAAAAAATAAAATAAAAACAATAGGTAGGTGTCCTATAACAATTTAAATTAGGTGAAATGGAAAGGTATTTCAGATCCCACCCGAGACCCCCTAAAATGGCTGCCGCCGAAAAAGCACATGTGCACCGGTAGAAGCCATGCCCTCCCTCCATCCCAGCAGAGCAAAGATAGCAGACAATAGACAATAGGTAGGTGTCCTATAACAATTTAAAATGGAAAGGTATTTGAGATCCCACCCGAGACCCCCATAAAATAGACAATAGGAATCACATTAGAGACTCAAAAAGTATACAGTGCATAGTTGTGCAATGTTAGCTAATAATTGGTAATTGACATTAATTCTAAAGACAATGGAAACGCAGTAGAGACCCAAAATGAACTTACCGTGCACAACATATAGCTAGTCAAAAGCCAGTTGGAGAATAGCTGTCTTGTGTTTTGGAGACGCAGTCGTGAACGCTACTGAGATCCGGAAAGCAGGACGCAAGCAGGAACAAACCACCACAACTGTTGCTAGACTGCCAGGAACAATGAACAGGAGCACAGCTACGCTGCCTTCTTCACGCGATCGGGAACAATGGTAAGTAGCGCCGCCAATTGAAACGCAGTAGTGACCGCCAATCGGAGCCGGGGGGCGCGGAAAAGGCAACGCAAAAGCACGCCCTCGATTCTAGTAGCAAGTCGCTGGAGAGGTCGTTGGTAAAGGTGTCAGACAGGACGATATGTGCAACTCAGCGGGGCCGCAACGACCCAAAAAATGTCCAGAGTTTTCTTGAACGATCAGCGATCTCACAGCAGGGGCCTGATCGCTGGTATGTGTCAGACGTAGCGAGATCGCTATTGAGGTCGCTGTTACGTCACGAAATTGGTGACTCAGCAACGATCTCGTTAGCGATCTCGTTATGTGAGACAAGCCCTTAAATTCCGATCTGAGGAGATTTTGGTGGACTTATACAGATATCTGTGTCTAACTCTGTTATGTCAATATCCTTTACTGATTTTGAAGTAGACCTATCTCTCTGGGCTTTGGATTTGTTGTTTTTATTACTCATTTTGTCTAGATAGTAAATCCCGCCTCAGAGAGACAAATGTACCACACCAATCGTTATTAACTTAGTAGATTCAACAATATAATCCCGAATATTAGGAGCAAAGGGAATCAAATTATTGATCAACTAGCCTTTAGTCAGAGTACCTTATTGATAAAGTAAGTAGAAATATTTCAATATGATAAAACCTAAGGTCGTAGGTATATATTAATTATAAAACAATTATGCAATTGTAATAACAGTTGAAGAATATATGACAAAATCCTATTTAAGGCCGTTCAGTCGATGTCTCCTTTCTTTTCCTCTTCCTTTCACTTCGTCTTTCTATTTCTTTACCTTTTTCTCTCCAAAAAAAATAGAAACCTTGTTAGAGCTCACTGAATGATTTTAGCGAGTCAAGTAATTTTTCAAAGCTTGAAGGTAAATCTTTTTATACTTCTTTGAAGATATCCCTCTCGTAGTTAGATGTAGACAGAAAGTTGCTAAAATATATATCCCAGAGCCAAATAATCTTAGATCTTTATATGTATATTATGTCGCCAATAATCTTCAGTTCACATTAAAGACTAAGGCACAACGTTGTATTCCCCAAATATGAGAACTTAATCTCTTCAGTTAGTGAAGTCTTATTGCTATTATACTCGGGGAATGAGTATATCCCCTATAAGATCTCAAATTAGTGCTTTATAACCAGTCTTAGAGAAACTATTATTATATCCTCGCCGTTTGTAGCAGTACCTTTCTTATGTATCTTTGGTCGTTGTTAAAATCCGAGCTTTTACAAGAGTTAAGGATATTGCTTTAATCAGGAATATAGCTTTGTGTTTCCAAGTTGTCACAGCAAAAATCACTACCAAAGCAATGCTGCAGCTTCAAACATGGAGAGATCCACAGCTTTTAATGCCGCCAGACCCAGAGCTAAAATTGTCACCTTAGTGAAACTCTGCTGATACCAACAACGAGGTCTCCACGGCTTGCAGCGCCTCGGCTTCCCCTGCAAGAACACAGCCGAAGGTGCGACCCCCGCAAGAATGCAACCGAAGGTGCGACCTCTGCAAGAACGCAGCCGAAGGTGCGACCCCCACAAGAACGCAGCCGAAGGTGCGACCCCACAAGAACGCAGCCGAAGGTGCGACCCCACAAGAACGCAGCCGAAGGTGCGACTCCCACAAGAACGCAGCCGAAGGTGCGACTCCCAAAAGAACGCAGCCGAAGGTGCGATCTCAAAGAGTCACAGGAACCCACGAGATTCAGCACGACTCTTCACACCAGCGGGACAGAGCGATGCTGTCCTGTTATACCGCCGGGGAAGCTGAGTCTTACCTTCGACTCTCCTGTAGCCAAAGACACAATTAACGTCCAATGCTCCGGCACAACTTTTTACCTCAGCGAACGGAAACCGCCGCCATTTTCCTGTCAGACAAAGGTCCCCGCGGCTTACAATACCGCCGGGGAAAATGATCTTTAACTCCGGTTCTTTATTCTTAATCCTGGATCTGAGGACACCGCTTTGAACACGGAGAGTCCCTGGATACCTGGAGGCCCCAGTATAGCTCACCAGATCCATGAACGTCGCTCCACAGGTTTGACTAGAGGAGGAGGATTCCAGGCCCGCTCCGACCGCAGAAGATAATGGCGGAAAGTAAAATGATATAAATACCGGGCAAAAATGGTTCTTTTTCAGTTCTTCTTGATCCCGGGATATTTAGGGACCTAGTCAATCTCCTCTTGTATAGGAATAGTCCTTATAAGTCGCTTTTTTTAGTAGCTTTTGCAGAACTCTGCAGGAGCCTCTTGCCGGACGTCTACCGCATCCAGCAGCCAGCCACGCCCCTGAACGTCACTTCCAAACAGAACACTGATGTGTACAGGTGAAAACTAAGAGTAGCCATCTCCATATATAACGATCAAATAAATTAGCACTCTGTAGCGCTATAGCATGAAATCATGAAATTTATTAAATTAATTTCATTACTGCTCTAGAAAATAGGAAAAAATTAGAATACTTAGCTCATAAATTGTCCAATTAATGTTTACCCAGCAGCCATTGTAAGGCGATTCTCATTGCTGGGAACCTATCTAATGTGAATCCTCTCCTAGGCTGAAGCCTGCATTTATTAAACAAATCCCATGGTAACACAACCCATAAATAAAATAAAGACTCAGACATATAAGTTGGAAATAAATGGCCGTGGTGTTTATTCAAGGTTACATTTCTCTGAGTCCCGTGCATCACGCATATTTTATGTATTTTTTAACATTCCTTTTTTGATATAAGAATTTTTATTTTCCTTAAAATGGAATAACAGGAAGGTGTAAAAACTAGTAAAAGTGATAAATCAGTAGACATAAAATAATCTAGGATGTTATATTCATTTAATTACATGTGAATGTCCCGTGCATCACGCAGAGAATCACCCAAATATGAATTGCATTACTGCTCTAGAAAATAGGAAAACTTGACAATACTTAGCTCAAAAATTGGCCAATTTAAGTATTCCCAGCAGTCACACATTAGATAGGTTACCAGCAACGAGAATCGCCTCATTGTGGCTGCTGGGTTTAAATGAATTAGCCATTTTATGCGCTAAGTATTCTCTAGTTTTCCTATTTTCTATGTAACTGCAGACATGTGAATCCTCACAGCGTAATAGTCTTCATTTTGTCAGCATATGTCAGTGCCAGGAGCAAGCAGGCGTGTGAGCGCAAGAATGCATTTTGTATATATGTGGACACATGCCAACTAGATGTGCACAGCCTCATTCAATACAAGTAAAAAGAGCGCGGTCCGGACATATCTAGTTGGAATGTCACCGGAAGTATGCAAATCGTATATTCAATACAAGTAAAAAGAGCGAGGTCCGGACATATCTAGTTGGAATGTCACCGGAAGTATGCAAATCGTATATTCAATACAAGTAAAAAGAGCGAGGTCCGGACATATCTAGTTGGAATGTCGCCGGATATATGCAAATCGTTTACTTGCAATCACATAACTGCTCACTTCTGGCACCAGAGAATTCTGACAGTGTACACTGTGATGATTCACATGTCTGCATTTACAGAGTGACTGCAAACTAAAGCTACAAGCCTGGACACACTCTTTGATGCCTTCATGACATATGATGTACCTTTACGTCATATCTTGTGTCCCTGACTTTGATGAAGGCTCCCAATCTGAGCTTTTATTTATCCAGGCAGATGACGGCTGATTTAGTCAGCCATCATGTGTCTCCAACAGCTCCACCTGCAGCTGTTAATTTTTTAAATTCTGCTGTCAATCTCTAACAGCTGCATCTAACATGCATCGGCAGGGGAGGCACGTCATTCCACATCTGTGACATGATCGCAGGTTGCTGATCAGTTGCCATTACAGCCGAGGATCTGTAGAAGACCTCCGTGCTTGTCGTTATGATTCTTCTGTGAAAGCCAGCCTGTAGATTGTGATTTTCACTATACATAGTAGTGCATCAATTCAAGCGAACAAGCTCAACTTTAAGTCCACTAAGGGAACTATTAATTACACTGGACTAAAACACATGAATATAACACATAAAAAAAACAAAATTAGGCAACATAGGATACGGGCTCTAAATTGCTAAGCCCATACATGCTATCCTGCCACTTTGACTTGATATCAGCCTCCTGATGAACCATTTGGGGAAATGTATTGAGGCAGCTACTAAAGCTATGTACTGATAAGTTTCATTCTCTCTTTTGTCGTGATCTATGCTGCATTTATATCTGTGTAAGGATTAATCTCAGTTTACTGTATTACTGGAGATTTATGATGTAATATATGATCGGGCCAATAGAGGGCAGTGGCACGAGGCCTGAGTCAGAGCACGAGGGTTATGGCAGTTGGTGAGCAGTTGGGCAGAGGTGAAGTAGATAACAGAGGGAAGTGGAGGTGCTGATCTTTGGGAAAAGTCTGGATAGAACGGTGCGACTCTGGATCTGTAGTTCATGACTCTTGAGACGCTTTGTTCGGCTTGACATGAACCGAATCGGTGAGGACAACATAGTACACAGCACCGTGGGCTAGGCCATATGAGGCCTCATCTCTAAGGACTTAGCGAGGCCCTTCATTGGAGAGATTGCAATTCCCTAAGATTTTCAAGATGCCGTTTTTGATAATTTGGGACTCAGCACAGCAAGGAACCGTCTACATCAGCCTCAGGACATACCTGTACCATCTTACATCTGACTATGTATGCATATATATAAAAAACCTTATAGAGGTCTAGGTAGTTAGGTTAAAAAAAGCCTCTCTTGTAAAAGGCATTTTGAAAACTGCTCCGAATAGGCGATTACTTAAGTACTAGACCAACACTGACATTTTATTAATTTATGCGTAGGAAGGGTTAATCGTGTTATATTTTGCTCGCCTATAACTATTAATTCTGTTTAAGTGTACCTGCATATACTCTTTAGTCGGTGTTATTGAGAGAAACTGCAGTCATTGTATTTGTTACTTATACACTTTACCTACCGTCCTTTCCTTTGTTTTTATAAACTGCTTAGTAAATACAGTGGGTACTTAAAGTATTCAGACACCTTTAAATTTTTCAGTTTCATTGCAGACATTGGGTAAATTCAAAAATTTATTTTTTCTCATTAATGTACACTCTGCACCCCATCTTGACTGAAAAAAACATGTAGAAATTTTAGCAAATCTATTAAAAAAGAAAAACTGAAATATCACATGGTCATAAGTATTCAGACCCTTTGCTCAGACGCATATTTAAGTCACATGCTGTCCATTTCCTTGTGATCCTCCTTGAGATGGTTCTACTCCTTCAATGGAGTCAAGCTGTGTTTAATTAAACTGATAGGACTTGATTTGTAAAGGCACACAGCTATCTATATAAGACCTCACGGCTCAGTGCATATCAGACCAAATGAGAATCATGAGGTCAAAGGAACTGGCTAAGAAGCTCAGAGACAGAATTATGGCAAGGCACAGAACTGGCCAAGGTTACAAAAGAATTTCTGCAGTACACAAGGTTGCTAAGAGCACAGTGGTCTCCATAATCCTTAAATAGAAGATGTTTGGGACCAGCAGAAGTCTTCCTAGACCTGGCCGTCCAGCCAAACTGAGCAATCATGGGAGAAGAGCTTTGGTGAGAGAGGTAAAGAAGAACCCCAAGATCACTGTGGCTGATCTCCACAGATGCAGTAGGGAGATGGGAGAAAGTTCCACAAAGTCAACTATCACTTCAGCCCTCCACCAGTTGGGCCTTTATGGCAGAGTGGCCTGACGGAAGACTCTCAGTGCCAGACATATGAAAGCCCACACAGAGTTTGCTACAAAACACATGCAGACTATAACATAGCAACATAGTTATTAAGGTTGAAGGAAGACTTTAAGTCCATCTAGTTCAACCCATATCCTATCCTAACCTGCCCTAACATGTTGATCCAGAGGAAGGCAAAAAAAATCCCAAGTGGCAAACAGTAAGCTTCACATTGGGGAAAAAAAATTCCTTCCCGACTCCACATACGGCAATCAGACTAGCTCCCTGGATCAACGCAGTATCTAGGAAACTAGTGAATATAGCCAGTAATATTATACTTTTCAAGAAAGGCATCCAGTCCCTTCTTAAATTTTAGTAGGGAATCACTCATTACAACATTAGACGGCAGAGAGTTCCATAGTCTCACTGCTCTTACAGTAAAGAATCTGCATCTGTGATTATGGCTAAACCTTCTTTCCTCCAGACGTAGAGGATGCCCCCTTGTCCCCGTCACAGGTCTAAGAGTAAAAAGATCATTAGAAAGGTCTTTGTACTGTCCCCTCATATATTTATACATTGTAATAAGATCACCCCTAAGCCTTCGTTTTTCCAAACTAAATAACCCCAAGTGTAATAACCTGTCTTGGTATTGCAAACCCCCCAGTTCTCTAATAACCTTGGTCGCTCTTCTCTGCACCCGCTCCAGTTCAGCTATGTTTTTCTTTTACCGGAGACCAGAACTGCACACAGTATTCTAAGTGTGGTCGCACCAGTGACTTGTATAGAGGTAAAATTATGTTCTCCTCATGAGCATCTATGCCTCTTTTAATGCATCGCATTATTTTATTTGCCTTGGCAGCAGCTGCCTGACATTGGCCACTAAATGTGAGTTTGTCGTCCACCCATACACCCAGGTCTTTTTCAGTGACAGTTTTGCCCAGTGTTTTACAATTAAGCACATAATTATACATCTTGTTTGTTCTACCCAAGTGCATGACCTTACATTTATCCCCATTAAAGCTCATTTGCCATTTATCAACCCAAGCTTCTAGTTTACATAAATCCTCCTGTAATATAAAATTATCCTCCTCTGTATTTATTACCCTGCAGAGTTTAGTGTCATCTGCAAATATTGAAATACTACTCTGTATGCCCCCTACAAGGTCATTAATAAATATGTTAAAGAGAAGCGGCCCCAATACTGACCCCTGTGGTACCCCACTGCTAACCGTGACTCAACCCGAGTGTGCTCCATTAATAACCACCCTTTGTTTCCTATCCATGAGCCAGTTCTTAACCCACTTACACATATTTTCCCCTTTCCCCATTGTTCTCATTTTATGTATCAACCTTTTGTGTGGCATTGTATCAAAAGCTTTTGAGAAGTCCATGAACACCACGTCCACTGCATCCCCTTGGTCCAGTCCTGAACTTACCCCTTCATAAAAGCTTATCAGATTAGTGTGACAAGAACGGTCCCTTGTAAACCCATGCTGATACTGTCATGAGGTTATTCAGCCTCAGATACTCCAATATAGTATCCCTTAAAAAACCCTCCAGGATTTTACCCACAGTAGATGTTAAGCTCACTGGCCTATAATTTCCAGGTTCAGTTTTTGCCCCCTTTTTGAATATTGGCACCACATTTGCTATACGCCAGTCCTGTGGTACAGACCCCGTCATTATGGAATCTTTAAAGATTAAAAATAATGGTCTATCTATAACTGTACTTAATTCCTGCAGTACTCGGGGGTGTATCCCATCCGGCCCGGGGATTTATCAACTTTAGTGATTTTTAGACGCCGCCGTACTTTCTGCTGGGTTAAGCAGGTGACATTTAATGGAGAATTTTTTTTTATCACTGATCATGTTATCTGTCATGGGATTTTCTTGTGTAAATACAGTTGAAAAAAAGTCATTTAGCATATTGGCTTTTTCCTCATCCTCATCCACCATTTCACCCAGACTATTTTTAAGGGGACCAACACTATCATTTTTTAGTTTCTTGCTATTTATGTAGTTAAAGAATATTTTGGGATTATTTTTACTTTCTCTGGCAATGAGTCTCTCTGCCTCAATCTTTGCTGTCTTGATTTGCTTTTTACAGAATTTATTCAGTCTTCTGTATTTATTTATAAGAAATAAGATTCTCTGGTTTGATGAGATGAAGATGAGATGAAGCGGTATGTGTGGAGAAAACCAGGCACTGCTCATCACCTTCCCAATACAATGCCAACAGTAAAACATGGTGGCAGCATCGTGCTATGGGGGTGTTTTTAGCTTCAGGGACAGGACGACTGGTTGCGATTGAAGGAAATATGAATGCGGCCAAGTACAGAGATATCCTGGATGAAAACTCTTCCAGAGTGCTCTGGACCTCAGACTTGGGCGAAGGTTCACATTCCAACAAGACAATGATCCTAAGCACACAGCTAAAATAACAAAGGAGTGGCTTCAGGACAACTCTGTGACCATTCTTGACTGGCCCAGCCAGAGCCCTGACCTAAACTCTCAATTGAGTATCTCTGGAGAGACCTGAAAATGGCTGTTCACCATTCAACCTGACGGAACTGGAGAGGATCTGCAGGGAAGAATGGCAGAGGATCCCAAATCCAGGTGTGAAAAACTTGTTGCATCATTCCCAAGAAAACTCATGGCTGTACTAGCTCAAAAGGGTGCTTCTACTCAATACTGAGCAAAGGGTCTGAATACTTATGACCATGTGATATTTCAGTTTTTTTTTTAATACATTTTCAAAAATGTCTACATTTCTGTTTTTTTCAGTCAAGATGGAGTGCATAAAGGGTACATTTACCAAATGGCTGCAATGAAACAAAGAGTGAAAAATTTAAAGGGGTCTGAATACTTTCCATACCCACTGTATGTATATTATATTATCTAATCTTTGTGTGGATTTGCTAATTGCTGCTTAACCCCTTGTCCTGTCGCCGTCCCTCGTCCACATTTTATCTGAATAAAACTTTTGAAAACGTTAACCGAGTTGTCTGTTAATGCAGGCTTGATTAGAGTGTCTATTAACATATATAGTTATCAGGGCTTCATAAGGCATCTCATGGAAAGCCGTCGAGGAGCGGGAATGCCATTGTCAACCTGACATTAGTATGTCAACGTCAGCAGCTAGGCAGTATCAGAATTTAGGGTATTAATTTAAGAATGATTCAATGCCCCTTTTTGTTTTACTGGCTTTGCTGTAGTGCCTTATCAATTTAGTGCCCGTATCTTATGTACTCTAATTTTTGTATATTTTATGTGCTATATACATGAGTGTTAGTCCAGTGGTTTTTAATGCATAATTAATAAATACATGTTTTATAGTTTTTTTAGCCTTGTACTTCATGACCCCTAAGTTTTGAAAGTTTTCCTTTTAAGGCTATTAAAAACAGTAAAAAGTAAAAAAAAAAAGTTTTTAAAACTTATGATTAAAAGTTCCAATCAGCACCATTTTCACCATTAAAAATAAAACAATGACAAAAGTGAAAAAAAACTTATTTGGTATACCTGTTTATCAAAGTTCAATCAAAATATAAAATAAATTAATCCGATTGGTAAACGGCATAACAATAAAACAAATTAAAACTCCAGAATTATATTTCTTGTCTGCCGCAACATTGCAATAAAATTCAATAAGAGGCAATCAAAGTATTGTATCTACCCCCAAAATGGATGACCTTTACATCAAAAGAGATATGTACCTTTTTACCTATGATGTCGAATGACTTCAAACCTCTATCAAACATAGCTTGGCAGCAGTAAGGACCTTTTTAATTATGAATAATTCTGATGAACTTAAAAGTAATTTCATTCATGATGCCCTTTTCTTCATTCTAACCCACAATTTCTTTATTTTAAAGACTTTTTATTTCCAGCTACAAGAAATTGGCG
The DNA here is from genome assembly GCA_033576555.1 of Oophaga sylvatica. Classification (NCBI taxonomy): domain Eukaryota; kingdom Metazoa; phylum Chordata; class Amphibia; order Anura; family Dendrobatidae; genus Oophaga; species Oophaga sylvatica. The sequence continues at coordinate 115,903,501 of JARQOD010000004.1, forward strand.
ATGGTGTTAGAAAGTGTGCCCTCATACAGACTTGTTCTTAGGATTGCAAAAGAGATAAACTTTCTTCATCGAGCCTGCTCAAAAAATTCAACAGGTTCAGTTCTTGGGCAGATATATTGATGATATTTTGATGATATGGCAGGGCCTCACAAGTTAACTTGAAACATTTATGTATTTTGTGAACAGGAACCAATATAACATCAAACTCATCTAAGTGACAAGCTGGACATCTGTAAATTTTCTGGATATCTCCATCATAGTGGACCATCTCAGTTTCTTACAAATAGATATTTATAGGACAAAAGACTGCAGCCAACACTGTTAGGGCTGGCGGAACGCACAAAATAAATATAAATAGGTGCGTTCGCAGCTCGGGGTCCACCGTGCAGGCAGAGCCTGCTGCTAGTAAGATGGCGGTATAAGCGAACTCTGTTACTTCACAGAGTCGCAGACATAGATGCTGTAGCACTATATGGCAGTATAAGCGAACTCTGTTACACCACAGAGTCGCTGAGGTAGAGACGCAGAGATAGAGACTGTCCTGTTAACACCACAGGGATACACAGATAACTGCTGTGCGGATAGCAGTCCATGATCATGCATTCAGCAAGCAAACAAGCAACTCCTCACCGGGGAAGCCGGTATTCTAGGGGCTTATTTCAGCCAGGCCCTGAACACGTGCATACAAATCTCCTCACCGGAGGTGCCGGTATTTTAGGGGCTTATTTCAGCCGAGCCCTAACCATATGCATGCAAGATCACACTGGCGCAAAGCACATAATGCAACCCTTTCATAGTAGCAACTACAGGACCTGCCAGAAAAGGACCAATGAAAATCTGTTCCAGAACACATGTAGTTTCAGGACCTTCCTGGTGGACCAATAGTAGCTGCTGCAGTACCTGAGCATGTGACCCCTGATCTCCAATGAGAGATCTTACCCTGAGCATGTTCAGAAGGAGAAACTCAGTACTTAGTCCTAAAGACGTCTGCTCGCCGCTGACCAGTACTGGGTACAATAGCAAAACCTGGAGAGGCAGCAGTAATCCTCTGCACAATGTTAAACTGGGCGAGACGCTGGGACCGACGTCTCTGCTGAGCAGAGTCCACTGCGGCCGGAGACGGATGGGAGACCGCAGCAGGGATGGTTCGAGATTCCCATTGTGTAGAAGCGCGAACTCGACCCCTAACAAACACTTTCCTACACTTTTCATCCTCTCACCCTCTGGACACTTTTTGCGCACTCAGAATTTGTTTAGAAGAACCTTCGTACCATCAACAGGAATAATAACTGATGAAACGATTTAAGGAACGTTAAAATAGCACAAGGTGCATTAAGAAAGCTAAAGCACATGCCCAGGAGACAAACAGAATGGATCACTTGAATCCTAACAGAAAAACAATACAAAAACACTAATTCGGTATTCTTTGTATGCGACTATAACTCTTGTCAAGATCATGTACGTGGGATTCCTCAAAAATATTTGCATATATTGATGTGTGATGACATTTTAAAAAAACATCTTCTGAAATATCCCTTTATAACCTTTAGGAGATCTCGAAATCTTCTTAATCTCCTGGTTCATAGTAACAGTCAACCTACAACAACAAAGTCTCCTTTCCTGTTTGGTTCCCATGGCCCCAAATGCAGCAGTTCAATTGTGTGGCTTGCCCACATATAATATATGCCACCGATTTTCATACCATAACTTACAAAATAACTCTCGATTAACTGATGCACAAGTGTCGTAATTTATTTCGCTACATGCCCGTGTAATAAAATATATGTGGGTATGACAACTAAAGAGTTGAAAAGAAGAATCAGAGAACACGTATGTGTGTGACATTCGATTGGCAAAGAAGCCAACTACATGCTCAGACCTTAAAGCCTGTACCGATACATTTCTGGCTTTCTCATGGATGTGATGACCTATTGCTTAAAGTACGCGGTTTTGATTGCATTGTGATTTCTAATCATGTTTGAGATTTGAAGAAATGTGTAGCCCAAAAAAGATGTAGAGTGGATCTAAATCAATCACATTTATACCTGGGTCTCTTGGTGGGTGAACTGATCATATTAATGATTTTCTTGTCTGTACACATATCTATCCCCTTTCTGTACTTATCATTCATTAGTTTTTTATTATTAATCCGTCTTTTGAAGGGGATTCATTAGCAACTTTGCTACATTAGAATAACTAGAATAATAGAAAACATTTAAATATCCCATGACGGGTATTGTGCAAAGAAAAGAGATCCACAATCAAGAGTAGAATATCATCAGAGGGGTGAGAATTAGGGTCTTCGATCCCCCCCGGTACCTCAAGTCCCCATGAAGCTGTCCTCTGGCCCCCCTCCTTCCTCGGGCAGAAAGAAAATGGTGGGCGCATGTGCAGTGCGCCCACCTGGATCTGTCTGCCTTCACCTAGCAACCAAGTAGAATTTTCTCATTGGCTGCTGGGTTTTGATTACTGTGGTAGACCCTATCACAGTGATCAAAACCCCCAATATTTGTAAATATGGCAGCACTTGGGCTGTGGTTTCTCTCTTCTCTCCCTGTAGTTGTTCTGGGAGAGAAGAGAGATAAACTACAGTCCAAGTGCTGCAGCGACAGTAAAAAAATACTCCAGCGTCCGCAATCGTCCTTTTTAGGACGTTATCCCGTGTCCGCAAGCGTCCTTTTTAGGACGTTGATCCAAAATTAACGTATCCCCATTGTCAGGGGATTATAAATATAATTATTTAAAAAAATTTTTTGAAGTTAGCGTTAGGTTAGCGTTAGACGTGTTAGGGTTAGCGTTACATGTGTTAGGGTTAGCGTTACACGTGTTAGGGTAAGTGTTAGGGTTAGCGTTACACGTGTTAGGGTTAGCGTTACACGTGTTAGGGTTAGCGTTACACGTGTTAGGGTTAGCGTTACATGTGTTAGGGTTAGCGTTACACGTGTTAGGGTTAGCGTTAGGAAAAAATAATACTAGGTTAGAGTTAGTATATTAGGCAGGGAAATTAAACAAAAATGGCCCGCAGAATGTTCAGCGCGGAGCAAGCATACAGCCTGCTTTGCTCCGGCAGCGAAACGGAATCTGCCTCTGAAGCTGAGCCGTTTTCAGACAGTAACGATGACTCTTCCTCCACGGGATCCCCCAGCCCGATGGTAGCGGAGTCGGTCGTCACTGCTGAAGGTTCAGAGGCAGGACCAAGTACCGCTGTCCCCCCATCACTGTGGTGTAATAACCTCTCATTTTCCCCTCAAATTCCCCCTTTTTCTGCTGTCCCAGGAATAAGAGTAGATGTCGCCAATTTTACCCCCACTGATTTTTTCCAAATTTTATTAGCCCCGAAGTCCTAGAATTAATTGTCCACCAAACTAATCTACATGCACGACAATATATTTCCCAAAAACCCACTGCCTTTCATTCCCGTTCCTGGATGCCCAAAAATGTCCCCGAAATAAAAAAAATTTTTGGGCCTTACCCTGAATATAGGTATAGTAAAAAAAAACACACTCCGCTCTTACTGGGCAGCAAAAGCTGTCCACAGCACCCCTGTATTTGCAGCCGTCATGTCCCGAGTCCGCTACGAAGCCCTGATGAGATCTCTCCACTTCAGTAATAATTCCCAAGCCCCCCCAAGAACTGACCCCTACTATGATCGGCTAAACAAATTGAGATCCCTAATTTACCTCCTACAAAATTCATTTCTTAATTCATATACCCCAGAGCAAAATGTGGCGGTCGACGAGTCCTTGATGAGCTACAAGGGCCATCTGTCATTTCGCCAATTTATGCCCTCTAAACGTGCCAAATATGGCGTCAAACTGTATAAAATGTATGAGAGCTCATCAGGATACACATCCACCTTCATAATCTAGGAAGGTAGGGACCGCCAAATAAACCCCCCAAACTGCCCCTAGACAATTGGAATCCCAGGGAAAATTGTGTGGCAGCTAATGGCACCTTTCCTAAATCAAGGGTACCACGTGTACACTGACAATTATTACACGAGCATCCCCCTATATAAATCCCTCCACGCTGCAAATACAGGGGCCTGTGGGACAGTGAGGAAAAACAGAGTGGGGTTTCCGTCACAGTTGGTGTCCAGACGTTTGGAGAAGGGGGCGCCATTCTCACTCGCAAGTGACCAACTTCTTGCAGTGAAGTGGAATGACAGGACGGATGTATACATGCTGACCACACTGCATGCGGACACCACTGTGACGGTCAGAGGGGTGCCACCAGGGACAAGCAAAAACCGTTCTGCGTCACACAATATAATAAATATATGGGTGGCGTTGATTTATCTGACCAGGTTCTGCAGCCATACCTGGTTAAGCGGAAGACCAGGGCCTGCTACAAAAAGGTGGCAATTTATCTAATCCAAACGGGCATCTACAACAGTTTTGTACTGTACAAAAAGTCCCAAGGACCCCTCACATTCCTCCAGTATCAGGAAACCATTATTGAGGGCCTCATGTTTGACTCAATGGCATCGGGGATGCCTTTCAGTCTGAGGATTCCCGGAGACTTTCAGAGCGCCATTTTCCTCACCCTGTCCCCGTCACTCCCACCCAAAGGTAACCTCAAAAACGATGCCGGGTTTGCAGGAAGCATGGCAAACGGAATGATTCCCGTTACTATTGCCCCACATGCCCATCCCAACCAGGCCTTTGTATCTCCCCCTGCTTTGAAACCTACCACACCACCCACAATTATTATTTTTTTTAATATAATTTTTATTTTCTGCTTAGAGGCCCCAGAAGAGTAATTTAGAACACGTAATAGAAAATATTATCATTAGTAGATCCCATTTGACCCCATTCCACAATTAATTCCAACACTTGATCAATCCCATACCAAACTACTATTCCAACAAATTCTCGTCCATGTACCCACGTCTGTACACCCGAGTGTGGACCCCACAAATGTTCCTGAAAAGTCACGTCATCTGAAAATTAATTCTAGGACTTGATCAATCACATACCAAACTACTATTCCAACAAATTCTCATCCACGTAACCACGTCTGTACACCCCAGAGTGTGGACCCCACAAATGTTCCTGAAAAGTCAGGTCATCTGAAAATTAATTCTAGGACTTGATCAATCACATACCAAACTACTATTCCCCCCCTGCTCCAATGTTTTTTATTGAAATTTTCAAAAATTTTTAACAAGGGAAGAAAAAAGGGAGGGGAATGGGAGGGAGGGATAAGTGAAGGGGAAAGTAAACATTAAATACAAATGGAATAGTCAAATAAGAAAATGTTTAGCAATCAACATATGACAATAGTTTATATAATAACATAGATCAGTTAAAATATAGAAAACAAATGTCAAGAACAATGACAAGATATGGTAACTTATACAACATAGCTAATGGATATATTGTAGCCAAGATTGAAACAAAGTGCCAGATAGACAAGAGAAGGGAGAGGGGGGGGGGGGTTCAAGGAAAGAATTTGTCCCAGTAAGACCATTTCTCTGAGAATCTAAGAAAAGTATTATTTGCAAGGGCAAATCTTAACTCGTACGATCTATGTAAGGAAATCTGTTCTAAAACGACTTTAAACTCAGGAGGGGCTTGATTTTTCCAGTTTTGTGCAATATTCTTTTTTGCTTCCAACAATATATGAATGACTAATTATCTAAGATCAGGGTTGACATGGTTTAATTCCAGGGAGAGAAGGGCCATCTGAGGAGAGAGGTTTATTTAGTGGTGGGAGATTTGAACAATGAGTAGTGAAATTTGAGACCAAAAGTTATTGAGGGATGGACATGACCAGAACATGTGGAGAAGGGATCCACGAATTCCACAATTTCTCCAACAGAGGGGAGAGTTTTCTGAGTTTATGTGGGCCAGATGGATAGGGGTGTTTTACCACCTAGAAGTAAGTTTCGAGTGGGTCTCTTGAGGGACATTGATATATTAGAGGAATATGTGGAGAAAAAAGAATCCTCCCAATCTTCCTTGGAGAATGATGTGTTCAAGTCCATCTCCCATTTCAGAAGGCAGGAGTGCTTTGATAGGGCAGTGTCTTGGTTGAACCAATCATATATAGACTTGTGACTCCAAAACACACCATGGTCCAAGTTACTCAATATATTGAGGGTAGCTTCAGAAAATACAAAATTTCTATCTAGAAAAGAACGAACTTGATCTTTTAAGATAGTAAACTGCATAAATAACGATGATGGTAAATCATGACTATGTCTCAGACTACTGAAAGGGATAAATTGGCCTTCCCTAAAAATGTCACCCAATCTTTTGATGTTGTGTTTGAACCAAATTGGTGAAAGAGCTTGATCTATAAGTAAACAAATTAGGGAGATTAGGGAAAATTTGCCTAATTTCAGATTTAGGGAGACCTTTTATAAGTCTGGAGAGTTTCTTCCAGGATTGGATTGAGGCCAAAAATATAGGATGGTTCTTAGTGTTGGGTCAGTCGTTGGTACTAGATTGGAAAATCAGATTATTAGGATGAGAATTGTTGTTTAGAAATAATTCTAGGTCCAACCATGCTGGATAGGGGTTGTCCGAGAGCCAATGTAAGCTTTGCTTAATTATATTAGTATGGTAGTGTGCACTGATGTTGGGAAAACCAATACCTCCATAAATCTTACTTTTGTAAATCAAGCTTGAGGATTCTCTTGGCCTCTTGTTCTCCCAAATAAATGCATTGATAATTTTCTGAATTTGTGTTAGTTGTGAGGTAGAAATTGGGACAGGGAGGGCCCGGAATACGTAGAGAATCTTTGGTAAAATATACGATCTAACTGTAAGATTCTTCCCCCACCATGAAAGATTCCTATCTCTATATGTATTGCAATCTTTCGAGATCGAATTGGTAAGGGCAGTCATATTTGATGTAATAAGATTATCTAGACTATAAAGGTACTGCCACACTAAACAATCCCGCTAGCGATCACAATAACGACGCATACTAATGCGATCGCTAGCGGGATTGTTTCTATATCGCTAAGTGCGGCCACATTTAGCGATATAGTTAACGACGCTATCGCCGTTAGCGATCTTCTTAACGACTTTAGCGGTACAAAAGTACCGCTAAATCGCTAAGAAAAGGTGCCACACAGCGATTAGATACTTACCCAGCGGGAGCGCCGACGAGAAAATAGGGTCCGGAACGATTCCAGCGACGAGCGAGATCACAGCAGGAAGCTCGTCGCTGGAAGCTGCCGCACTGAACAACATCGCTAACAGGATCGCTAAATAGTGACGTTTTTTAGCGATCCCGTTAGCGATATTGTTTAGTGTGGCATACCCTTTAGAGATGGTTAGACTCAAATAGGTGAACTCATTTTCTGCCCATGCCAAGGGCAAAGAAGATTTAATATCCTTAATTTGATCTGCTGAAAGATTCAATGGTAGGATTTTTGACTTATTAGGATTGATTTTCAAGTCTGATAAATCTGAAAATTGGTCCAAGGAAGAATGGAATCCTTTAATGGAGTTGGATGGATCTGATAATGACAGAATGATGTCGTCAGCAAAGAGACCTACTTTAAATTCGCGAGAAGGAGTGTAAATCCCCTTGATGGATTCATTTTGTCTGATTAATTGGGCAAAGGGTTCCATGGGCATAATAAAGAGAAGGGGAGAGAGGGGACAGCCCTGTCTAGTGCCATTCGAGATAGGGAAAGGGTGAGATAAGTGGTTATTAGAGTAGATTCTCGCTGAGGGGTTTTTATATAAGGCCATAATCATAGTAGTTAATTTGTCGTTAAAACCGAATTATTCAAAGTACTTGTCAAAAATTCCCAGTTTAAACGATCGAACGCCTTCTCGGCGTCAAGAGAGATTAATATGGATGGAGTTCTATTTTTGTTGATAAGCCTAATTGTGTTGATTACCCTTCTAGTGCCATCTGAAGCATTTCTGCCTTTTATTAAGTCTATTTGATCATTGTTGATCAGTAGAGGTAACAGTGAGTTGATTCTATTCGCTATAATTTTTGAAAAGATTTTTACATCTGAGTTGATCAGCGAGACAGGTCTGTAGTTCGTAATGTTCTCTGGGGCACTCTTCTGTTTAGGGATCAACACAATTGAGGCTTCCAACATCTCCGACGGAAAGAAACCTGAAGAGGCGGCCAAATTATAAATCTCGGAGAGGTGAGAGGAAAGTAATTTAGAGAATACCTTGTAATACTCGTTCCCGAAACCATCTGGGCCGGGGGCCTTAATTTGTTTCAAATGAGAAATGGTGTCTTCTATCTTAGGGACCGAGAAAGGGGAGTTAAGGAATTCAGTGTCCTCATTTTGAAGCTTGGGAAGATTTAGTGAGCCTAGGAATGTTTCTATGGCATTTTTATGAGATTAAGGGTCAGATACATGGAGATTAAGGTTGTAGAGTTTGTGATAGAATTTTGCGAATTCGTCTGCTAAATCTTGAGGATAAGATAATAAAATTCCTTTGTCGTTTGAAATTTTATTAATTCTATTTTGTATGCGTTTGTTTTTTATACGGGCAGACATAAATTTAGTGGGCTTATTAGTGGAGGTGTAGGCCTTGAATTTGGCAGTTTTAATGGCTGAATCTTAAAAAGAAAAGATGGTTAATTTAAGGTCTTGTCTGAGGGTTATGATTTCTGAGTTTAAGGTTGGAGAGGGAGAGGGGAGATTAAGTAGTTCAGATTCTTTGGAACGAATTAGATACTGGAGGTCTTTTATTTTCTTTGTGTTATCTCTTTTGATTGGATTGGATTAGAATACCTCTCATAACTGCTTTATGAGCGCACCAATTAATGAATGGGTTAGTCGCTTCTGAGGAATTTTCATCAAAATATTGTTTTAAGGCCAATTCTATAGTCATTTTGTGAACTGGTCATGAATAAGACTACTGTTACATTTCCACAAAGAACAACTCTTAAGAGGAGGACCCAACAGTAATACCCCTAAAACCGGTGAATGGTCTGAAATGGATCTGTCTTTGATTATCACATCTTTAAATTTCGGGAGGGAAAAAACATTTGTTAAAGCCAAGTCAATACGAGAGGCAGACTGGTGAGCCGCTGAGAAGTGGGTGTATTCTCTAGATGTAGTGTGTAAGCATCTGAAAACATCAAATAGTTCGTTTCTGTAGATCCAATCATTTAAAGTGTTATAATGTGAGCGGCTCTGTGATGAAGAATCGAGATGGTGGTCCAGAACAGAGTTGAAATCACCCAAAATGATCAATTCACCTTTTTTAATATTAGTAATTTTCCTGAGAACCTTATCTAGAAAACTAATTTAGTTCACATTGGGGGCGTAGATGTTAGCAATAGTAGTGGTTTGATTATTTAGATTGCACACCAATAGGTGAAATCTGCCCTTAGGGTCGGCAAGTTCTTCAATAAATTCAAACGAAACAGAGTCTTTTACCAGAGTAATAACCCCCGCTTTTTTCTTGGAGTTGTTTGGAAAGAAGATGTGGGGGAATTTGAAATGTACGAGCTTAGGATGCTCATTAATTTTGAATTTAGATTCCTGAATACATATAACGTCAGCGGAGGATTTGAATTCTCTCCACAGAGAGCCTCTCTTCCAGGGGCTGTTTAGACCTCTGACGTTATAAGTTAGAATTTTCAGACTCATGTTGGAATTAATTGAACAGATGGATAAGAAAGGAAGGACAAGGGAGAGGGACGGAAGCTGGCACAAGGTTTCTCAACTATTCAATAAATAAATAATATAAATATATTCAATAAAACGCAACAATCAAAGGGACAAATTACCTTAGGAAATCCACTTAAAAGTGGCTTCTTCTTCTCTGTGGGGGTTTTAGAAAAGAGAAGAGGACTATACTCTAATGAGGAAGCAACCTGAATGATTAACAAATAGAACCTGGAAAAGACCTATGGTAATCAAAACCTCAAAGTGAGTAAACAAATAATACAGCATACCTCATTATGAACATTGAATGATGACTTAAAGGCATAATATTAGAGCAAAATCAGTTGGTACCAATATAACAGAATATGCCCTCAGGTATGTTTGCTCTGGTCTGAGTGGTCGGCTGCTTTGGAGCGTAAAGTAATGCCTATCGACTTAAGAAAATCTTTACCTTCTTCTGGTGAGAAGATAACGTTTATTTTCCCTTTGATGTTAATCAATAATTTAAAGGGAAACCCCATTTGTAGGGAATATCATTATCTCGAAGGAGAGAAGTGATTACATTGAAACTTCTCCTACCCGCCAAGGTTTCTTTAGAGAGATCGGCAAACAGTTTGAGATGTGTATAAGGTTCAGGAAAACCTTTTTCATATTTAAAAAAGCTCATAATCTACTCTTTTACATGGTAAAAGTGAACTCTCGTAATAGTATCCCTAGAGAGATCTTTTGGGATGTATGGGGGTTTTGGAAGGCAGTGAATCCTGTCTATTATGAGTTCACCTTTCGACAGATTGGGTAAGATTTTTTTTAAAGAGTTTAGTTACGTAGTCAAGTAGATTAGCTAAAGAAACATCCTCAGGAATGCCTCTAATTTTAATATTGTTTCTTCTACTCCTGTCCTCTATATCCGCCAATTTTGCCTTGAGTCTCCTTATTTCAGAATGAGCATCCTTATTATCAATGGCTAAGGAATCTGTTTTCCTTTCTATTTCTTCAATTCTAGACTCATGGTTTTCTAGTCTTTTGTTGAAGAGTTCAAAAGTGTTTTGAAATATCTGATTTTGCCTTTTAAAATCACTACTCATACGTTCTCCAATTCTGTCAGTGAGGCTAGAAAGAAGTGACTCCATCGAGCCAAAATCTGACAGAACCTGATCAGCATGAATAGACCCTTTCTTTTTGGGGTTGGTTTTGCTTGGACTGGGGTTTGGGGGAATCATCCTCAGAGTCATCCTCTGATGTACCTTGAGAAAGGTGAATTTTTTTCCCCCAAGCGCCCGGGTTTTTCCTTTTGGAAGATAAAGAGGTGTCCATGGAGACTACTGTATTAGAGGAGGAGGGATCCCTTAGTTCCCAACTGAGATGAGTTGGACGAGCTTTGTGAACAAATTTTGTTGTCCACTGAGAGGATGGTAGGAGTTATACTTCACCCAAAATTACGATGTAAGACACAGATGAAGTTATTCTTCCCTTATCTGGACATTTGGACTGATGCCCAGAAACTAGATTGTAACTTGTTTTTAGCTGTCTCAGCAACCTTCTATTACTATGAATTATCACTTTTCTAATTATGAAACTTTCTTATCAACATTCCACTGTTATGAATCACTTTGCTGCTTATGGAACAAAGGAATTTTACTGCGCCTGTGCGACAATATCTTATGATTTGTTAGTATAAATAAAGGGATAGCATCCATAGAGCGGGAGCGCTCAGGGGCTTCCCAGTACCTGATTATACACTACGTGTCTGGGTATTTCTTGTTACGGGGATACTCCGACTCCAACAAGGACCCTCCATGGCTGAATGATCCTAACAATTCCTGGCGCCCGAACAGGGACCCGAGGTCTGCGTATTCCTTCAAGTTCATCGACCGGCACGAGTAACCGCTGAGATTGGGACATTGGAACAGCAGATGACAAACCTGGCCAGGTAAGAGACACTGTTAGTTCTCTTACATCTGCTCTGCGATAGTCCGTAAATTTCATGCATATCTTGTGTTGGGATTGAGGAACTAGTAGAGAAGAATACCTATAGCTCGGGTCATTCATGTATATACTGTAGGATCTGCCGAAGGAGAGGTCAGAGAAGGTCATGAAATGTATGGTATGAAAGAGATGTGGATGTCGGGAATAGCCTCATAAGCCGCACTAAGGTAGATGACATAAGTATTACGGAGATTGCCTAACTGAGTCATAAGGTTGTGTCCTTTCGGGGAAACCTTCGCTCACGCTTAACTCCCGAACCTTTGTCCTCCTTTCTGACGGATAAGAGATTGATAGAATGAGCCCATGGAAGTAATGATAATACTCCAGGGACACGATATGTAATGGAGACTGTATGGTTCATTTTATGTATTGTTGGTCTTGCCCTTGTTGCCATATATATGTGTGTTAGAATTACTCTACACTTCAGACAAATCGGTTCAGATAAACCGTTTCAGATACTGGCTCCTTAGGACAGAATAGGTAACGAGGAAAGGTAGAATATAGAATATATTCTATCTAACCCAAAAAAGCCTCCTAAGGTAGGAATAGTCAGGAAAAATGGGCAACAAACAGACTAAGACCACAAATGATGAACAAGATGTCTATACAATCGTGAAAGAAAGGTGTGGTGTAGAAGCAACTAAGAATTTAGGGAAAGTTTGCAAAACTTTTCAGGTAGCAAGGCATGAAAGGTTTAACAGGAAGATATGGGAGGACATTCAGGTTAGAAAAGCGGGAGTAATAAGGGAATTTGGATAAGAAAACTAATCCATGTCACTACTGTAAGAAACCAGGACATTGGATTAGATTCAGATAAACCGTTTCAGATACTGGCTCCTTAGGACAGAATAGGTAACGAGGAAAGGTAGAATATAGAATATATTCTATCTAACCCAAAAAAGCCTCCTAAGGTAGGAATAGTCAGGAAAAATGGGCAACAAACAGACTAAGACCACAAATGATGAACAAGATGTCTATACAATCGTGAAAGAAAGGTGTGGTGTAGAAGCAACTAAGAATTTAGGGAAAGTTTGCAAAACTTTTCAGGTAGCAAGGCATGAAAGGTTTAACAGGAAGATATGGGAGGACATTCAGGTTAGAAAAGCGGGAGTAATAAGGGAATTTGGATAAGAAAACTAATCCATGTCACTACTGTAAGAAACCAGGACATTGGATTAGAGAATGCAGGAAAAAAGCCAGGGATATAGAAAATGGTATTTATGTCCCAAGACAATCACAAGAAAAGACAGTACAGGCTTCTGCTCCTGCAGCTAGCGAGTGACTAGACGTAATGCAAACCACTTTGACTGGAAGGCGCCCAATAATTCAAGTAAAAGTAGCAGGAAAGCAATGTCCTTTTTTAATAGATACCGGAGCAACTTCCTCCGTCCTCAATGAAGACGCCCTACCAAATGCTGATTGTTTATCAGATGATGTAACTTATACCGAAGGGTATGATGGAGGAATCAGGCCACTCCCATATAGTATTCCCCTTGAAACAAAGATAGGATCTAAAATATTTTTATCAAAATTCCTTTTTGTTAAAGGGGCACCTACTTGTCTTCTAGGTATGGATTTGCTAAAACAGACAGGAATGAATATCCAATTTTTGGAAGATGGTAGAGTCCAAATTTTGGTGCCTGATGACCAAGAGTCTCTAGAAAACATTGTAAAAGTCCAAGCCTTAGAGGATGAGAAAGATCCTGCCCCTACCCAAATTATTTTGGATCTTTCTGAGGTACCAGAAAAATTATGGGCACAACATGACACCGATGTAGGACTAATGCCAATAGCTCCTGTAAAAGTCACTCCTGTTCCAGGTGTGACACTACCCCAATTGAGACAGTATCCTATTAGTGCCCAACAAGAACACGCCATAGGAGAACAGATAAAAGATTATCTAGAAACTGGAGTACTGATAGAAGTAAAGTCACCAGCTAATACACCGTTGTACCCCGTAAAAAAGAAATCTATTGAGGGGTCAGCTGCTAAGTACCGGATGGTACATGATTTAAGAGAGATAAATAAAATTTTGGAACCTATTACTCCTGTTGTGCCAAATCCACACACGTTGCTATCACAGATTCCAGCAACAGCACGAGTATTTTCTGTCATAGACTTATCAAATGCATTCTTTTCAGTACCATTACACCCAGACTGTTACAAGCTGTTTGCATTTACATTCAAGAATAGACAATTAGCATGGACAAGATTACCACAGGGTATGATACATTCACCTACCTTGTACTCAGAAGCTATGAGATCAGTTCTACAAAATTTTAAACCTACGGATGAGGTTGTAATTCTCCAATATGTTGATGACCTATTGTTATGTGCCCTTGATCAAGAGTCCGCAGACAGCAACACACATTTCACTGGAGAGATCTTTCAGAATGTAATGAAAATGTTGTGTATAAAGAGTGAACTACACACCCCTTACCACCCACAGAGTTCTGGTAAGGTTGAGAGAATGAACGGGACACTCAAATTGAAAATACAGAAAGCTATGGCAGAGACACAGAAACCATGGACTGAGTGTCTTCCAATAGCATTGTATTCAGTCAGAAACACCCCCCAGGGAAAGAGCAAACTCACCCCCCATGAAATATTGTTTGGTAGAGTTGCCAATACAGGATTGTATTTCCCACAGACTTTAATGCTAGAAACTGAGAGTTTAACAGCATATGTACAGAACTTATGTAAACATGTGTCTAAAACACACTCTTTAGTGTTCTCTTCTATTCCAGATCCAGATTCCGTTGAAGGGACACACAAGCTACAACCAGGGGACGAAGTGTATGTAAAAAGACATAACAGAAGGACACTAGAACCCAGATTCGAGGGTCCTTATCAGGTGTTACTAACCACGCCTACTGCATTAAAATTAGAAGGAAAGGCTGCATGGGTGCATGCTAGCCACTGTAAGATAGCAAAATGAGAATTCTTTATCAAATCATTGCGTTGATAGCGATATTGGTAAGCTACACTGTTGCTTGGACACCTGGGACATCCATCCCCAAGGAAAAAGAACTGGAAGAAGGGGAGACCTACTCTTCCCTTTGGAAATGGAAAAGCCATACACAAAATAGGACGCAAAATAACTATACCTGCAGAGCAAACACAGAATGCTTGACCATGACAATAAAAATCACTGGCCCCTGTACAATATTCAGACAGGAGAAGTCTAAAGTATGGTATAACCGATATCTCATACATGTAAAAACGGGTTTTAATATAACCATTAATTCCACAGTAGAAGGGAACAATGTTTGTTCATTTGTGAATACCACAGAGATCACTAACCACAATTTTAGGAATTTTGCGATATATTACACCAGTAAGAAGTATCAAAACTCAAACACCACTGTTCTAAATGCCCCTGGGTATTATGTTTGTGGTAACACGTCTGAAATAAAGGGAGGACCTTGGTTTGCCATAGGCATATATGTGTATAACGCAAGTATCCTGCCTCATTTCAGCAACCACTCTCTTATCCCCATCCCGAGCACCTGTGTTAACACTTCTACGATACATCAAAAGGTAAAAGTTCAGTTCAATGTATCTTTTCCACTTATCCCTACGTGTTCAAGGCATAAGAGGGCTTGGTATGACACCCTGCTGGGGGCAACGGGTACTGGAATGGGAATTATGAATAGCATGCAAATGGAGTCTATGGCCAATAAATGGTCTAGAGCAGGACAGGATATGGCAGAAAGTGTAAAAATTAATGGTAAATGGATTCCAACTTCCTTAAAAGTTAACCGACTTGGATTGCAGATCCCTAATGATATTAATAGTATTTTTAATCAGAGTTTATTCTTAACAGAAAAATCATGGGAAAATATTTCATCATTAATAAATGCAACACAATGTGGTTTCGAAATAATAAATTGGCAAATACAGAAAAACAGAGCACAAGCTGGCCTCATGTCTGGAAACTATTTTGAGTGGGCAAAAATATTTAATATTTCCCAGTCAGATACCTGGTTCACGGTCACTGGGAAAGAGGTCCAGTGTTTAGATTTATGGTGTACGGGTACTTTCACAGCCTTTAAAATCTGCGCTAATAGCACTATGGTAATGTGTAAAATATTTGTAATGCCCATAGTTATACAAGAGGAATTTTGGTACCCAGAAATTAAGGGTACCTATATGGACACTAACAATCAGACACATGATCTCTCAAGCTGTCACGAGACTAACAAAGGTTATGTTTGCGGACAGGGTACTCCCATGTATGAGCCATGTCTATTACAACATCAAACTAATATATGTCCCCTATTACGAGTTCCCCTTAACACAGTGGAAACATTTATGGAACTAGGGCCACAATATATTTGTATAGTGACCAACGATAAAAATACCACAGGACCCCTGCACCTAAATACCCCATATGTTGGATGTATTAAAAATATTACTACTCTAAACTGGAAAGGAAGCACTTATTTCTTTTTACCTGAAATAAACAATGAAATAAGTGAAGGAATGAACTTTGTAAAAATGTTGCCTAACATACCTGTTAGTTTAGACTGTACCAAGCTAAGAGAATTGATTAATAGATCAGAGGAAGTGCATGCTCATATTACTGAGTTTAAACATTCTTTGAACAAACTAGACTCAGAAAAATTGATTAATTTAGGGTCTGCAATTCAAAGTGAAACTGAACATCATTGGTATGATATATTTAGTGGATGGTCGCCTACTGCCACACACTTTATTCAAGTTTTTTGTTATCCCCTTGTTATATTAGTATTACTTATATTTGTGTTAACTATGCTAAATATATTCGTGTACCGACGGGTTGCAAGGAAGATGAAAAAACTTCAGGAGAAAATTCACTATCAACATATATAAGGAAGAATCAAAGGGGGGACTGAGAGGATGGTAGGAGTTATACTTCACCCAAAATTACGATGTAAGACACAGATGAAGTTATTCTTCCCTTATCTGGACATTTGGACTGACGCCCAGAAACTAGATTGTAACTTGTTTTTAGCTGTCTCAGCAACCTTCTATTACTATGAATTATCACTTTTCTAATTATGAAACTTTCTTATCAACATTCCACTGTTATGAATCACTTTGCTCCTTATGGAACAAAGGAATTTTACTGCACCTGTGCGACAATATCTTATGATTTGTTAGTATAAATAAAGGGATAGCATCCATAGAGCGGGCGCGCTCAGGGGCTTCCCAGTACCTGATTATACACTACGTGTCTGTGTATTTCTTGTTACGGGGATACTCCGACTCCAACAAGGACCCTCCATGGCTGAATGATCCTAACACCGCTTTGAGCGGAGATCTTGACTTCAATGGACTCAGTAGGTTTATCGAGTCCATTGAAGGGGTACGATTCACCCCTCTATTTTTTGTCTGAGTTTGTGGAGTAATATTTTTTGAAGAAGTAAGATTAAGACTAGGAATAGAGGATTTAGAGCTCTTTTGACTCATTCTGGACTATTTTTGTGACAACCTGTTTACAAAACCAACCTAAAGTAGGACAATGAAATATGATAATGCAATCCAATACCAATTATGTATACTACAATGAAAGTAAACAGTTGAATCTAATTGTCATGTATAATGTACAGTTCCTATAGCGTCTTGTGCTTGGGTGCGAGGAAAACACAGGAGACATAGGTTGAAATGAAATGACTTGTATTACTTCATACAAGCATGCTGAAAAGTTCACACAGTTTGCAGGAACAGCGACAGGAGACACAGCAGGCCAGAGTAACTTCAAGCACTACAATAAATCTCCAAAGCAGGTTCAGGATCTCTTCTCTGTACCGTAATTCCTCTGCAAACATGGATTCACCAAACAGCAGGTTTCCAGAGTCCAAAAGTGTTCCAAGGTTCCTCAGTAGGGAATAGCTGGAGTACAAGTCCAAGGCTTCCAGGAGTCAGGTCACAGACTGACTGAGGCTTGATTCAGGAGCACTGATTGTTCAGCTGAGGCTGCTTAAGAAGCAAGAGGGAAGAATCAGGGCGGGAACATGAAAACTGGAAACTCCATATTAACTGAGGGCAAGAGCTGCAGAAAGACAGAAAGCAAAATGGCCGACGAAAAACTGAGTTTCAAGGAACATGTCAACAGAGACAAAGAACCTTACATTACTCCCCCCTTAGGGACAACCTCCGGATGACCTCAGACCAGGCTTGTCAGGGTACCTCTGATGAAACTGGCGGAGCAGGCGAGGAGCATTTACATTATTGACTGGTTCCCATGAGTTGTCCTCCACTGGGTAGCCCTGCCATTTAATCAAATATTGCAACTGATTTCTGTACAACCTGGAATCTAGAATCCTTTCCACCATAAATTCTTCCTGACCATCGACCAGCACTGGGTCAGGGCAAGGAGAAGAACGTCCAGGAAACGTATTGGGTGTTGCAGCCTTTAGTAGGGATACATGAAAGACAGGGTGGATTCTCATAGTTCTGGGCAGTTGAAGACGACAAGCAACAGCACTTATAATCTTATTGATCTTATAAGGTCCAATGTACTTATGTCCCAATTTAGACGATGGAATCTTTAATTTAAGATTTCTGGTTGACAGCCAGACCAAATCTCCTACCTTGAAAGCTGGTGCAGGTTTACGAAATTTATCTGCTGCTTTCTTGTACCTTTCCTGAGCCAATTCTAGATTTTCCTTTAGAAGATCCATATTCTTTTGTAAAGAAGTGATTCTTTCAGCCACTGCCGGCAAGGGCGTATCTATGGGAAATCGAGGAAGAATGTTAGGATGATAACCTAGATTTGAGTAAAAAGGAGACTGCTTAGTGGAGGCGCTCTGAGAGTTGTTATAAAGAGAACTCAGCCAGTGGAAGTAGATCCACCCAATCATCCTGTAGGTGGCAGATAAAACAGCGGAGATACTGCTCCAGGGTCTGATTGGTTCGTTCTGTCTGTCCATTAGTCTGGGGATGAAAAGCAGAAGAAAGGTTTACTTTAATGTCCAATGCTGCACAGAAATTTTGCCAAAACCTAGAAGTGAATTGCACCCCTCGATCCGAAATAACCTCATCCGGTACTCCATGTAAGCGAAACACATCTTTAATCATCAAATCTGATGTCTGTTTTGCAGTGGTAAGCCGACACAAGGGATAAAATGAGCTGCCTTTGTTAGACGGTCAATCACCACTAGAATGGTGTTCTTCCCTTGAGAGGTTGGTAACTCCACAATGAAGTCCATAGAAATGGATCCCCACGGGCGGGACGGGGTGGGAAGAGGCTTTAACAGACCAGTTGGTGAGGAGCGAGGTGTTTTGCATCTTGCACAGACTTCACATGAAGTGACATAGTTTAAGACATCTTTCCTGTAAGTGGGCCACCAAAAGAAACGAGAAAGAAATTCTTGTGTCTTTAGAATTCCCCTATGCCCGGCTATCTTGGAATCGTGGATGAGTTGCAATACTCTCAATCTGACTGTTTCAGGTATATACAGACGTTGTCCCTGAATCCACACACCATTCTTAAAGACAAGACTTACGTCCCTTGGGGGTTGAGCCAACAAAGAATCCGCATGGTATGCTTCCTTGATGTCCTTAAGTAGGTCTTGATTATGAATCACTCCCAGGAATCTAGAGTCAGGAAGAATAGTCTTAGGAGGAGTAAGTGGACGTGTCTCTGCTGAATGAATCCTAGAGAGTGCATCAGCCTTTCCATTGCGCGATCCTGGTCTATAAGAAATGACAAAATTAAATTGGTTTAGGAAAAGATTCCAGCGAGCCTGGCGAGGAGTCAGGCACTTAGCCGACCTGATAAATTCAAGGTTACGATGGTCTGTCAGGACGACTATTTGCTGTGCAGCTCCCTGAAGAAGGTGTCTCCATTCCTTGAAGGCGGCAATAATGGCCAACAATTCTCTATTGCCCACATCGTAGTTCCTCTCAGCCGAAGACAACTGCTGGGAAAAGAAGGCACAGGGATGCAAGACATTCTTCTCACCTGTTCTCTGAGAGAGTATAGCTCCAACGGCACAGTCTGAAGCATCCACCTCTATTATGAAGGCAAGCTCGGGGTTGGGATGTACTAAGATAGGTGCGGTGGTAAATTTATCCTTTAAACAGGAAAATGCTTCCTGAGCTTGCGGGGTCCAGGAGAACCTAGACTGTTTCCGGGTAAGTTGGGTGATAGGTGACACTACCTCAGAAAAATTCTTAATGAAACGTCTATAGAAGTTGGCAAACCCGATGAAACGCTGCACCTCCTTCACATTTCTAGGAATTGGCCAATCCTTGATGGCTTGGGTCTTGCTTCCATCCATACTAATCCCTTGCGTAGATAGTACATACCCAGAAATTGAATTTCGGTCCTATGGAATTCACATTTTTCAAGCTTGATGTAGAGATGGTTTTGTCTTAGGCGTTCTAAGACCATTCTCACATGTCCATGATGTTCCTCTGTGGAGTTAGAAAAATTAGAATATCATCCAGATAAATCACCACAAATGTATCTAGGAGATCCCTGAAGATATCATTCACGAAGTGTTGGAAAGTGGCTGGGGCGGTACTCAGACCAAAAGGCATAACTAGATATTCAAAGTGTCCATAGCGTGACCTGAAAGCAGTCTTCCATTCATCCCCAGGTCTAATACGAACCAAGTTATAGGCCCCACGGAGATCCAGTTTAGAGAAAATTTTGGCATGCCGCACTCTCTCCAACAACTCAGGGATTAAAGGCAATGGATAACGGTTTCTAATAGTAACCTTATTGAGTTCCCTATAGTCTATGCAGGGTCTCAGAGATCCATCTTCTTTACAAAGAAGATGGGTGCACCTGCGGGAGATGAAGAGGGGCATATGAAGCCCTTGGCTAAATTTTCGTCTATATAATCCTTCAAAGCTTTTAGCTCGGGTCCCGCTAGGGGGTAGATCTTACCAAAAGGTATCTCGGCTCCGGGCAATTATTCAATTGGACAATCATATGGACGGTGAGGAGGAAGCTGATCAGCGTTTTTCTTGTCACATAAATCCACATAGTCCTGGTATACAGCTGGTAGTTCAGGGACTGACATGGTTCCTTTAGGAACAGAGCAAGCTGAAACTCCTTGACTCATCTGTTTCTCCGGAAAGTGTAATTCCTTGGTCTCCCAGTTAATCGTAGGATTCTGCGCCTGCAGCCATGGTAGCCCTAGAATGATGGGAAAGTGGGGAGAAGAGATAAGCAAAAAAGACATTTTCTCCTGATGATCTTTACCCATAAGGACCCTCAAAGGCTCTGTTTCTTGATCCACTGGTCCAGAAGTCAGTAGAGAGCCATCCACAGTCTCCATCTGTACTGGAGTAGCCTTCTTCACTGAACGTATCCCCTGTTTCAGAGCAAAGGAGATATCCATAAAATTTCCACTTGCTCCTGAGTCGATCATAGCAGAGCTAGACACCCAGACTGAGTCAACCCAGAGTTTGATGGAAAGGAAGCAATGAGAATTGTTTCTTTTACAACTCAGCTGGGACACCGCTGAGGAAACTTGAAAAATTGCAGCGTTTATACCGTCATCGTCCCCAGAACTAACAGAGTTTAAGTCCGAGAAATCAAGATCTCTTGCAGCAGATCTCTCTGGAGCCTGAGGCTCGGACATGACAGAGCTCCTCTCGCAACACTCACAGTGAATGACTGCTGCAGTAGTCTTACGAGAATTGCTGGGGCAGTTTATAATGAAGTGCCCTGACTTACCACAGTAGAAACATAGATTTTCCTTTATACGATGTTCTTTGCGTGCATCACTAACCCGTCTTTGTAAAGAGTCCACCTGCATGGGTTCAGGTTCTGGTTCCCTTGTGATCCTACTCAAAGGTTCCTTAGCTGAGGAGGGAGGTAGTAAAAGGTTAGTGCGATTATTTTCAAACCATCTCTCTTGTCTGCGTTCAGTCAGACGAGCATCAATACGGATACAATAGTTAATAAAGTCACCTAACGCAGTGGGAGGGTCGGCACGAGCAAGTTCATCCTTAATCAGTGGAGACAACCCTTTCCGAAAAATAGATTTTTTAGCGGAAGTGTCCCAAGTGGTATCAAGAGCCCATCTCCTGAAATCCAGGGCATATTCGGCTACTGAACGCTTACCTTGGCGCAAAGTTAACATGGCTGCTTCAGCTGTTGCACCTCGATTGGGGTCATCAAACACCTGCCCCATGGCTGAAATAAAAGCATCAAGGTGATTCAAACAATCATCCTCAGTCTCAATCAGAGGGTTTGCCCACATCAAAGCCTTATTGGTAAGCAACATGATTATAGTAAGCACTTTGGATCATTCAGTGGGAAATTGTGAAGCATGTGCAGAGAAAAATAAATTGCATTGATTAATAAATCCCCTGAATTTCTCACGTTCACCGCCAAAACGAAAAGGAGGTAATTTGGGGATCCCAGAACTTGGGGTTATGGCAGGAGCCTGGGCTCGTTCCTCTAGAGCCTCAATCCTAGCTCGCAATTCCTGGGTAGTCTGTCCAAACACTTGCAAATTATGATTAGTGAGGTCCTGTAGGCTTGCAAAACGGGTTTTTAAAGTCTGTACATCTGAAAGGATTGTATCAGTCACTCCGCAAAGTTCCTTTATGCGGGCCTCCATCTTCCAGATCTTTTAAGGCAGAGGTGCTGGAAGGAGAAGAGGAAAAAAAAAAAAAAACAATAGTGTTTACCTGTGGTAACACTCCAGAGTAAAATTTTAAGGGAATGCGCTCACCTGGAATGGTTGTGAGAAGTCACAACCACTGTCATCACATAAGGTATTAAACGGACATCTGATATCCACAGTCACAGCAGACACGGCTTTCCCAGACCCAGCAGACACTAAACATTGGCTCCTGAATCTTGTCATGTATAGTGTACAGTTCCTATAGCGTCTTGTGCTTGGGTGCGAGGAAAACACAGGAGACATAGGTTGAAATGAAATGACTTGTATTACTTCATACAAGCATGCTGAAAAGTTCACACAGTTTGCAGGAACAGCGACAGGAGACACAGCAGGCCAGAGTAACTTCAAGCACTACAATAAATCTCCAAAGCAGGTTCAGGATCTCTTCTCTGTACCGTAATTCCTCTGCAAACATGGATTCACCAAACAGCAGGTTTCCAGAGTCCAAAAGTGTTCCAAGGTTCCTCAGTAGGGAATAGCTGGAGTACAAGTCCAAGGCTTCCAGGAGTCAGGTCACAGACTGACTGAGGCTTGATTCAGGAGCACTGATTGTTCAGCTGAGGCTGCTTAAGAAGCAGGAGGGAAGAATCAGGGCGGGAACATGAAAACTGGAAACTCCATATTAACTGAGGGCAAGAGCTGCAGAAAGATAGAAAGCAAAATGGCCGACGGAAAACTGAGTTTCAAGGAACATGTCAACAGAGACAAAGAACCTTACACTAATGCAGAATATGAATTAAATATTCCCAATTATTTCACACAATAATTTCCTTTGAGAATGATAATTTCGGATTGTTATATTAACAACAGTAGTAATGGAGAGCTGAGAATATGGCTTTATATAAACATGGAGTGTCTCACCCCAAATAACAGTTATTTGAGGTTAGCGATCAGTTCAGCGATCTGTTCCACAACGGTGACTTAACTGCGATCTGAAGTGAGACTCACAACGATTGGTAGGAGTAAGTCACAAACTCTGACGCAGGATAGTTCCAAAGATACGATCGGTGATAGGCGCACAGCGATCTAAACCAGGTCGCAACTGTGATTCAAGGCTCTAGAAGAGCGGTGCGATCCCGACACTCAGGAGAGTTCCAAAGATGCGATCCGGTGGAGGGCGCACAGCGTTCTATACTAGGTCGCAGCTGTGATTCAAGACGCTAAAAGAGCGGTGCGATTCCGTCGCTCTAAGAAAAATAGAAGCGTCGTCTATGTGACAGATGGTAGATGAAGGGACGTCTTAGGCTTACCCCAAGACGATGAAGGACAAGTTGATTTTCCTGTTGAAGTTCCTGGATTTCACCGGGGTCTTTAGAGATGAAGACTTGGTCGAGTCGCTGCTCGCGTCGCAGACTAGATCGCAGTCTGGGTCGCAATCCAAGTCGCAATCCAAGTCATAATCCAAGTCGTAATCCAAGTCCCAATCCAAGACGCAATCCAAGACGCAGACCGGGACTTTGCTGCTGGTGTAATATCTTCTGTTCTTCTGCCGCGGTCACTGGAAGAACGCTGTAGAGGGAATCCGGGCTAACGGTAACTGAGGTAGGCCTATGGACGCGTCTGCGATCAGGTTTCTTCGGCCTCCTGTGGCCCGTCTGGAGAGATCGCAGCTGCGCTTAGGTGGCCAGCGTACGGAAAGGCACTTAGGCGAGTCCCCGGCCTCTACCGGTGTGGTAGGCCCAGTGAGGAGAACGGAGCCTTCAGGATTCAGACGCGCAGGCCCTGGACAGGTGAGGGGCTGAGTGCTAGACACCCCAGTGGTGTCGATTATCCTCAGGGGGAAAAATAACCCAAATCAGAGCCTGGCGATGGGAATCGTAAAGGAGTCACAAATGGGGACGCACACTGCGACCCACGTGGCGCTGCATTCCGGTTTCGGCGGCTCGGAGCAGGCGGCAGAGATTTTGTTAACCTGAAGCAGAGGTGATCCTGATGGAAGCTGGGGAGGTTCCGGCGTTCGGTGCCGCGCGCTAGACGCCCCCGGTGATGTCTATTCTCCCCAGAGGGAAAGGGATCCCAAATCAGTACTTGGCGATGGGGATCAAAAAGGCGTCGCAAATGGGGACGCACGCTGCAATCCGCATGGCGCTGCGTTCCGGCGGCTCGGGGCTGGCGGTGGCGGAGATTTTTGCTAACCTGGAACGGTGATGATCCTGTTGGAAGCTGGGGAGGATTCCGGTGTTCGGTTTCGGTTCACTTCAGCCACGGGAAGCCTTTTAAAGCACAAAGATCCCAGGTAGGACGCAGGCCTGCGGCCTATACACGCTTGTGACCTGAGCTGAAAAAGTCCATTTAAGGTCTCAAAATGCACGGAAATCAGCTCCAGATGAGGCTTGCTGAAAGGGGAAAAAGGTCTTCTCTATGGATGGTGATCAAAAAACGCTTTTTAAGTAGCGATGGATGTAGATTTGAGGAGGCTTCCTCAGAGAGCAGAGAAAACACTTCTTACTCCATGCTGTGCTAAGACACACCCCCACCAAACTACTATTCCAATAAATTCTCATCCACGTAACCATGTCTGTACACCCCAGAATGTGGACCCCACAAATGTTCCTGAAAAGTCAGGTCATCTGAAAATTAATTCTAGGACTTGATCAATCACATACTAAACTACTATTCCAACAAATTCTCATCCCTGTAACCACGTCTATACACCCCAGAGTGTGGACCCCACAAATGTTCCTGAAAAGTCAGGTCATCTGAAAATTAATTCTAGGACTTGATCAATCACATACCAAACTACTATTCCAACAAATTCTCATCCACGTAACCACGTCTGTACACCCCAGAGTGTGGACTCCACAAATGTTCCTGAAAAGTCAGGTCATCTGAAAATTAATTCTAGGACTTGATTACTCACAAACATTTTTGACCATTTATCTAACTTTGCCTGTTTTTACGCTTGTCTTGCTACACAAAACTTTGGCTTCCATTTCTATTACTTATATTTATTTTGGTGATGCGGCATGATCATTTTATTTGAGGATTTCTAAAAATGAGGAAGTTCCGTACTTCTACACTATGGGCTTTACTGTATGGTTGTTGCCAAACCTCTGGTACCAGACATTACTTGACAGATTCTGTAGGGGACTGGTTGTTTTGTGCATATAGCGGTTTTGACCTTGGCGGGTGGGAGCTTGCTATGGTGCACCACGTCTATTGGCACATTCGTCTCTCATATAGGGATTGATGGAGCTAAAAGGACGTTGTACGACCAATCTCTGAAAGTGTCTGCCATGCTAGCCCTGCTGCTGTTCTTTCATCTTTGGAACAAACTCAGCTTTGCCACATAGTTGGCTGCATTTTCCTCCACATTTTGCCCATCATTCCAGTACAGTTTATTCTTCCTGCTACAATATACGCAAATGCGAGACAACTGTTTTGTTAGCAAGACCAAATTTTATAATCGTCCAATGTATTTTTAGGAGCATG
Source organism: Oophaga sylvatica (assembly GCA_033576555.1). Classification (NCBI taxonomy): domain Eukaryota; kingdom Metazoa; phylum Chordata; class Amphibia; order Anura; family Dendrobatidae; genus Oophaga; species Oophaga sylvatica. The sequence continues at coordinate 115,929,163 of JARQOD010000004.1, forward strand.
CCTCCTGTGAGTAATAATTCCTGGAAGGATTTTCAAATAAAGCCAAATTTGTCACATTGTCCCCCATTCTGTCTGAGCACTTCATTTTGTCCAAACAGAAATTTTTGACTGCATATGCGATATCGCCACGCTCATAAGAAATTGGGTAACAAATTGTGGGGTCCACTTTTTGGTGTAATCTCTGACAAAAGTGAGGAATTCAGGTCGAAAACAAGATTTTTGTGGAAAAAATTAACTTTTTCAATATGACGACCTAATGTTATCAAATTCTGTGTCGTACCTGTGGGTTAAAATTGCTCCATCTACCCCTGGATAAAATCTTTGAGGGGTGTCGTTTCCAAAATGGGGTCAGTATTGGGGGGTTTCTGCTGTTTAGGCACATGTCCAAACCCGACATGGCATCCGCTCTCACAATTTTGAGATTAAAAGTCAAACGGCGCTCCTTCCCTTCCGAGCTCTACCGTGCACCCAAATAGAGGTTTACCCCCACATATGGGGTATCAGCATACTCAGGACAAATTGCACAATAACTTTTGGGGTCCAATTCCTCTTGCTACCCTTGTTAAAGTAAAAAATTGGGGGCAAAAAGATCACTTTTGTGAAAAAAATATGCTTTTTTATTGTTACAGCTCTACGTTATAAACTTGTGTGAAGCACTTGGGGTTCAAAGTGCTCACCACACATCTAGATAAGTTCCTTAGGGGGGTCTAGTTTCCAAAATGGTGTCACTTTTGGGGGGTTTCCACTGTTTAGGCACATCAGGGCCTCTGCAAATGCAGCATGGTGTCCAATCTCAATTCCAGCCAGTTCTGCGTTGAAAAAGTCAAACGGCGCTCATTCTCTTCCGAGCTCTACCGTGCACCCAAACAGGTTTACCCCCACATATGGGGTATCAGCATACTCAAGACAAATTGCACAAAAACTTTTGGGGTCCAATTCCTCTTGCTACCCTTGTTAAAATAAAAAATTGGGGGCAATTAGATCATTTTTGTGAAAAAAATATGCTTTTTTATTTTTATGGCTCTACGTTATAAACTTGTGTGAAG
>JARQOD010000004.1:115930308-116046000 GCA_033576555.1 Oophaga sylvatica
CCAGGGCAGAAAAAAAATGATCTACAGTCATTTAAGGGGGGACCCCCGGAGGGGGGGAAAAGGGCCCAGGATTGAGGGTCCCCTTGCGGGAAGTAATAAAAAATTCCCATTTCCCCTGCCCCTCATCCCTGTTTGATCGCCCCCGAACCCGAAAATAAAAATTTACATGCCTCCCGGAAGGAAAAAAATTTTGTCTCGCCCCCCCGTAAAACCGGTCCGGGAGAGCTTTTTGGGTTCAACCTGGTTTGCTAAAGGGGGAGGACAAAATTTTGGGAACTTAATGCCCCTCAGTTTCCATGGATAATCCCTGCAACGGCAGACCCAAACCCGGGGTTTCGGGTTTCCTTTGGTAACTGGAGAAAATTTTAAAGGGCCATTGGAAAATGTCACGCTGTCTAATGAATGTAAAAAAAGCCCAGTAAACTATTAATCCGGGAAACAACACTTTTTAAAAAAACAACTATTTTTTTAGAAACTCAGCATGTAAGAAAAGAATAGTTTTCCCCTGCCCACAATATCTCGGGAACCAGGGGAAAATCTTGGGGACTTGATGAGCAGGAAAAAGGAAAAAGGGGTGGCCCGGGGAACTAACCTGACCCAAAAAACGGGGGTCCTAACTAATCCCTCCCCCTTTGGGGGTTCTGAAGGGTTCGGAGGTCCAAGTCCCCAAACCTAAGCCGCTCCTACCCAACCTTAAACCCCCTGTAATCAGTCCAAAGAAGGATCCGACTCCCCCAAAGGGGATATGGGCTGTTCTCAGCTAAATCCCACAGATTAAATATAAAAACAAAACGGAAACACTCGTTTGCTACCACTAAAACACCAAAGGAACATAAATGGCGGGGAAATAAACTCAAACCCAATTTAAACTTAGAAAAACCCAAAAGGGAAGCCCCACAACTAAAGTCTATACAGATTCATTCCTATCTGTGGTCTGCATGAAGGTTTCACTGGCAACTCCCCAAGCAGACAACCAGGAATTTAAAGGAAACCAATCAACAAATAATCAATTGCAGCCGGGAGAAACTGCACCCAGTCCCAGAACCGAGCACAGACAGAATTAACTCCCTAGCTGCCAAACACAAAGAAACAGCAGCTCAGCTGTGAGAAGTCAAAATGTGCAACCGCGACGATCTTCGTGGCAATGCACACATGACACCATGACACTTTCTTCACCCCTGACCCAAGAAGAAACAGGAACCTCAAACAACCACACTGCAGACCTATCACAGGAGGTGCTGGACATAGTACCAGAAAAGCCACTCCATCACCCAGAGTCAAGATGTCTCTGACCAACTGAAGGTCTAAGTGAACTCGCCTAAGAAGACGGCCTGAGAACTTTGACATTGGCCAGGATATTCAACTCAAGAAGGACTCTACTCGCTTCATGGAATGGCAACACCTCATCCAGCTCTAACGCCAGAGGTTCATCTTTTGCAAGCACCAGGAGGTGCCCCCTGCAATCAACCAGTTCACCCAGGCCCTAGACCGGCAAAAGGCCACTCAGCTCTTCAAACTTGTGCACAAATATTGACCTGAGACCGAGCTGGAGAAAAAGAAACTACTGATGGCCCGTGCTGAGAAAAAAGCAGCCGTTTAAGGAGACGTCCCAACAAGAAGACCCCCTGTGACCAGAGCAGGTGCTAACACAGTGACTGTCTTGGTGGAGAACAAGAAAGCCAGCTGGTCGTCATCTCTCATGATGTGGATCCTAGTAGACGGCTTGTTTTCCCGCCAGCTCTGCACCAGCAGATGGGAGTCCCCTGCTGCATACTGAAGGACAAGGCCAAACTGGGCTGCCTCGCCCATCGGAATCAATCCCAGCTTTCCACAGTGAAGAAAAAGACTGTAAACCCCACTGAGTTCAGAATGGTGCAAGGCCTGGAGGCCGCGAAAGAGGCTACGGTATTTGAAACCCCAACAGTGCTGAACCATCACACTCTGCTCTCAAGAGTCCGCGAAAGAGGCTACGGTATTTGAAACCCCAACAGTGCTGAACCATCACACTCTGCTCTCAAGAGTCCCAGTCACCGCAACGGTATTCACGGTGATCAACCTGGCCAGTACCTTCTTCAGTGTTTCCCCTCCATCTGGAGGCCTGCTTTCACGCACCAGTGCAGTGCATATGGACAATGTTGCCTCAAGGTGCTCAAAACAAGCCCTTTAAGTTTCACCAAGACAATGTCCTCCATCCTCGTCAACTGGATTGCAGAATATGCAAGTCACTCTTCTACAACACGTGGATGACCTTCTCTTTTGTGTGGTTGACATCGACACCTGCACAGTCTATTCCTTGTCTCTCCTACTCTACCTGGAAGAACAGCAACGCAAGGTCTGGAAGAACAAAGTCCAGTGATGCCAGAAGCAAGTTACATCCCTGGGACACTGTATTGCCCACAAGACGAAACACATGTCAAAAGACTGGAAGACCACTGTGGAGAAGCTGGCTCCTCCAACAACTCCAAGAATGCTGCAGGCCTTCCCTGGTCTAGTGTCATATTGCAGAACCTGGATCCCTGATGCCTCAGTCCTAATGCAGCCTCTGTGCGCTTGCATCAACGCAACCCTGCCCCTTCTATCAGACGCAGCCTTCAACCCATTCAGGAGATTGGAAGAACTCCACAGTCTCAGCGCCAATACCAGGCCTACCTGACTATGAAAAGTCTTTCCGTCTACCTGATGGAAGAAAGAAGGTCATGCTACTGGAGTTCTGGCACGGATTCACGGGGGAAAACAGAGACTTTTAGGCTGCCTCTCAGCCCGCTTGGATCCAGTTGCAAGAAGAGCACCCTCCTGCCTGATGGCAGTATCTGCAGCACACACCCTCCTGGACAAGGTTGCTGAAATCACTCTTGGACAGCCACTGGAAACTCTCACTCCACATGACATCTTGGCAATCTTCAATCAAGCTCAACCAACAGTAATCTCTCCACCGCCAGGCATCTTTGTGGCGCCTCTATTGCCTTTTTCTCATAATGTCACCGTCTCCAGACCTACAGTCCTCAGCCCGGCCACTCTACTCCCACTCCCAAGGGGGGATACTTGGATGGCTCCAGAAGAAGTTTCAGATGGCAGAAGGCAAGACTGCAAACATCTACACGGACTACAGGTACTCGCATGGCATAGCACACGACTTTAGACCCATCTGGGCTACAAGGGACTTCATCACAGCAAACGGGACAACCGTGAAGCATCATGGAGCCTTCAGGGACCTACTGGGTATACTCAAACTTCCAAAATGGTGGCAATTTGAAAAATCAAAGTGCATGGAAAACTGAGAACAGAAGAGGCGTGAGGCAATAACATGGCGGACATGGCAGCCAAAGAAGCAGCCAAAGGAAGACAACATGGAGAAGTGGGAGAGGTCGTAGAGCCGGACGGCTACTACATGACGACTGAAGACAAGAAACCTGACAAAGAAACGTCCTGGAATCTGCTCAAGAAGTTACAAGACCAAGCTCCAAAAGGAGAAGAAGAGCTGAATGCGAAAAAAGCAACATGTGAAGAAAGAAGGCTATCAATAATAGACTTCAAACTCTGCCTACCACAAAGTATGCACCCTATGTTGGTCCAATGGGTAGATGGACCCACATCCACATATCAAAGACACAAATGAATGATCTGATTGGTGCTTACTGGTTCGCTTCAGGGATCTCCACCCTAACAGCCAAATTCACCAGTAGCTGTCTGACCTGCGGCAAATGCAAGCCTGGACGTATGGAAGAAAGACCCCCTCACCTCATCTGGAAAGACCACTCTACCAGCTTCAAAGGATCCAGATAGACCACATCCAGATATCGCCAAGTGAAGGATTCAAATACGCCATTGTGGTCAAAAGAAGTATTTTCAAGATGAACAGAAGCCTTCCAAGTCAGCAAAGACTACTGCAAAGCAGCTACTTTCAGAAAATAGTGTGCAGATACGGGGTTCCAGAAATGATAGAAAGTGATCAGGGACCCGCATTCACAGCAAATCTGACACACAAGACCCGATTAGCAGTAGGGTCAGATTTAGGCCTACACACTCCTTACCACCCCCAGAGCAGCAGGAAGGTAGAAAAAACTGAATGAAACACTTAAGAATAGAATGCTGAAAAATTGCCCAAGAGACACGCAAACCATGGCATGACACACTCCCTATTGCACTGTTTAGCATAAGGCACACTCCCAGAGACCCAGAAAAGCTGTTTCGTGCCTGCATCTTCTGCTAACAGATAAGACATTTTCTTCTTTTAGTTTTTTGGTGCCTGCATTTTGTCCTGCACTTCTGTGGGGGTCTGCCGGGTCCCCTTCGGGGGGCTTATGCTCCTCTCAGTTTAGTTCAGCCACTGTTTATTCATTTGCCTTTTCCAGTTTTTTCAGTGGTTGCTGTTTAGTTTTTGTTACACCAGAGAACTAATTTAGGTGGTAGAGGTCGTGTGATCTCAGGTGTTTTTGTAATTAGTAGAGTTGGTACTTTTCAGGGTTTTTTGGGGTTGCAGTAAGTGCCTTTCCTATCCTCTTCTATCTAGACAGATTGGGCCCCAGCGTTTGCTCATTCTATTTTCTGTCTGTGTCTGTATTTCCTCTTGTCTAACCGCCATTACATGTTTGGGGGCTTCCTATGTTCTTTGGGGATCTGCTCCGGGGCAGATAGCTTTCCTTTTTCTATCTTTAGGTGTAGTTAGTTTCTCAGGCTGTGACGAGGCGTCTAGGACCAACGTAGGAACGCTCCACGGCTGCCTTTAGTTGTGGTGGTTAGTCAGGGTACTGCAATCCCATAGATTCCAACCTCTCTGGTGTATTGCTTTTTTTGCCTGCTCTCCTCAGCTACCAAATCATAACACTTATGTAATTGAATTGGTCAAAAACTAATGTCCATTCTCGAGTTTTTCTCCTCACTGCCAGATTTGATGATCCTGTCCAAGAGCCCCAGATGACATCAACCTCTGTGTAGCTAGAGGGAAAGCCTGTTTGAATCCACGTATCGCATTGCAAGGAAGCTCCCGTACCAGGAGAGACACCTAAGCCATGAAGGATGTCGTGGATGCTCTGACTGACCAGACAGATGACCAGATGACCTACCTGATGAGTTCAAGGCCAGAGACCAAGTTAAAGCAGGATTTGAGTCACTATTGCCACTAGTAACTATAAAAAAATGTTGATTGGATAAATTACATCTATTATAACCAGCAGAAATTTGTTAACTTCACCATAGATGCTGTAAAAGGTTTGGCAGCACAGTTAGGCCCCACTTCCATTATGGCATTCGAGAATAGAATGGCTTTGGATATGATTCTAGCTGAGAAAGGAGGTGTTTACAAAATGATCAAAGACACCTGTTGCACCTACATCCCAGACAACACTGGCCCAAATGGTAAAGTCACAATGGCAATACAGAAACTTAATGAGTTATCAGAGAAACTGAAACAGAACTCAGGTGTCACCGACCCATGGGATCGATACTTTGGGTGGATGAGTGAGTGGCAGAAAATGTTGGCACAGGTTGGGACAGCCATTATGGGGGTTCTCATTTTTGCATTAATTACTGGTTGCTGTGTAATTCCTTGTATCCGCAGGAAAATGGAAAAAAAAAACTGTTCAGGAGACAACCAATTTGATGCCACTCACCATCTTGGACCTCGCACCAGTCCGGATAGAACTGCCTGGCTTGACCAGATCTCCGAACTACCTCCAGACTGAGAATACACATCCTTGATGAAACATCCTATCAAATAAAGAGACTATGATTGCAAACACATAAACCCCCGACAGGGACAGTCCTCCTGACCGCCCATTTGCGAAAAGTCTATATTCGGTGGGGGAGACATGCGCTAGGGGTGTCTCAACTCGCAGGCAGAACAAAAGAGTTGCAGCGCTTGGGCCAGGAGCAGGTTTTTTAGGGCAAGTGGTATCTAAGGGGGACTGTCATGGAAATATATATGTATTCCATATATTCAAAGTATATTCACATATATGTATTCACAGTTCACAGTTAGATAGATCTCACTTGCTAAAAAAACCCTGTGCTAACATATTTCTAGGCCAGCTATAATCAGTCGTTTTAAAGAAATCTGGCCTTCATAAGAGGCCTTCGTAAAGGAACAAATGCATGAAGTACAAAAAGTCCTATTAGATATCTGTTGTTTACATTATAGTTATGCAAGACAACTAGGTCACAAGAATATAAACAATAATTCTGCAACTTCAGCTCTTTTAATCATGATTATCATAATTATCATATTTACACTAGAACAGCCAATAATCTAGCAGCTTTTAATTATATGTTAATTGACTAACCAGCCCCTTTTTGTAAATGTATAAAACCTTGAATGAATAATAAATGTATGTCTTTGACGAACTGTTATACTGACACTTTCGTGTGGACAGTCCTCATTTCGTTCTGAGCGCTCAAAAAGACATTATATAGAGATTTGGAGAAGCAAGCAGCAAACACAGAAGGATATTTTTATCCTAATTAAATTTCCATATCACTTTTGTGAAAATGTTAAATCTGGGGCTAAAACAAAAGTGTGGTAAAAATGTAATTATTTTTTCTTCACTGCCCAAAATTCTGTGACACACCCTTGGTATCAATATGATAATTACACCCCTAGATTAATTTATTGAAAGGTGTAGTTTGTAAAATGGGGTCACTTATAGGGCGTTCCACTGTTCTGGCACCTCAGGAGATTTCCCAGTGGGTAAAATATATATGCAGTAAAATCTGCATATATAATATGGTGCTCCTTCCCTTTTGCGCTTTGCAAAAGAAGTTTTCACGCACACATGGGGTATTGGCACACAGGAGAAATTGCACAACAAATTCTGGGGTCCAGTTTCTTTTTACCTTTGAGAAAATAAGAAAATAAGGAGCTAAAAGAAAAAAATTGTGGGAAAAATGTTTTTTTTTTTAAGTTTCTTAGTTCAGTTATAAACTTCTGTAAAGCACCTGGTGGTTCAAGATGCTCACCACACATCTAGATAAGTTCCTTGAGGGGTCTAGTTTCCAAAATGGTATAACTTGTTCAGGGTTTCCACTGTTTAGGCACATCAGGGGCTTTCCAAAAGTGACATGGCATCCGCTCTTGATTCCAGGCAATTTTGTGTCAAACCTTTCTCTTTCCCTTCCGGTTACTGCCGTGCGCCCAAACAGTGGTGTTCCTCCACACATGGGGCATTGGCGAACTCAGGAGAAATTGCACAACAATTTTTTGGGTCCATTTTCTCCTGCTACCTTTGTTAAAATAAAAAATTGTACTAAAAAATTATTTTTGAGAAAAAAATGTGATTTTTAATTTTCACGGCTCTACATTATAAATTTCTGTGAAGCACCAGGGAGTTCAAGGGGCTTACCATGCATCTAAAAACATTCCTTGAGGGGTCTAGTTTCCAAAATAGGGTCACTTGTGGGGGGTTTCCACTGTTTAGGTACATCAGGGACTCTCCAAATGCGATATGGCATCCAATCTCAATTCCAGCCAATTTTGCTTTGAAAAAGTAAAACGGCGCTCCTTCCCTTCCGAGCTCTGCCTTGCGCCAAAACTGGTTTACCCCCACATGTGGGGTATCAGCATACTCAGGAAAAATTGCACAACTTTTGGGGTCCAATTTCTCTTTTTACCCTTTGGAAAATAAAAAATTGAGGGCGAAAAGATCATTTTTGTGGAAAAAATATAATTTTTTATTTTCATGGCTCTATATTATTAACTTCTGTGAAGCACTTGGAGGTTCAAAGTGCTCACCACACATCTGGATAAGTTCCTTGGGGGGTCTAGTTTCCAAAATGGGGTCACTTATGGTGCTCCTTCCTGCCGTGCGCCTAAAGAGTGGTCTTCCTCCACACATGGGGTATCAGTGTACTCAAGAGAAATTCCACAACAAATATCGTGATTCATTTTCTCTTGATACCCTTGACAAAATAAAAAAAAACTGTCCGAAGTAAAATTTTTGTGAAAAAAGTTAAATGTTCATTTTTCCCTTTCACATTGCTTCACTTCCTGTGAAGCACCTAAAGGGTTAATAAACATTTTGAATGTGGTTTTGAACACCTTGAGAGGTGCAATTTTTAGAATGGCATCACTTTTTGGTATTTTCTGTCATATAGGCCCCCAAAGTGACTTTAAATGTGAAGTGGTCCCTAAAAAAATGGTTTTGTAAATTTTGTTGGAAAAATGAGAAATCACTGGTCAATTTTTAGCTCTTATAACTTCCTAAAAAAATATATTTAAAAAATTGTGCTGATGTAAAGTAGACTTGTGGGAAATGTTGTTTATTAACTATTTTGTATGACAATGCTCTGATTTAGGGGCATAAAAATTAAAGTTTGAAAATTGTGAAATTTACATTTTTTTCACAAATAAAAACAAGAAATTTTGAAGAAATTTTACCGCTATCATAAAGTACAATATGTCACGAAAAAACATTCTCAGAATCAGCGGGATCCGTTGAAGTGTTCCAGAGTTATAACCGCATAAAGTGACAGTGGTCAGATTTTAAAATTAAGACCTGGTCATTAACCTACAAAGTGGCTTGGTCCTTAAGGGGTTAAAGGAGTTTTCCACTACTCGGACAACCCCTTTCCAATTATATGTTTCCCCTTATAAAATAGTAACACTCATACTCATCTATAGTGCTGGTGCTGTCGGCACTGGATCTCCTGGGGATCGTGTGACCGTGTGACATGGGCTTATAAAGAGTCCTCCACTTTTTGTGTCCCCTTCACACGTCCAGATATTACCAGTACTGGAAAAAAACAGTATCGGTGCTATCCGTGTTGGATGTTTTTAACATCCGTGTGTAGTCCATGTACACTATCAGTGTGACATGTACCAGCGTCTGGAAAAAGCAGTACAGTTAGCTCTCTTACCAGGTGCTTGGTGCTGAATAGTGATGAGCGAGCACGCTTTTATAAGGTGTTATCTGAGCATGCTCGAATGCTAATAGAGCATCTTCAGCATGTCAATACCATGTTTGAGCCGCTGTGGCTATTTTTCTAGCTGCTGGTCGACATCCGCAACACTTTGCCTGTTGGTTAGGCAATCCCTATTAGCACTCGAGCATGGTCGGATAACACCTTAACCGAGCATGCTCGCTCATCACTAGTGCTGATTCCAAGTCTTATCAAGTCTTATCATTGTTGTCTGGTCTCCCTGCGATCAGCAAGACCAGGAGACGCTGATGACAACTGTAGTCAGCATTCGCCACATCTGTATATCGCATGTATTAAAGAAATAATTTTAAACCAGCTGAGGGAAGGCAGACAGCTTGGGGCTGTTATTATTCAGGGAAGTGGCCAATAGCCGTAAAGGTTCCCAGCCTATTAATAACTGCTCACAGCTGTGTGCTTAGCCTTTAATGGTTAGTAAAAAGAGGGGACCCAAAAAAATGAGGTAGGGTCTCCCCTATTTTTAAGAACAAGCAAAAGCAAACAGACAGCTGCAGGCTGATATTAATAGGCTGGGTAGGGGCCATAGATTTTAGCCCACTCCCAGACTAAGAATACCATTCCTCATCCACCCCAGAAATGGCTCATCCATTAGATGCACCAATTCTGGTGCTTAGCCTCAGCTCTTCCCACTTGCCAGGGTGCAGTGACAAGTGTGGTAATACGTAGTTTCGGGGTTGATTTCAGCTGTTTTATGTAGGGCTGACGTCAAGCCCATTGGTTAGTAATGGAAAGGCATCTATCAGACACCCCTATTACTAACCCCGTAGTTAAAATTAATGAAGACACACAGAGAAAAGTCCTTAAATTCTACAAATCTACAATTACCCTCATTTACCTATTTATCCTCACTTGTCTGCCATTAACCCATAATGATGAGGTCCCATGATGATCCCCAACTCTGCTACATCCAGATTGTGTGGTGATCGGTGACATCAGTAAAGTGACCGCTCACCACGCCATCCGGAACACACTGAGCTTAGCTTGAGAACGCTGCTGCAGTGACTGAGTGGTGACGTAATTAAAGTTACCGCAGGTCATAAGCAGCGGTTCTCATTGTAACCTCTGTGAGAGTCGGCCTGTAAACTGCTTTAACCTTACTGATGTCGCAGCTTGAGAGATGTCTGGTGCTAACACCAACTGTCACCAGCGTTGCCTGGTCTCGCTGATCGCAGGGAGACCAAGCGACAATGCTTAGGCCGGCGTCACACTGGCGACAGAATCGGACGACTGCAATGCGATGAAATATCGTATTGCAGTCTGCCGTATGTTAATCTATGGAGCAGCTCCCAGTATCCGTTATTTTGTGGTCCGTTTTAAACGTCCGTGTGCAATCGCAGCATGCTGCGATTGTCACCGATTGTGGGTCGACTATCGCCAATGCAAGTCTATGGGAGCGATGAAAAATCGGATTACAAACGGACAGCACGTGTGACTTGCGATGAAATCGCACCACTATCCCAGGTGTCAGGAAATTGCATCAGGATAATTGCCAGGAAGGGCTGACATGCTAATTAGGCTACGAAAATTCAAACCCAAACAGGAAACCGCCTCCACGGAGTCCAGAACCATGGCCAGTCACATCAATGTGGAGATGTTGATCGTTCTGGTCCAGGAGAGGCCAGAACTTTGGGACCAGCGGGATCCAAATTATTCAAACCGGTCGCGGAAGGACGCGGCTTGGAGGAGAATATGTGGACAGATGTTCCCGGATTTTGGCGACAGGTCTAGGGAGGAGCAAGAACGCATTAGTAAGTAACGACTTGAAACCGCTTACAATACTGTTTGACCACTCAGTATGTAGCAACAGCAATGTGTTATAATGTCCCTGTACCCTTATATGTGAACCCGAAATGTGTTGAATAAATCAGTTATTCCTGTTGAACCCCCAATGCTATGTGAGAAATCCAAGCACATGTAATATTTAGCTCCTGCCACCAAATCCACAAATATTTAAATGCAAGTCGAAAAAGTGTAACTTCAAAAATGCACAGACTAAAAACATGTAGAGGTAACGTTTCCACCCTGCAATGGGTGTTTCTCAAACCTTAAGGAACATAACTCAAAAGGAACAGAGGAGGCCACTGTGGGATATGATAATTTGAAAACGCTCCATTCCATATATACGGGAATCACACAGGGCAGGGACCAACTGAAGGTCCTGGTATGATGAATGTTCATGTGCCGTCTGTGTTGGTGTGATATTTAGGTCCTACTGCAATGGTGCCCAAATGAAAGTTTTACATTTGTATGTGTCCCTTTTGTTAATTCCATTGCTGTGTGCCAAATAAATGCTAATTATTGTGACACATATGTCATACAGGTTTCTATGTATGAACCCTTGTAATATTAATTATTTATTTTACCTACATACAATATGTATTGCTGTTCTATACCCCTATAACAGATTAAAAAAGTAATATCTTGCAGTTGTAGGGTTATTTATTTGAAAATACATTACAAGGGCACATAATTTAACAATGTTATTGTCTCGGTTAATTTTTCAGCCTCAGATGTGACAAGACGTTGGCGCAGCTGTAGAGACAGCCACAGGAGAGAGAGACAGCTGAGGGGGCGCAGTGGGGCAGCAGCAAGCACTAAGCGCAAATATGTGTATTTTGATCGACTTAATTTTCTTGCTCCAGCTCTGGATTTGCGACCGTAAGTTCATGTCTGTACAAAGTTTATATGATTTTTAACAAATAAATTTTAATAAATTTTTCTTCTTCTCTAGCACCGAGTCAAACCTTACAGACAGAGAGCCAGCTTCTGACTCGGAGGCAGTTATCGACCCTGTGGGGGATGTTGAGGAGGCTGGCCCATCTTCAGCACCAAGTGCAGCAGCAGCAGCATCACCACCACCACCACCACCAGTGGAGTCTGAGAGATTGGCTGTACAGTCGCAAGACCCTCCCCTGAGCAGCAGCCCTGGTAGGCCCCTGGATGCTGCTTCGCCTACAGCAGATGTTGCACGGCGACCAAGGCGTAGAAGAGAAGGAGTTGGTTATGTCACAAGGAGGCAGGTGGACCGAGGAGTGCTGGACTATTTGTCCACTGTAGCTAATGATGATGGTGAGGAGGGATTTTGCCGCAGTCTGGCCCGTTACCTCCGGGCGATTCCAAGACAGCACATACTGCGGATCCGAAGTGCACTGCATATTGTGTTGGATGCTGGAACACCGCCTAATGATCCAACCAACCTACTAAATTATCTTGATAGATGGGTGGTTGGTCCCGAAAATGTTTTTAGATTGTTGGGTCAAAATCCCTCACAATCTGCATCAGCCTCTGATCCTCCTCCTCATCATCATCCTCCTCATCATCATCCTCCTCCTCCACCTCCTCCTTGTGTCCAATAGAACCCAACTCCTCCTCCTCATCCTACTGCTGCTTCTTCTTTATACGGAGCTAACCAGATCCAAGCCATGGCACAGAGTGCACAGTCACAATATGCCCACTCGACCATACCCAATGTTCAATGCTGGCCACAACATGGGTATGGTCGACATGGGCATTTTGGGGGCTATAGTGTAAGTGGGCAGTCATATTATGACTACCCACAACAGTTCCAAAACTTACCATACCCAAACCCACATCCAGAGCAAGCCAGAAGCATGCAGCAAACTGCTCAGTTACCCACCACTCATGGTGACACAGTGGCTGGAGACCAGTCTAGCCAGCCCTCACAAGCTGGACTTCCACCTTCACCACCACACACCTACCAGCAGTTATAGGTGTTATGTATATATTATGTTTATGTTTAAGTTATTAAATTTTCCTTTGTTTATCTGCTGAGAAGTTATCAGCAAATATGTTTCTAAAAAATTGGGACACATTATTCCTTTATCATTATGTTTAAAGCCACTAAACATAACAGCAGACATAAAAAAAAAATTAAGTGGCATTGATTGTATGTGATTATTTCAAAAGGTGATGGGCTGCGTAACTTACACACAACATGACAACAAAAACATCACAACAAATACAATCAAGTGAGAAGAAATATCTTTGACATAGCAACATAGCCACACTACATGTGTAATAATGCCTCCTCTTGCCAGGCAGTAGCACCCTCAGGGGACAGAAAATATTGTGTGAACACATCACTTACTTTTATGCCTGAAGGTGGACGACGGTGATGGATGGGTGGTGACATAGGCAAAGACACATTCACAGAGGCTAATTCACCCACATGTTGAGAGGAGCATTCATGTATTCTACAAAAATTATGTAGGACCACACATGCTTTGAGGACCACATTAACATTATCTTCACTCAGTTGAATTGCAGATTGAAGTACCCGGCCATTTAGCACAAAGAATTCCAAATGTGCACTCCACCAGACGCCGAGCACGTGACAGCCGACAATTAAATATTCTACGCCGATGGGTGAGATAGCGACGGGGATATGGCCTCATTACATTTCTGGTTAATTGAAAGGCCTCATCCGCTACTATAACATAAGGCACATGTTCTGCAATAGAGTCACTAAGTTGACTTGCTGGAGGTAGGTCCAGTTGGTTATTGCGTATCCGCCTACCCATTTTGGAAGTATTGAAGACTCTTGAGTCTCCAGTCCTTCCATAGGCCCCAATGTCTACAATTATAAACCTGTAGTTTGTGTCGACCAAGGCGAACAAAACAACAGAAAAATATTGTTTATAATTGAAGAATTGGGAGCCTGAGTTAGGAGGTTTACGAACACGTATGTGCTTGCCGTCCAGGGCTCCTATACAGTGTGGAAACTGGCAATTTTGTGCAAAACCCTGTGCTATCCTCAACCAGTCACTCATTTTGGGTTCAGGCATGACTTCTTCATGTAGTCTGTTCCAAATTTCCACACAAGTTGACCGAACAATGCCAGAAATTGTTGATCTGCCTATTAAGAACTCTAAGTGCAGAGCAGCGTAGGACATGCCAGTAGAAAGGAACCTGTAACACACATAGAACATGGACAAATCAGTTTTAAAAATAAAAAACATTCACAACACTTACAATGCTTGAGTTTGTTACAGCACACATGCTGGAAATTAGATTACAATCCATGGCTTCTGTAGAATACACCATAGACAATAAATGAGATAGCTAACGTTGAGAAATACATTACACACATTATAAGTTTACAAGAACTGTGCTCCAACACTTGCAAAGTGAGTATGTGGATGAAAACATCATCAACATATCGTTGACACACATACCTTATTGTTAGGAGAAGACGTTCCTCGGCAGAAATTACTTTTCTCATACTGGTGTCTTGAAATGTAATCCCAGGGCGCACAATGTCAAGCAGCTTATCAAAGGTAGCTATGCTCATTCGACAATATTGGAAAAACTTATCTCCATGCCTACGCAGTGACAAATATAGGCGGTGAAAATGGCCTTTAGTTATCCTTCTTGTCAAAAGTGGATGCACCCACATCCTTCGGCGTCTTCTGGGATCTGATATTACAGGATATGGCTCCCCAAAACGTCGGGATATAACACAATGGAACAGCACACGCTCAGTGGGAGTAAATCTGAGTGTGTCGCTCATGTTTGTATAAAGCAGCTAGAAAGCACTAAGCACAAGGAACAAAATGACACCAGTGCAAAGGTGGGAGGGTCACACCTGTAGCAGAGCACTTAAATATAGCTCTGCCTGATGATTTAAATTAGTATCAGGCCTCAAAACCGTTATTGGTCCATTTTGGTAAGCTGCGACAAAAAAACGGTGGTCGGATGAAAATCGGATGTTACAAGGTACACACACATGCGACTAAATCGCATCTTTGAAGGAAAATCGGATGCCAGAAGGATGTGTGATGTTTGCATTTTGATCCGACAATCGACCGTCTAAATCGGACCGATTTTTTGTCATTGTGTGTGACGCCGGCCTTAGAGTTGGACTCGGCACACGGAGGCCAGGGAACAGCACAAATACATCCTGCTTACATACCTGTCTGTGGGATGTATTGTGTGCTGCCAGCAAAAAACAAACATGTCTATGTGTTTTTGCAGAAGGACACGGTCTGTGGAAACACACTGACATGTGCACAGACCCATAGATTTGAATTTGTCTATGTGTGTAAGTGTCTCCGGTACGTTGTGAAAACTGTCACCATAAGTAGCAGACACACTGACGTGTGAAGGGAGCCTTACATGTAGTCGGAGTGCTGCTTATTTTCTTTTTCTATATCCATTTGACTTATGGATTTGTGTCCAAACAGCATTGTACTGGCTGCATAAGATTTGGTGCTGCTCCAACACAGCTTCAATGGGGGGAAGGTGTTTTAGTATGTGAGCTGCTGGGGTTTGGGTGCATGGGCTGCTTTTTTTTTAGTCCTAGTCCGGCCCTGATTGTGCAGCATAATAGGAAGTTAAAAATTTCTCCAAAATACTAACATTACTTTTATATCTCACCTAAATATGGGGATCCTCAAAGTTTCTGGTCTCAATGGAGAGCTGCAAGTGATGTAGCAGAGCATGGACTACGAAGTAGCATTGCTTTAGCAGAGACATTCTTTAGTTACAATTTAATCATATTTCCTGTTGCATGAGTTTAGTTGTTCAAAAGCCTAGAGGTCAAATATAAAAAAAACTTTATGGATTATTTAAAGTGTAATAGTTTGAGTTGACCACATGAGGTCGCCAAAGTACAATTTATTACGGACATTTAACTAGAAGACCTAAAGCGATTAAAATCACTCACCGTTTTATTTATTAGATTATGATTACTTATGCTTGTACATTTAGACTTTGATCTAATGCATCCAAAATGCTTCCTTTTTTTTGCAACAGACACTGTATTCTGATGATATGTCATTGTTAGCCCCTTCTTGTTGAGTCATAAATTTTTCATATTTTCGTCAACATAGCCATATGAAAGTTCTTTTTTTGTTGGAGTAGGTATAGTGTTGAATGACAGTATGCATTTTACCACACACCATACTGGAAAGCAGGAACATAAATTTCAAGTGCAGTGAAATTGACAAAAAGTCTTCTTAATTCTGTCATAGTTTTTTACTTTTCTTCTTGGCGTTCATTGTGTGATAAAAACGACCCGGCAACACGATTCTCCGGGTAAATATGATTACGGAAAAAACAAACTTATTATTTTAGTAATAGAAGAAAATCTTAAATTTGTCAAAATAAAAAAAAAAAAATTTTGCTTGTTCCCCCTTTTTTGAGACCCATAATGTTGTCATTTTTCTGATGATGGAGCTGTGTGACGGCTTTTGCGCCCTGAGCTGATGTTTTTTATTGACAGCATTTTGGGGTACATATGTTGTTTTGTATTTATTTGGGACGTGTGGCAACCAAAAAATGGCAATTCTACCTTTATAATTTTTTTTTCGGTTTTTAATGTTCCATTTAAATATTTTTTTATTATGATTGATCAGACTTTTTGGAAGATAATTATACCAAATATGTTAATTTTTTTATTTAATTTATATGTTTTATATTTTTTTTAACTTTTTTATTTTTCATTGATTTTTTTAGCCCCCGTCTGGCACTTGAACCCATAATCGCTTATATTATATAGTGCAATACGAAAATGTTGCAGTATATAATGAAATTGCACTTTTCCTATGAAGCTCAGCCTAAGGCCACATTCGTATGTTGGGTATTGGAGTTTTTTACCTCAGTATTTGTAAGCCAAAACCAGGAGTGGGTGATAAATACAGAAGTGGTGATGTGTTTCTATTATGCTTTTCCTCTGATTGTCCCACCAGGTTTTGGCTTACAAATACTGAGGTAAAATACTGACCAAATACTGATAGTGTGAACGTGGCCTATGGCTGTATGTCACAATAGGACCTAATTGACAGTTACAGGGGTTCAGCATGCCCCTTTCTGCCATGGTAACCTAGCGAATGCGGTGGAGCTTGTGCGTGTACCAGGAATTATATAGTTTAAATATCATATTCAGAGGTTGACAGCAGCATGTAACGGCACTCTGTTAGCACAGGATCAATGCGCAAACTAAGTCCCGACACTCGGTGTTTCACGGTAGAGCAAATCATTTAAATACACCTTCCCACCTGCTTTTTCCCTCAATTAGCACCAGCTCTTCTTTGATTGACAACTCTGGCTTCATTAGTACCAGAGATGGGTGGACATAGATGTAAACCAACTAGGTGGGAAATAATTTTAAAAAATACAAATATGTGTAAAGGTCTGCTGTATGAAAATATAAAACTAATCCGATTGGAGGAAAAAATAGAAATGGCAGAAGAGCAACTTTTCACCTACTACAAGAGAGCAAAAAAATACAATAAAAATTGTCTATCCCAAATGACACTGATAGAAACATCAGCTGGCAACCTAAAAATACGAGCACTTACACAGATCCATCAACTGAAAATCAACATTTTTGTCAAATGACGACACAAGCAAATTTTTGTTCAATGAATTTCTACATGTTTTTTCACTAAAAAAATATTCTATAAAATCATTGTTATCTTCGTGGTTGTACTGATCTGAAGAATCATACTGACAGTTTTTTTTTCCCAGAAAATTAACTTTGTAAAAACATGACTACCATACATTGTGGAATAAAATGGCCATGGTGTTAATTTTTGAGTTACTCTGAAATTATTTTATTCATTCATAAATGCTAAACCATTTTAATTTTATAAACTGAAGTAAATCGTGACCAACACATCCAAATCCACCTGGAAAACCAGGCGATTTTCCACACGCCAGGCCTTAACAAGGCGTGGTCCTCCCAAAATGCCAAAGCCATTTTTTGATAATGGCTTGGAGATCCAAATTAAAGATATCCAAGCCAATATCTGACAGATGTACTAAATCCCTCCTATACATTCCTGGCATAATATCTTGCAAATCAATATACATAAAAGAAAAAACATCAACTAGTGGGTGGCATAAATTTTTCCATACTCCTATTAATCCTTTTCCTAATTTTTTCCAAAAACAACATATGTTTTCTCCATAAAAGCCTGGGAACAATTTCCGAAAAAACAATCTGAATATTACACCCCAGCAAAATTTTTAGCTAGAGCTGAATAAGATAAGCCTATTCAAACTAAATGATCAGCAAACTTTAAAGCAGCCTCAAGATGACATTCAGTACGAGGGTAATTATTATGCAAACAAAAATTTACCCATATGCGCCAAGCAACCGAATAATCGGTCCAAGTTTTATTACCTAAAGAATAGTGATGGGCGAGCACTAAAATGCTCGTTGCTCGGGTCGAGCAGATTGGAAAACTCGGGTACTCTGACAGAACAACGAGCCCAATGTAAGTCTATGGGAGACACGAGCATTTTTGCCATGATCCCCCCGGGGTCCTTTAAAGGTATAAAAACGTCTGAAAATGATGGAAACACTGCTCAAATGATGCGGGGACATCATGGGGATCGCCAATTGAAGCATTGCTGTCTCCTAGTTCAAAGCTTTAAACAATTTTTTCAGAGATTCATGCCATTGTTACCGATGCAACAAAAAACACAATAAGATGAAACCAAAACAAATATTTTGCTGGGAAATATAAATATAAAGGTACATCCTTTGCAGGTCAATGACTTGCCTGTAAGGGAAAACAATTAACCCCAGACCGAAATGTTCCTCCACCACTTGGGTTTAGTTCAGATGCAGCGTTTTGGAAGCATTTTTCAACTTTAACATTGCTTTCAACCACTACAAATGCATTCACTGGGAAATGTCATTGTAACATTTAACAACCCTAGCTGGCCATATGGTGTGTAAGGCTGTGTTTCCATGGTCCGGAAACACAGCACTTTGAACGGAGCGGAAAGTCCGCTCCGCCCAAAGCCCCGCCCCCTTTTTAACGTGCGGTCATTCCAGATGTGTTCAGGAACACATCCGGAATGACCGCAGCGCTACATAGCCCTGTGTTATTTCCCTTGCGGCGACGCAGCGTCGCCGCAAGGGAATAGGACATGCTGCGGTCTAAAAAGATGTGTCCGGAAACGCAGGTCTACCGCCTGCGTGTTTTGCAGCATAGTGGAGACGGGATTTCTTGACATCCCCTCCACAATGCTGTAACATCTGGACGCTGCGTGTTTGATGCTGCGCCATCGCACAGCGTCAAACACGCAGCTAATCCGGACTGTTTCCGGACCGTGGAAACATACCCTTACACATAAGCAGACCCTTCTTGTTTCATGAATGAAGGAGGGAATCTTAAAGTCACAGAGCCTATTTTTACTGGTGCATCAGGCGGCATTAATCTTCTTAAGGGCCATTATTAAACAGTGGGTCTCCTAAACTGTTGTAGCCTATGCTGTGAGTGGATGGGCTGCCAAGAATTACGACGCACCCCAATACCCCTTTCATAAGATGTCCAAGAGGGCCGGCCTCCATAAAAATGGGCCCAGTAAAATCCACTTCACCATATTAATTTGGTACTCCTGTACTCTTGTTTACAGTGACAACAATGTCTGCCCTGCTGCATAGTCATATGCACCCCATTACACCTTTGAACCCACATACAGTATGGGCGCAGTAAAATACACTTCACCATAATAATTTGGTACTCCTGTACTCTTTTGTTTACACAGTGACAGCAATGTCTGCCCTGCTCATAGTCATATGCACCCCATTACACCTTTGAACCCACATACTGGATGGGTCCCGTAAAATCTACTTCACCATATTAATTTTGTACTCCCGTACTCTTTTGTTTACACAGTGACAGCAATGTCTGCCCTACTGCATAGCCATATGCACCCCATTACGCCTTGGAACCCACATACTGGATGGGCCCATGAAAATCCACTTCACAATATTTAGTTTGTACATCCAGAAGTCGTCAATGATAGACATAGAAATTAAAATTATCCAAGCCAATATGTGACAGATGTACTAAATCCCTCCTATACATTCCTGGCATAATATCTTGCAAATCAATATACCTAAAAGAAAAAAACATCAACTAGTGGGTGGCATAAATTTTTCCATACTCCTATTAATCCTTTTCCTAATTTTTTCCAAAAACAAGATATTATGTTTTCACCATAAATGCCTGGGAGCAATTTCCGAAAAAACAATCTGAATTGTAAAATTCTGCTTTCAAGATAGAAATGTCACTTCTCATAAATGCTAGTAGATCAAGAGTGCTAACTTTTCCTCTATGATTTCCTCCCGAGTGTAAGATTACTAAATCCGGATTAGGCCGTATTTCTGATAATTTACGCATGTTAGAAATTAAATTCTTCCATACCATTTGTCGCCAACTATGCCAAAAAATTTGAATTAAAAAGTTGTTAAAAGAAAGATTTTTAGTATAAAATCGCGTGATAGCCCTCTTTTCAACCCAAAAAATATAGGACTGTCCGATGATCCATACAGTAACCAGGCCTATGAAATGAATAACATGTTAATATTTATACAAATTGCGGGTATATGCAATTTAAATGTTTGAATCCCATCTTCCAATTCTTTTTATGTTCTCTTCCTTTAAATCTAGCCTAGTGGCCACTTTTGCAGCTCCGATACGGAAAGAGTGTTATGAAATTTTAAGACCAACTGAACCCAATTTTTTTAAACATTTTTTAAGTATGGCATTAAATTGAAAGTCTGTCACGGACTCTCCGTTAAGATGAATAAAGAATGGGACATCTTTTTTTGGTCTAATTGAATACCATCTCTTTGCATTCGTCACGGGACAAATAATAGGATCAGGAATGGAGTTCAGCCTTAAGGCAGAACCTCTGCCTAACTGGTCCGTTTTATACTTCTTAATAAACAACGAAATATGAGAATTAAAGAAATTAAAGTCCTCTAAAAACAAGCCAAAAGGTAATGATTTTTTATGGGAAACAATTTCACCAGCACAAAATGCTAACGAAAAAACAGACAAAAAAAGACCAAGACGGTCATCAGGCTTAAAATTCTGCCTTTTAAAACCTTACAAAAACTGTTTAACAGGGAATAAATTAGTCAATGGGTTTTTACCCAGAAGTTTAAGAAAAAATTACACCCCAGCAAAATTTTTAGCTAGAGCTGAATAAGATAAGCCTATTCAAACTAAATGATCAGCAAACTTTAAAGCAGCCTCAAGATGACATTCAGTACGAGGGTAATTATTATGCAAACAAAAATTTACCCACATGCGCCAAGCAACCGAATAATCGGTCCAATTTTCATTACCTAAAGAATAGAGATGGGTGAGCACTAAAATGCTCGTTGCTCGGGTCGAGCAGATTGGAAAACTCGGGTACTCGGACAGAACAACGAGCCCAATGTAAGTCTATGGGAGACACGAGCATTTTTGCCACGATCCCCCCCGGGGACCTTTAAAGGTATAAAAACGTCTGAAAATGATGGAAACACTGCTCAAATGACACGGGGACATCATGGGGATCGCCAATGGAAGCATTACTGACTCCTAGTTCACAGCTTTAAACAATTTTTTCAGAGATTCATGCCATTGTTCCCGATGCAACAAAAAACACAATAAGATGAAACCAAAACAAATATTTTGCTGGGACATATGTTAAGGTACATCCTTTGCAGGTCAATGACTTGCCTGTAAGGGAAAATAATTAACCCCAGACCGAAATGTTCCTCCACCACTTGGGTTTAGTTCAGACGCAGCATTTTGAAAGCGTTTTTCAACTTTAACATTGCTTTCAACCCCTACAAATGCATTCACTGGGAAATGTCATTGTAACATTTAACAACCCTAGCTGGCCATATGGTGTGTGACACATAAGCAGACCCTTCTTGTTTCATGAATGAAGGAGGGAATCTTAAAGTCACAGAGCCTATTTTTACTGGTGCATCAGGCTGCATTAATCTTCTTAAAGGGCCATTATTAAACAGTGGGTCTCTTAAACAGTTGTAGCCTATGCTGTGAGTGGATGGGCTGCCAAGAATTACGACGCACCCCAATACCCCTTTCATAAGATGTCCAAGAGGGCCTCCATAAAAAATGTTGCACTGAATGCAAGGCCTGCACTGCTGCCAATTCATATGCACCTCAATAAGCCTTCGAACCCACATACTGGATGGGCCCAGGAAAATCCACTTCACAAAATTCATTTTTGTACTCCCGTACTCTTTTGTTTACACAGTAACAGCAATGTCTGCCCTGCTGCATAGCCATATGCACCCTATTACGCCTTGGAACCCACAAACTGGACGGGCCCATGAAAATCCACCTCACAATATGCATTTTGTACTCCCGTACTCTTTTGTTTACACATTGGCAGCAAAGCCAGCCCTGCTGCATAGTCATATGCACCCCATTCCACCTTTGATCCCACATACAGGATGGGCCCTATGAAATCCACTTCACCATATTAATTTTGTACTCCTGTACTCTTTTGTTTATACAGTGACAGCAATGTCTTCCCTGATGCATAGTCATATGCACCCCATTACACATTTGAACCCACATACAGTATGGGCCTATTGAAATCCACTTCACCATATTAATTTGGTACTCCCGTACTCTTGTTTACAGTGACAACAATGTCTGCCCTGCTGCATAGTTATATGCACCCCATTACACCTTTGAACCCACATACAGTATGGGCCCAGTAAAATACACTTCACCATAATAATTTTGTACTCCAGTACTCTTTTGTTTACACAGTGACAGCAAAGCCTGCCCTGCTGCATAGTCATATGCACCCCATTCCACCTTTGATCCCACATACTGGATGGGCCCTATGAAATCCACTTCACCATATTAATTTTGTACTCCTGTATTCTTTTGTTTACACAGTGACAGCAATGTCTGCCCTGATGCATAGTCATATGCACCCCATTACACCTTTGAACCCACATACAGTATGGGCCCAGTAAAATCCACTTCACCATATTAATTTGGTACTCCCGTACTCTTGTTTACAGTGACAACAATGTCTGCCCTGCTGCATAGTCATATGCACCCCATTACACCTTTGAACCCACATACAGTATGGGCCCAGTAAAATACACTTCACCATAATAATTTGGTACTCCCGTACTCTTTTGTTTACACAGTGACAGCAATGTCTGCCCTACTGCATAGTCATATGCACCCCATTACACCTTTGAACCCACATACTGGATGGGTCCCGTAAAATCCACTTCACCATAATAATTTGGTACTCCCGTACTCTTTTGTTTACACAGTGATAGCAATGTCTGCCCTACTGCATAGCCATATGCACTCCATTACACCTTGGAACCCACATACTGGATGGGCCTATGAAAATCCACTTCACAATATTTATTTTGTACATCCAGAAGTCACCAATGATAGACATAGAAGGTCTAAGTGTTGGAATAATGCATATTGATTTGTATGTATTGCAACGACTACTACTGTACTGTTTGATATGTTTGCATATTGTGAGGTTAACAAAGTTTTGTTAAAAAAAAAAAAGCCTCACTCACAGACAGGATGCCTCCTCCTCTTCCTGTGTTGTTGTAATGTTTTTTCATGCTGCAGCCATAGCAGATATCAGGCTCATCACATTTCATGCTGTGTTGTAAGCTGTCTATACTGGATGTGAATAAATCTACATTCTCTGTTGCTGACTCTGGATGTTACGCTGGTTAATCCGCTGCTAACAGGTTATGGGCCCAGAGTTCCCACAGTGCCCAGAGTTCTAGAGTCCCAGAGATCCCCAGAACACAGAGAAAAGAAAAGAAAGAAAGACAGCAAAGATGGCCACCAGCAGCAGCAACTCCATGAAGTTTACAGTACCTAGTCTCACTAACCAGAACTATCAATCCTGGAAATTCAAAGTGAAGATGCTGCTGATAAGGGAAGGTACGTGGAAATACACACAAGAGCCTAAACCTGACCCAGTACCACAGAAGTGGATAGAGATGGATCAGAAAGCACAGAGTACCATATCACTCAGCATAGATGATGATCAGATTGTTCATGTGTGTAAATGTGATACTGCAAGAGAAATGTGGGAGCAGCTGCAAAAGGTACATAAGAGGATTAATTTAAGCAATAAACTGTATCTTATGAGAAAACTGTACCAGTCTAAGCTACAGAAAGGCCAGGATATGCAGGAGTATATCAGGAGTATTCTAGAGCTTGTAGAACGCTTGAGAGGCTTTGCGGAAGATCTGAAGGACTTTCATGTAGCCACATTACTGCTTAGTGGTCTTCCAGAGAACTATGACACGCTTGTGACCGCACTAGATGCGCGCCCAGATGATGAGCTTACTCTGGAGTATGTAAGAGAGGAAGCTTATAGATGAATATAAACGGAAGGCAGAATGTATAAGCACCAAGACAGAGTCTGCTTTACAAACACAGTCTATATGATAACAGAAAGCACCTAAAAGAAACACGTGAATGTTTTGTTTGCAAGAAATCAGGACATTTGAAAGCCGACTGCAGAGTTTGGAAAGCTAGAATGAATCAGCTGAAAAAGCAAAACAGTCAGCAAAGGGTTAAGAGTGCTGTGTCTGGAGAAAATGATTCTGTGAAAACTGAAATTGCATTTACTGTCAGTGCAAATACATCAAAGCATGCATGGTGTATAGACTCTGGAGCAACTAGTCACATGACTAATAACAGAGACTTCTTTTCTTTTTGTATATTCTTTATTTATATGAATATGAACAAGAATACAAACAACATTGAGAGAATGTATCAATATACAGAAATGTAACAACAAAAATTCGGGATTCATCTCAATACATGAACCGGAAACAAATGTATAGAGATGAGATGCAATACAAAATTACAATGGAATAACTACATATACCTTAGGACCACTCCGCTTTTACGGGAGGGATATGAATTCGGTCAGCAAACTAAACGGAGTTCTCAGTAAATATCTCGTGCATTGCATCGTGGGATAGCGAACGAGTAAGGCGAACCTGATCACCTGTAGGATAGAGGGGGAGGGGGGGAGGGCCGAAAAGGGAGAGGAGAGGGGACGGGGTTAGAATACACGGACTAGAGGAGAAGGGGAACAGCTAAAAATTAAAGTAGAAGAGAGGGGGGAGGTAAAAAAGGGGGGGGAGGAAAGAGAGCCAACCAACCATGTCTCATGGACCGAGTCTATCAGTATACTAAGCAACCGTCTGTTTATAGTGAGCCCATGGCGCCCAAAGCTTACAAAAACCGTCAAAGCGGTTCTCCACTCTCGCCGTCAGCTCCTCAAGCCTAAAAACGTCATCTACTTTAGCCAACCACAGAGATTTACTAGGTGGAGTTTTATCCATCCACAACGTGGGGATGATCAATTTAGCTGCCATCAACAGTTGCGTACTAAGCTTAGATTTCTTGGGTACATATGTGGGGGTCGATAACCACAACAAAATTAGTGGGGCCGTCAATAAAAATGTAGGGTCACAAATGGATCTGATACTCGCTTCAACATCTGTCCAATATGTTTTCATCAGTGGGCAATCCCACCAAAGGTGTGAAAGCGTTCCCAGGTCTCCATCACATCTCCAACAAGCACTGGTCGGGGTCAACCCCCATTGGAACAGTAGAGCCGGAGTCTTATACCACCGGGTAAGTAATTTCAGTGAGTTCTCCTTCAGGCGGACACAACGGGAGAAGCCGTGTGAACGGGCATAAATCTGGGAAACCTCATCTGTAAATGAGCAATGTAATTCACGCTCCCACGCCTCCAGGTATGAGGTCCTCGGTATCTGTGGCTCCAGCACTCTATCGGCGTACATGCGAGAGAGGGAGTTTCTTGGAGGGGCAGGCAACGAAAGTTGTTGTTCGAAAGGTGTGCAATCCCGAGACGAGGAATGCATTCGCAAGAATTGCTGACAAATCAGCCTGAAATGTTCAAGTTGTATGAAGTTAAGTTTCTTAGGCAGCATCAGTTCCTCCAAGTTCGCCACAGAGGGAATAAAGCCTTGGGGGAATCGGAAGGAAATTGGCATGTCCAATCTGTTCCATAAAGAAACCATAACTGGATCTACCAGAGGGACGCCCACCGCCTTAGGCAAAAAAGCGGTCGGCATCAGCGGCGAGGGAAAGGGTGCCAGTCGCGGATCAGAGCTGCACCTCCACCACGTGGACAATGCGCTCTGGACCATGGGATTGTCCACCTCACGATGAGGCATCAACGTCTTCGGGATCCAGAAGGAGGCCTTCTCCGCGTATGACAGGGACTCCAGATCGATCGCAGCTGAATCTGAATTTCCCCTCAGCCTGCAGTAGTCCAGCCACCTAAGTAGCTGGTTTGCTTCGTAATAAATCGACGGGTCCAGGAGGTTAATACCTCCTTGGGAGCGTGGTCTACGTAGGATTTGATGTGAGACTCTGGGCCTCTTATTATTCCACAGAAAATTCCTAAAAAGGCGGTTAATTTGCCGGAAATACGTTTGTGGAACACATATCGGAGCCGCCTGTAAAAGATACAGAAGCTTCGGTAAAACGTAGGAGGTTAGATAAGCTTTCCTTCCCAGCCAAGCCATGCATGGCACCTTCAATGAGATAAGTTGGGACTTAATGGAGGCCAACAATGGGGAATAATTCAGGTCGAAGATAGTACATATGTCACCAGTTACCTTGATGCCTAGATAGGTAATCCCGGAGTCTGGCCAGCGGAAAGGGAAGAGATCCCGCAGTTCTCTCACCTTTGTCCTAGAGAGGGTGACGTTCACTGCTTCCGATTTAGCGAAATTAATTTTAAAATTGGATATTGAGCCAAATACGGCAAATTTATCGAGTAGCAGGGGAAATGTAAGAGGATCGGATAGAAAAAACAATAAATCGTCGGCATAGGCCGCGATGAGGTGATGTCGGCCACCTGCCACAATCCCATGCGTTTGAAAATCTTGACGGACAGATTGCAATAGTTTCTATACAGAGGACAAACAACAACGGGGAGAGGGGGCAACCTTGCCTTGTCCCATTGGCGATCCTGAACGACCGCGAGAAGGACCCGTTGACCTTCACCGCAGCCGAGGGTTTCGAGTATAGCGAGAAATCGCAGAGATGAAACTTGGTGGAAAGCCAAACTTAAGGAGAACCGCGTGCATGAAGGCCCAATCAACACGATCAAAGGCCTTCTCAGCGTCTGTACCCAGCATCACCAACGGAAGTGAACGGCGTCTCGCATAGTACGATAAGCTAAGCACTTTATGGACA
Organism: Oophaga sylvatica; assembly: GCA_033576555.1. Classification (NCBI taxonomy): domain Eukaryota; kingdom Metazoa; phylum Chordata; class Amphibia; order Anura; family Dendrobatidae; genus Oophaga; species Oophaga sylvatica. The sequence goes on from JARQOD010000004.1 coordinate 115,957,281, forward strand.
TTGAACTTGCCTTCACGACCAGGGACAAACCCCGCCTGGTCGCGATGAATTAAGTTAGGGAGGAGGGCCTGCAATCGATTCGCCAAGAGCTTCGCCCAGATCATTAAATCTGCATTAAGCAGTGATATGGGTCTATAGCTTCCGCAGTCTGTAGGGTCTTTCCCCGATTTCGGTATGACCGAGATGTGAGCCATCAGGGCCTGAAAAGGAAGCTCTGACCCGCTAGCCAGGGCATTGCACCATTTCTCCAGATAGGGGACAAAATCTCGCTAATCTTCTTATAATATAAAATGGGGAGTCCATCAGGGCCTGGACATTTCCCGGTAGGAGTCAACTTAATGGCGCTCAAAATTTCCTCGCTGGAGAATGGCGCGGTTAGAGATGACTTGTCCGAAGCAGATAACGTCGGTAAGCTTAAGGAGTCGAGGAAGGATTGGACCGCAGTATCATGAGCAGCTGATTGTACTGTATCTCTGTCAGGGGTTAAATTATACAATTTCTCGTAGAACAAACTAAATTGTTCGCCAATCTGTTGTGCAGTAAGGACCAGGGCCCCTGATTCATCTTTCACTCCCTGGATAGTACAATTATCCTGCGTCATTTTCGTATAAGATGACATCATACGTCCCCCTTTGTCGCCATATGCATAGAATTTTTGCTTAGTGTACTGCATTGATTTCGCAATTTTAATATTTAGAAAGCTTCGGAGAGCAGTCCGTGCATCTATCAATTCATTCAGCGTCTGCCTGGCTCTCGTTTCCTTATGGGTCCGCTCCAGGGAGGTAATGCGCTGTAGGAGAGCGCCAAGTTCCTGGAATCTTTTCTTTTTCATATAGGAGCCTAAGGCTATGAATTCGCCTCGGATAAAGGCCTTATGTGCCTCCATTAATGTTGGCAATGGCATTTCGGCATTATCGTTCTCACTAAAAAAGGTACGTAGCTTCGCGGCCAGATTAGTTACCATAGTCTCGTCATCTAATAGCGATGTATTTAAACGCCAGTTGAAGCTGCGGCCCAGTTGCACTGGTAGGGACAGAGTCAAATAAACTGGGGAGTGATCAGATACCGAAATACAGCCAATACGGGTTGCTGAGATGAAAGGAAGAGAATGCCGTGAAAGCAAGAAAACATCTATGCGGTGATAGGAGCCATGCACTGCCGAATAAAATGTATAATCTCTCTTGGCTGGGTGTTCGACACGCCAAGTGTCTACCAGGAAAGCATCAGCTATGGACCGTTTGATTTTGGCCAATTTGGGGTACAACACCGAAGTGCGTTGGTGGGATGTGTCCAGTAATGGGTTCAGCGAAACATTAATGTCGCCCCCAAGTACCACAGTACCCTCAGCAAAAGCAGACAGGTAAGTGAGTACCTGAGGAAGCCACAAAGCCTGATCCACATTAGGGGCATAAATGTTAGCAATCGTTAATTTCATCGCACCTAGTGCCACCTTCAAAAACAAAAACCTACCCTCTTTATCCATCTGGTGTGCAATCACCTTGAAAGGGAATCCTCTTTTAAAGCCAATGCTTACTCCCCTGGAGGCGTGAGAACCATTACAACTATGGTGCCAAGAGGTGTACCGGAATCTAGTGAGATTGGGGATCGCTCGTTCCTTGAAGTGCGTTTCCTGAAGGAGAACCACATCAGGTTTCTCTTTTTGTAATAAGCGAAAGACCTGGGAACGCTTCTGTGCAACGTTTAGTCCCTTGACGTTGAAGGTACAGAATGTCACCTTATCGTTTGATGCCATCAGAACGGTCGGTTACTGAACAAAACTGGTGAAACAGATCCGAAGAAACAAACTGGTGGCTCAGTGAGGAAGGAAAGTGTGAAGGAAGAATAGGGAAGAAGTAAAGAAAAAGAGGAATAACCAAAAAACTCCGAACTTGAAAAAAGAAGCTCCTCAAAGATGGGATGCCAGAATGTGGAGCCCACAAGCCCTGAAGAAATATCCAGAGCCCGAGGCATCCCCACTGAACATGCCTGAGGAGTGTCTGGATAGGTCTGATGCAGGCAATGGGCATCAGCCTAGTCAAACCGGGGGCGGTATGAAAAGAAAAACCACCCGTAATAGCCTAGTCGCACCGCACCGTCTGCCAAAAGCAGGGGGTGCTGAGATAGGCAAACAGACAAGCTATGTTAGCAAACAAAGGAAAAGGGACCCCAGCTAACATTTGTAATTGGAAGCAGTTCATCTTCCTCCCGTCCCCACAGGAGCGCCTGCGTGGGAAGGGAGGGGGGGAAGAGGGAGAGGAGGGGAGGCGCGCGAAGCCATCCAGTAATCTAACTGAATAGGCCATAGGCACCAACCAAGGCACTGTAACACGGGTAAGGGACGCCGTCTGGAGATGCAACCTAATAAGGAATATCACTACACGTAGAAGAAGGGAACGCGCGCGCAAATGCAACTGAGATACAGGGGAGTCAATATGCGTGTGCAATCACTAGTCACTCTAAATCAGCTCAACCGGCTAGCAACACATGATCAGTCCACGTGCAAACAGCAACATCATAACCCTCAGCATCTGCGAATGTGCGCAAACAAGTGAAAACAAGAGAATATGAACTGTGGTCTCACACACAAACGAACATATGGCTCGCTTTATGCACGTGCAAATGTGGTTCGCGTTATGCGCTTGCAACTTAGGCGTAGCAATAGGCACACGGTAATGAACCATAACACTGTGACAGCAGTATAATAACAGTGAATAGTTAACCCCTGGACTGTAAATCACATATTGCGCCTTCAGTTAAACAGCAAGCCCCAAAAGGCAAATAAAGTAACAACCACTGGTAAACAGTAGAACTAGCAGGGGGATAAAGTCCATGGCATAGATAGGAAGAGCAACAATAAATGTGTGTCACTCACCGGGCCACTGAGAGCAAGGCAAATAGACTTTGAGGAGCCCTGCCGTCCCAGTCAGAAGAAGCAGCAAGCGGCCAGCAGCCAACTTCAGGCTGATGTAGAGAGTCGGCACCTGCCACCGGAGAATGAGAGGGACCTAGAAGAAAAAGCCCCTTCCCTGAATGTCCGGGGCGATGGGCTCATTGTGAGCGAGGCTCACTAAATAAAGAGCAGTACAGCAGACAGAACCAATGCCAGCAACTTTCACTCTGTTTCAGCGGTGTCCCGTCGTCGACTTCTTGCAGACTTATTCTTCCTTTTGGGGGTACTCCAAATGTCCCCTGCAGGCAACTGTGGCAGGTCCTCTTCATCAGGAATCGGCAGCCAGGACGGAACTTTTACCGGAGGGATGTCAAGCTTAGTGCAGGCCTGATCCAGATCATCAGGGTGGCGAATTGAGACTTTAAGAGTTCCTTTAAGCACTAGAATCCCAAAGGGGAACTGCCATCTATAAGGCAGGTTTTGAGTCCTAAGATGATCCAGAAGAGGTTTAACCAGACGCCTCTTTGCTAGCGTCGCCGGCGATAGATCGGGGTAAAAGTCCACGGTATATTCACCTATGGTCTGGGAGCCCTTCTCCCGAGCAGCAGACAGGATTGCGGCAGTATCCACATAGCGTAGGAGTCCACATACTACATCCCTGGGAGGATTACCCTCAGCCGGCCGTGGTTTCAAGGCGGGATAGATCCGTTCTACTTCAATATTCTGCCCCCTATCAGTGCCAAGCAGGGAGGAAAAGAGAATTTTGGCAGTGGATTCCAAGTCTTCACGCTGCACAGACTCGGGTAAGCCTTTCAGACGTAGATTAGATCTTCTGTTTCGATTCTCCAAGTCCTCCAGCTGAAGGATAGCAGTATTCAGATGTCGATGCTGCGACTGTAGCTTAGTCTTAGAGGCATGGCTGTAATGCAGAACGGCCGCATGGCCAGTTTCCAGGGCTTCCACTCTGTTACCTATCTTAAGTAATTCCTGCTTTATATCTTGCAAATCTGCACGGATCGGTGTTGTGAATGGGTTTGAGATGAGTTCTGAGCAGAGGCTCCCTCTGGTGGTTACAAGCGGTACTAGTGAAGATTGTGAGGACTGGGAATCAGGTGTTACTGACTGGTCTTATATAAGGGAGTCATTTTCCCATCAGGGTTGCCGGTGATCAATTGTTCTGGTCTGAATCCTTCTTTCCAGTTTCCCTTGTAGCCTGCTGTGTCGTGTCTGCATCTCCTGCTAACAGATAAGACATTTTCTTCTTTTGTGTTTGTGCTATATTTTTGCATTTTGTCCTGCACTTCTGTGGGGGCCTTCAGGGTCCCCTCCGGGGGATTTTGCCCCCTCAGTTTAGTTCAGCCACTGAGTTTTGTACTTTTGCTTTTTCCAGTTTTTTCAGTGGCTGCTGTTTTGATTTTGTTACACCAGAGAACTAATTTAGGTGGTAGAGGTCGTGTGATCTCAGGTGATTTTGAAATTAGTAGAGTTGGTGTTTTTCAGGGTTTTCTGAGATTGCAGTAAGTACCCTTCCTGTCCTTTTCTATTTAGATAGTTTGGGCCCCAGCGTTTGCTCATGCTATTTTCTTTCTGTGTCAGTATTTCCTCTTGTCTAACCGCCATTACATGTTTGGGGGCTTTCTATTATCTTTGGGGTTCTGCTCCGGGGCAGATAGCTTTCCTATTTCTATCTTTAGGTGTAGTTAGTTTCTCAGGCTGTGACGAGGCGTCTAGGACCAACGTAGGAACGCTCCACGGCTGCCTCTAGTTGCGGTGGTTAGTCAGGGTACTGCAATCTCATAGATTCCAACTGCTCTGGTGTATTTCCTTTTTTACCTGCACTCCTCAGCTACCGTAACATAACAGTATCACCGGCCAAAAATTGAAAATTGTATGGTACTCACAGAAGGGAAAAAATATTGTGAAAGAATAAGGTTGTCAGAGTTGTCAGAGATATTTTTCTGTTTGTTGCATTTTTTTCCCTCTGTATTTCTGGGTGCTGGGGAGGATCTTTTCTCCCAATGGAGTTTGCACAGTTGTCTGGCCGTGTGGATCAGCTTGCCACTGAGGTTCAGAGTATTGGTGCATATCTTGCTAGGTTGCCTGTTGTGGAACCTAGGATCCCCATGCCAGATTTGTTTTTAGGGGATCGAGCTAAGTTTCAGAATTTCAAAAATAATTGTAAATTGTTTTTTGCCTTAAAATCTAAGTCCTCAGGAAACGCAGCGCAGCAGGTTCAAATTATCATCTCTCTCCTGCGCGGCGATCCTCAGGATTGGGCTTTTTCCCTGATACCTGGGGATCCTGTTTTGAGTGATGTTGATGCATTTTTTCAGGCTTTGGGGTTATTGTACGATGAGCCTAATGTCACTGATCAAGCTGAAAAAGCCTTGTTGGCATTAAATCAGGGGCTTGATGACGCTGAGTTATACTGTCAGAGATTCCGTAGGTGGGCAGTCCTGACCAAATGGAATGACGACGCTTTGGCGGCCTTTTTCCGGAAGGGTCTGTCGGATAATGTAAAGGATGTTATGGTGGGATTCCCTGTCCCCTCTGGTCTCAATGATTCTATGTCATTAGCGATTCAAATTGACAGACGTTTGCGTGAGCGGAGAAGTATGCGTGGAGTGGTGTTGCCTTGTGAACCAGCTTCTGAACCCATGCAGTGTGATGGAGTGGTGTCTGGGGCACAGCGTCATGAGTTTCGAAAGCGCAATGGGTTATGTTTCTACTGTGGTGATGCCTCTCATGCTATTTCAGTCTGCCCTAAGCGGGGAAGACGTTTTGCACGCTCAGTTGTCTTGGGTAGTGTTCAGACTAAGTTTTTATTAACTGTCACTCTGATATGCTCTCTGTCCTCATTTTCTGCTCAGGCTTTCGTTGATTCTGGAGCAGCTATTAACCTGATGGATTATGATTTTGCTAAACGTTGTGGGTTTCCCTTGATACCCCTACAGAAGTCTATTCCCCTACTGGGGATCGATTCTACCCCTTTGGCTGAGAATAAACCCCAGTTTTCTACTCAGGTGATAATGAGGGTTGAACCTGATCACCAGGAGTGCTGCAAATTTTTGGTTCTATATAATCTGCATGACATTATCGTGCTGGGTTTCCCTTGGTTACAGTCTCATAATCCTGTTTTGGATTGGAAATCTGTGTCTGTAACCAGTTGGGGCTGCCAATGTGTTAATACCAACACTCCTGTTTTTTCTGCCTCCCCCCAGGCTCAGGATGTTCCTGACTTTTTGTTTGATTTTTCTGATGTGTTTAGCGAAAGTAAATCTGCATCCTTACCTCCCCATAGGAGCTATGACTGCGCTATTGAATTAGTGCCGGGTAGTAAATTCCCTAAAGGTCGCCTTTTTAACTTGTCTGTACCTGAACATGATGCTATGCGGTCTTATATCAAGGAATCATTGGAGAAGGGTCATATCAGACCATCCTCTTCACCCTTAGGTGCCGGTTTTTTCTTTGTGGCCAAAAAGGATGGTTCATTAAGGCCGTGTATTGATTATCGTCTCTTGAACAATATTACTGTGAAATATCAATACCCGTTACCCTTGATTTCTGACCTGTTTTCCAGGGTGAAAAACGCTACTTGGTTTACCAAGCTTGACCTCGGGAGCGTATAACCTTATTCGCATTAAGCACGGGGATGAATGGAAGACGGCATTCAATACCCCTGAAGGGCATTTTGAGTACCTAGTGATGCCCTTTGGGCTCAATAATGCTCCTTCCGTCTTCCAGTCCTTCATGAATGACATTTTCAGGGATTTTGTGGATAAATTTCTGATTGTTTATTTGGATGATATCTTGATTTTTTCTAATGACTGGGACTCTCATGTGAAACATGTTCGAACTGTATTCCAGATTTTGAGAGAGAATGCTCTGTATGTGAAGGGATCAAAGTGTCTTTTTGGCGTACAGAAGATCTCATTTCTGGGATTCATTTTGTCCCCATCTGTTATTGAAATGGACCCGGTCAAGGTTCAGGCCATCTGTGATTGGGTCCAACCTACTTCATTAAAGGCTCATCAGAGATTTTTAGGTTTTGCCAATTTTTATCGTAAATTTATTGGTAATTTCTCGGTTATTGTTAAACCATTAACTGATTTGACCAGAAAGGGTTCTGATGTGGTGAATTGGCCTCCTGAGGCAGTCTCTGCATTTCAGGAACTTAAGCAGAGATTCACTTCTGCTCCTGTTCTACGGCAGCCTGATGTTTCTCTGCCATTTCAGGTGGAGGTTGATGCCTCTGAAATTGGGGCAGGTGCCGTTTTGTCCCAAAAAGATCCAGAGACCTCTAAAAGTAACCCTTGTGCCTTTTTCTCTCGAAAATTTTCTCCTACTGAACGTAATTATGACGTGGGTAATCGGGAGTTATTGGCCATGAAGTGGGCTTTTGAAGAGTGGAGACATTGGCTGGAGGGAGCCAAACATCAGGTGGTGGTCCTTACGGACCATAAGAATCTGGTCTATCTGGAATCTGCCAAGCGACTCAATCCTAGACAGGCCAGGTGGGCCTTGTTTTTCACACGTTTTAATTTTGTGGTTTCCTTTATTCCTGGCACTAAGAATGTTAAGGCGATGCCCTCTCGAGGAGTTTCCTTGCGGACTCTCCTGAGTTATCTGATCCTTCTGTTATTTTGAAAGAGGGTGTAGTTCTTTCCGCCATCTCGCCTAATTTGAGACTTGCTCTGGAGGGGTGTCAGGGAGGATAGGCCCGAGCGCTGCCCTGTTGGAAAATTGTTTGTCCCGGACCAATGGAAAAAGAGTGTGATGTCTGAGATTCATTGTTCCGCATTGGCTGGGCATCCCGGAATTTTTGGTACCAGAGACTTGGTTAGTCGGTCCTTTTGGTGGCCTACCTTGTCTCGCGATGTCAGGGAATTTGTGCAGTCCTGCGGGACTTGCTCTCGCTCCAAGCCTTGCTCTCGCTCTAGTGGTTTGTTGATGCCATTGCCTGTGCCCAAGAGACCATGGACCCATATCTCTATGGATTTCATTTCCGATCTTCCTGTTTCTCAGAGAATGACCACCATCTGGGTAATTTGTGATAGGTTTTCCAAAATGATACATCTTGTGCCATTACCTAAGTTGCCTTCCTCCTCTGAATTGGTGCCGTTTTCCTTCAGCACGTGGTTCGTTTACACGGCATTCCTGAGAACATTGTGTCTGACAGAGGAGTCCAGTTTGTTTCCAGATTTTGGAGGACTTTTTGTTCTAAACTGGGTGTTCAATTGTCTTTCTCCTCGGCATTTCATCCTCAGACCAATGGTCAAACTGAGAGAACAAACCAGACATTGGAGACTTATCTAAGATGCTTTGTGTCTGCTGATCAGGATGACTGGGTCTCTTTTTTGCCTTTGGCTGAGTTTGCTCTTAATAATAGGGCTAGCTCTGCCACTTTGATGTCTCCGTTTTTCTGTAATTCTGGGTTTCACCCTCGATTTTCTTCAGGACAGACTGAGGCTTCTGTCTGTCCAGGTGTTGACTCTGTTGTTGAGCGTATGCAACAGATTTGGGACCAGGTAGTGGAGAGGTTGTCCCTCTCAGGAGAAGGCCCAGCGGTTTGCTAACCGGCATAGGACTGATGGTCCTCGGTTTAAAGTGGGGGACTTGGTCTGGTTGTCCTCAAAGAATATTCCTATGAGAGTAGCATCTCCTAAATTTAAGCCTAGGTTCATTGGACCTTATAAGATCATGGAGATTATTAATCCTGTTTCTTTTCGTTTGCTTCTTCCAGGGACATTTAAGATCCATAACGTGTTCCACAAGTCCTTGTTGAAGAGGTTTGTTGAGCCAGTGGTTCCTGCTGCTGTGCCTCCTGACCCTGTTTTGGTTGAGGGCAATCTGGAGTATGTGGTTGAGAAAATATTGGATTCTCGTTTTTCTAGACGAAGACTCCAGTATTTGGTTAAATGGAGAGGTTATGGTCAGGAAGACAATTCTTGGGTGTTTGCTTCGGACATCCATGCTAGGAGACTTATCCGTGCGTATCATAGAACTCATTCTGACCGACCTGGTTGCTCTAATGAGGGTTCGGTGACCCTCCTCAAGGGGGGGTACTGTTGTGAATGGGTTTGAGATGAGTTCTGAGCAGAGGCTCCCTCTGGTGGTTACAAGCGGTACTAGTGAAGATTGTGAGGACTGGGAATCAGGTGTTACTGACTGGTCTTATATAAGGGAGTCATTTTCCCATCAGGGTTGCCGGTGATCAATTGTTCTGGTCTGAATCCTTCTTTCCAGTTTCCCTTGTAGCCTGCTGTGTCGTGTCTGCATCTCCTGCTAACAGATAAGACATTTTCTTCTTTTGTGTTTGTGCTATATTTTTGCATTTTGTCCTGCACTTCTGTGGGGGCCTTCAGGGTCCCCTCCGGGGGCTTTTGCCCCCTCAGTTTAGTTCAGCCACTGAGTTTTGTACTTTTGCTTTTTCCAGTTTTTTCAGTGGCTGCTGTTTTGATTTTGTTACACCAGAGAACTAATTTAGGTGGTAGAGGTCGTGTGATCTCAGGTGATTTTGAAATTAGTAGAGTTGGTGTTTTTCAGGGTTTTCTGAGATTGCAGTAAGTACCCTTCCTGTCCTTTTCTATTTAGATAGTTTGGGCCCCAGCGTTTGCTCATGCTATTTTCTTTCTGTGTCAGTATTTCCTCTTGTCTAACCGCCATTACATGTTTGGGGGCTTTCTATTATCTTTGGGGTTCTGCTCCGGGGCAGATAGCTTTCCTATTTCTATCTTTAGGTGTAGTTAGTTTCTCAGGCTGTGACGAGGCGTCTAGGACCAACGTAGGAACACTCCACGGCTGCCTCTAGTTGCGGTGGTTAGTCAGGGTACTGCAATCTCATAGATTCCAACTGCTCTGGTGTATTTCCTTTTTTACCTGCACTCCTCAGCTACCGTAACATAACAGATCGGAGCATGTGTTTGAACGAGCAGCTTCTTTAAATTGCGCATCGTCAGTTCTGAACCTGATGAACGGTTTTTCAGGGTTCTCCCATCATCAGTGGAGTCACCTTCACAATCCGTGTCAGTGGCGGGAACCGACGCCATGTCTGGTAGCTGGGAGCTTGAGGTAGCTGAGCTTTTCAGCAGGAAAGCCTCCAATCCCCGCTGTATTTTTGGGGTCTTAGTGTTCCTGGGGGTACACCCAGTTTTGATCTTGTCAGACTTGCCCATCACCAGCAATTAGAAAGCAGATAGACGCTTAGGCAGGATACGGTGTGGAGAGGAGCTGTGGCTCAAGCCTCCTTCTCCATGCACGTCCAGGCTCCGCCCCCCAGAGACTTTTCTAAGCTTAATCAAAATAAGTCAGAGAAAGTGATTATGGCTAATGGTCAGTACATGAGTTTAGAAGGCATAGGAGATGGTTATATTGATTGTCAAATCTCACCAACACAAAGCAGGAAGATCCCAGTAAAAGATATGCTCTATGTGCCTAGTCTTGAGAGTAATTTACTATCTGTGAAGAAACTCACAAAACAAGGAAATGAAGTTACATTTAAGCATGATAGCTGCATCATCTCAAAAGAGGGTCACACACTTTCAGAGGGAAAAATCACAGATGAACTTTTTTTTGTATACTGCTCAACAAGAAGAGCACAATAACTGTATTCATGTATGGCATAGGCGTCTGGCACACAGAGACCCAGAAGCAATAAGAAAGTTAGTTCAGAAGCAACTAGCTGATGATATCACAATTGATCTATGTAACCAGACAATGAAGTTTACTAACTGCATCAAAGGGAAAATGTCTAGAAAAGCTTTTCCTAAGAGAAGTACTACAAGAACAGAACAGCCACTAGATTTAATACAAGAAAAAAAGGTAGCACACTGTAGCGCTATAGCTTGCAAACACGAAATATGAAAAATATGAAAAATGAATTGCATCATTACCTTAGAAATATGAAAAATTGAGAAGTCTTAGCGCATAAGATGGCCAAATTATGTGAGCCTGATAGCCACGTCAAGGCTCTTCTCGTATATCAGGTCCTAACTAATGCCTATCCTCGCTTAGAAAAGTCTGTCTGCATGGGAACATATGGATCCTCTCTTCAGACTAAAATCTACATCTCTGTGGAGGGGTGATGAACCTGTTGTAATTAAAAAGCCTGTGACCACCAGGTGGAGTGCTCAGGTAGAAGGTAAATGAATACATATCAAAAAACTGACCGGCACATCCAAACATAGATTCAGTGTGAACAGGTGCTAAACCTAGAGTCACCAACTCATATACATACAAGAAAAAAAGGTAGCACACTGTAGCGCTATAGCTTGCAAACACGAAATATGAAAAATATGAAAAATGAATTGCATCATTACCTTAGAAATATGAAAAATTGAGAAGTCTTAGCGCATAAGATGGCCAAATTATGTGAGCCTGATAGCCACGTCAAGGCTCTTCTCGTATATCAGGTCCTAACTAATGCCTATCCTCGCTTAGAAAAGTCTGTCTGCATGGGAACATATGGATCCTCTCTTCAGACTAAAATCTACATCTCTGTGGAGGGGTGATGAACCTGTTGTAATTAAAAAGCCTGTGACCACCAGGTCGAGTGCTCAGGTAGAAGGTAAATGAATACATATCAAAAAACTGACCGGCACATCCAAACATAGATTCAGTGTGAACAGGTGCTAAACCTAGAGTCACCAACTCATATACATACAAGAAAAAAAGGTAGCACACTGTAGCGCTATAGCTTGCAAACACGAAATATGAAAAATATGAAAAATGAATTGCATCATTACCTTAGAAATATGAAAAATTGAGAAGTCTTAGCGCATAAGATGGCCAAATTATGTGAGCCTGATAGCCACGTCAAGGCTCTTCTCGTATATCAGGTCCTAACTAATGCCTATCCTCGCTTAGAAAAGTCTGTCTGCATGGGAACATATGGATCCTCTCTTCAGACTAAAATCTACATCTCTGTGGAGGGGTGATGAACCTGTTGTAATTAAAAAGCCTGTGACCACCAGGTGGAGTGCTCAGGTAGAAGGTAAATGAATACATATCAAAAAACTGACCGGCACATCCAAACATAGATTCAGTGTGAACAGGTGCTAAACCTAGAGTCACCAACTCATACATACAAGAAAAAAAGGTAGCACACTGTAGCGCTATAGCTTGCAAACACGAAATATGAAAATATGAAAAATTAATTGCATCATTACCTTAGAAATATGAAAAATTGAGAAGTCTTAGCGCATAAGATGGCCAAATTATGTGAGCCTGATAGCCACGTCAAGGCTCTTCTCGTATATCAGGTCCTAACTAATGCCTAACCTCGCTTAGAAAAGTCTGTCTGCATGGGAACATATGGATCCTCTCTTCAGACTAAAATCTACATCTCTGTGGAGGGGTGATGAACCTGTTGTAATTAAAAAGCCTGTGACCACCAGGTGGAGTGCTCAGGTAGAAGGTAAATGAATACATATCAAAAAACTGACCGGCACATCCAAACATAGATTCAGTGTGAACAGGTGCTAAACCTAGAGTCACCAACTCATATACATACAAGAAAAAAAGGTAGCACACTGTAGCGCTATAGCTTGCAAACACGAAATATGAAAAATGAAAAATGAATTGCATCATTACCTAGAAATATGAAAAATTGAGAAGTCTTAGCGCATAAGATGGCCAAATTATGTGAGCCTGATAGCCACGTCAAGGCTCTTCTCGTATATCAGGTCCTAACTAATGCCTATCCTCGCTTAGAAAAGTCTGTCTGCATGGGAACATATGGATCCTCTCTTCAGACTAAAATCTACATCTCTGTGGAGGGGTGATGAACCTGTTGCAATTAAAAAGCCTGTGACCACCAGGTCGAGTGCTCAGGTAGAAGGTAAATGAATACATATCAAAAAACTGACCGGCACATCCAAACATAGATTCAGTGTGAACAGGTGCTAAACCTAGAGTCACCAACTCATACATACAAGAAAAAAAGGTAGCACACTGTAGCGCTATAGCTTGCAAACACGAAATATGAAAAATATGAAAAATGAATTGCATCATTACCTTAGAAATATGAAAAATTGAGAAGTCTTAGCGCATAAGATGGCCAAATTATGTGAGCCTGATAGCCACGTCAAGGCTCTTCTCGTATATCAGGTCCTAACTAATGCCTATCCTCGCTTAGAAAAGTCTGTCTGCATGGGAACATATGGATCCTCTCTTCAGACTAAAATCTACATCTCTGTGGAGGGGTGATGAACCTGTTGTAATTAAAAAGCCTGTGACCACCAGGTGGAGTGCTCAGGTAGAAGGTAAATGAATACATCTCAAAAAACTGACCGGCACATCCAAACATAGATTCAGTGTGAACAGGTGCTAAACCTAGAGTCACCAACTCATATACATACAAGAAAAAAAGGTAGCACACTGTAGCGCTATAGCTTGCAAACACGAAATATGAAAAATATGAAAAATGAATTGCATCATTACCTTAGAAATATGAAAAATTGAGAAGTCTTAGCGCATAAGATGGCCAAATTATGTGAGCCTGATAGCCACGTCAAGGCTCTTCTCGTATATCAGGTCCTAACTAATGCCTATCCTCGCTTAGAAAAGTCTGTCTGCATGGGAACATATGGATCCTCTCTTCAGACTAAAATCTACATCTCTGTGGAGGGGTGATGAACCTGTTGTAATTAAAAAGCCTGTGACCACCAGGTGGAGTGCTCAGGTAGAAGGTAAATGAATACATATAAAAAAATTGACCCTTTTTTTCTTGTATGTATATGAGTTGGTGACTCTAGGTTTAGCACCTGTTCACACTGAATCTATGTTTGGATGTGCCGGTCAGTTTTTTGATATGTACTAGATTTAATACACACAGATGTCTGTGGTCCAATGAGCACTCAGACTCCTGGGAAGAAGAAAATATTTTCTCACATTTATTGATGATCATTCCAGATATACAGATGTCCATCTGCTTCACAGCAAGATAGAAGTTCCAGAGAAACTTGAAATATATCTTCCTGAGGTATATAATAAATTTGAAAGAATGCCAAAGATTCTACGTGCAGATAATGGGACTGAATATACAAGCAGTGAGACACAGCATTCTAAAGAAAAATGGAATCCTATTTCAGACCACTGTACCGTACAACCCTGAGCAAAATGGTGTTGCGGAAAGAAGGAACCGAACACTCTGTGAAAGTGCAAGAAGTATGTTATTTGATGCAAATCTGCCTACAACATAATGGGGTGAGGCAATCATGACAGCTTGCTATCTTCAGAACAGACTACCAGGTAAAACTACAGAGAAAACTCCATTTGAGCAATGGAACAGCAGAAAGCCAAAACTGCACCACAGAAGAATATTCGGAAGTAAAGCATTTGTACATATTCCCAAAGAAAAGCGAACTAAGTGGGAATCTCACGCTAAAGAAGGTATCCTGGTAGGCTACAGTGAAACCCAGAAAGGTTATAGGATTCTACACCCTGAAACAAACAAGGTCACAATAAGCAGAGATGTAGTGATTGATGAGAACTTTGTATCACCCAAGTTTTGTGACATCACGCCAGTAGTCCAGCTGAAGTCACAATTACAAGACAACAAGGAGGATGTAGAAGTCTGGCTGGATTCTTCAACCACTGAAGGAACAACAGAAAAATCAGAAGAATCTGAAATCAGAAGATCGTCAAGATCAAACAAAGGTATACCAGCTAAACGTCTATCCTACATTGTCAAGACACTACCTGAGTCAGAGCCGCAGTCATGGGATGAAATGCAAGGACTACCTATCCATGAAAGAACAAAGTGGATTAATGCCGCTAATGAGGAAATCAAGTCGCTTCATCAACTCCAACCTTGGAAACTCACCAAGCTACCACAGGGCAAAAAGGCAATCAAGTGCAAGTGGGTCTTTAAAACCAAATATGACTCTGAAGGTAAAGTCCACAGATTTAAAGCAAGGTTGGTCGCAAAAGGATATTCTCAAAAGTATGGCGAAGATTACGATGCTACATTTGCTCCATTCGCTAAACAGACTACGTTCAGAGCTTTGTTAGCTGTAGCTGCTGTACAAAAGATGTATGTCAGACATTTGGATATAAAAACTGCTTTCTTAAATGGTGACATTGAGGAGGACTTATACATGACTCCACCTGAAGGTTATGTAAAAAGAGGTGAAGAGAATCTTGTTTGCAAACTACAAAAATCTCTCTATGGTCTTAAGCAATCAGCAAGAGCATGGAACACCAAGATGAATAAAGTCTTGTTGGAAGAAGGATTTAAAAGAGGTCAAGCAGATCCCTGCTTATACTCAAAATATACAGATGGAAAGTGGATGTATATTCTCTTATATGTGGACGATGTGATTGTAGTTCATCAAGAAGACACAGAAATTGGAAAAATGACTGAAATTCTGAATCAGCATTTTGAAACAAAAGACCTTGGAAGTGTGACATATTATCTAGGAATCCAAATCCAGAGAGAGGAAGATGGGAGTTTTCTTCTAAACCAAAGTGCAAAAATTAATTTGATTCTGAATCAATTTGGAATGTCAGAGGCTAAAGGTATATCAACCCCAATGGAACTATCCTACCTGAAGCTGGAAGAAGAAGATGACCTGTTGCCTAACAATGAGAAATATCGTCAGGCAGTGGGGGCACTTCTGTACATATCAACTATGACTCGACCGGATATCACAACAACAGTTGGAATCCTTTGCAGATATGTGGAAAAACCCGCCAAAGAGACTGGAATGCTGTTAAAAGACTTCTGCGATATTTGAAAGAAACGCAAGAAGTAAATTTAAAACTATCTGCAGCGGGAGATCTAGAACTTACCGGCTATGTAGATGAGGATTGGGCTGGTGATTCGCGTGATCGTAAATCCACAAGTGGACACTTGTTTAAAGTTGGAGAAAGTTCAATCTCCTAGTCTAGTAGGAAACAAGTGTCTGTTGCCTTGTCATCCACAGAAGCGGAGTATGTGTCCGCAGCCTATGCAAGCCAGGAGGTCGTTTGGCTAAGACAATTGATGGACGATCTTGGCAAACCGTCAACTCAGCCGACAGTGATTTATGAGGACAACCAAGGATGCATTAAACTTGCATGCAGTGAAAAGATCAGTGCTAGAACCAAGCACATTGACGTCAGACACCATCATCTACGTGATTTGATAGATCGTGGCATAATTCAGTTTGTCTATTGTGAAACTGATAAGATGCTAGCTGACATTATGACAAAGCCAGGTTCCAAGAATTGAGAACCACAATGGGAATAAGAGGATAAGTAGTTGTTGAGTGGGGGTGTTGGAATAATGCATATTGATTTGTATGTATTGCAACAACTACTACTGTACTGTTTGATATGTTGTGCATATTGTAAGGTTGTTAACAAAGTTTTGTAAAAAAAAAAAAAAAAACCCTCACTCAAAGACAGGATGCCTCCTCCTTCTCTTCCTGTGTTGTTGTAATGTTTTTTCATGCTGCAGCCATAGCAGATATCAGGCTGATCACATTTCATGCTGTGTTGTAAGCTGTCTATACTGGATGTGAATAAATCTACATTCTCTGTTGCTGACTCCGGATGTTGCGCTGGTTAAGATTTCCAACATATCAAAGTAAATGGCATTTCCACGCCAAAAAAATTAATTACACCTCCATGCAAAAAGTGCGTTTTCTCCACAGGAACACTTGAAGATCATTATATTTTTTTTCGACTGTTATTGTATCAGATAAAGAAAATAATGTGGCTTTCCTGAAATCGTCTTCTGATGGCAAAGAAAAGCATTCAATGAACTGTGAAACTGTAGGCAAAGA
Source organism: Oophaga sylvatica (assembly GCA_033576555.1). Taxonomy (NCBI): domain Eukaryota; kingdom Metazoa; phylum Chordata; class Amphibia; order Anura; family Dendrobatidae; genus Oophaga; species Oophaga sylvatica. The sequence goes on from JARQOD010000004.1 coordinate 115,973,940, forward strand.
TTGTACATTGCAAGATGGTGGACGTTACACAAGGCATGGTTCCAAAATATTATTTTCAAATGTCAGAAAAGTGCATTCTTCCCCTACCAAATACATTTCTCAATGTTCAAATAAACAATCATATAGAAAATCACACAGAGTTAAGGAGAACTGACTGCAAGGAAAAAAAGAAATAATCTACATCTCTTCCACCAAAACTTGATAACACTTCACAGTTGTGGCTGATAAAAATCTCACCAATCAGTCCAATAGCAAGTGAAATAGATAACTTAAAATCCTTGCAAGACTATAAAGTTTACTAATGTGACATAAAATGATGTATGTTTTCAGAAAAAGTTTTGAGAATAACCAACAATGCATTCTGAATGATGTGATTGGAGACAGGAGACTGTTAGTTAAAAAAAAGTAGTGTACCATGAAACCTCAAGCTGTCAAACCTTTCTTGGTTTTCAAATGGTAATGGAATCCCGACAATATGTTGAGAGCAGGATGCACTACAATGGTCAAGTTTTTGTATTTTTTAATGGTATGATGGTTCCCTCTATGCAAAATTATTTACTGGAGAATTTGGCTATTTGATTTGCCAAGTTTTGAACACTAAGGTTCAAGGTCGGATGAAACTGAGATATCATGGAGTCATTAGACAAGGGGCCATAAACCCTTAAGGTACTGCCACACTAAACAATCCCGCTAGCGATCACGATAACGACGCATACTAATGCGATCGCTAGCGGGATTGTTTCTATATCGCTAAAGTGCGGCCACATTTAGCAATATAGTTAACGACGCTATCGCCGTTAGCGATCTTCTTAACGACTTTAGCGGTACAAAAGTACCGCTAAATCGCTAAGAAAAGGTGCCACACTAGCGATATATACTTACCCAGCGGGAGCGCCGACGAGAAAATAGGTCCGGAACGATTCCAGCGACGAGCGAGATCACAGCAGGAAGCTCGTCGCTGGCAGATGCCGCACTGAACAACATCGCTAACAGGATCGCTAAATAGTGACGTTTTTTAGCGATCCCGTTAGCGATATTGTTCAGTGTGGCATACCCTTTAAGGTACTGCCACACTAAACTATCCCGCTAGCGATCACGATAAAGACGCATACTAATGCGATCGCTAGCGGGATCGTTTTAATATCGCTAGTAGCGGCTTTATTTAGCGATGTCGTTAAGGACGCTATCGCGGTTAGCGATCTCCTTAACGACTTTAGCGGTACAAAATACCGCTAAATCGCTAAATAAAAGGTGCCACACTCAGCGATAATACTTACCCAGCGGGAGCGCTGACGATAAAATAGGGTCCGGAACGATTCCAGCGACGAGCGAGATCTCAGCAGGGAGCTCGTCGCTGACAGATGCCGCACACAACAACATCGCTAACGGGATCGCTAAATAGTGACGTTTTTTAGCGATCCCATTAGCGATGTTGTTTAGTGTGGCATACCCTTAAGAATATAAAAGCCACAAGGATTTAGATAAAACCACCACAGACAGTGGTTAAGTAAACCATAATGTTTTACAATGACAAACAACAAACATGGAAGCTTAGAACTGGTTGTGAAGTCAATAAACAAACAGTTCTCAAGATTGTGTCAGGATGAGCATTGTCTGTCACATCTGTAATTGTTTTACCAGAAATGCAGCTATATAATTGTCTGAATGCATTCTGTATAGTTCAATATGTATTCAAAATAGCCATTTGTATATTCACACTACACTATTAACAGCAATCATATCTATATTCAGCCGTTCTAGAAAAACTTAAGCTTAACCCATTGAGAACTCTGGATAATCATGACAATCTTCTTGACCAGTATCTATAGGTAAGTTATGTTTAAACTAGCTGCTACTATGTATTTCGGAAATAAAAGAGAGAACTGCAAGAATGTGAAGACGTTCTAAAACATAACTGTGACCATGCTCAATTTTCCATAACGGTTCCATTCTGCTGTGTAGTAAATATTGGAGACACAATAGATGATCTGACATCCTTTCAAAAAATAACTTTACAGATAAAAAGAGCATTTATTATTATTCCTGTTTATTAGCCTAGAAATAAATCTACAAGCATTCAGCTGTCATTTTTTGAACACTTACCATTTGATGCTGCCAAAGTAATGGCTTTCAATACGAGAAAACATATAGTGGCTAAAGATATATTTCTATTGAGCTACTGAGACAAATTAACAGCATTGCTTTATCAAAGTTATATGCAGTATATTGTGTCAAATGTGATCAACCAGTCAACAAAAAATGGAGCTTTACAAGTGAGGTCTTTAAAGCACGCAAATTTTCTGAAGTATTTGCAAACCAGGAAGTGGTTTACACATGGGGGTACGTTTGTTACAAATATACTCTTGTCATCACAGACACACTTGCCCAAAATTGTACTGCCTATAACAGCACAGAAGACGTTCACCCTGGTCATCTATTGGCTGTTAAGGAGGAGACAGTGATGAAGGCCTCAGTAACAAGTAGGCCAAATGTAAGGGACCGGGTCTCCTAGGCTATTAATGCCCATACACTGTCACGCTGTCTAATGATATGTGTACGATGTCAGTAAACTATTCTTACAGAAACAACACTCTATACAACATATAGTTTAGCAACATCAGCATGTAAATATAGAATAGATTTACCTGACATGATATCTGCTGAACCCAGGGTTAATCTTGAGGACTTGATACGCTGTCACAGGAAAGAGGAGGACCGGGATCTAACCTGACCCTAAAACTGGGGTCCTAACTAATCCCTCACCTTGGAGGTACTGATAATGGTTCAGAGGTCCAAGTCTCCAGCCTAACCTAGTCTCCTATCAGTCCCTGAACCCTGTAATCAGTCGTAAGAATGACCCTGATTACCACCAAAGGGATATGGGCTGATCTCTGCTAAATACACAGATTAGACATATAGGACAGACTGGAGAAAACACAGACTCGCATACACACTCAAACACAGAAGGAACATAAATGGTCTGGGATATAAAATTCTAAGCAAGTTGAGCTTAAAACAACTAAGGAGCTCTTTAACTTAAGTCTATACAGATTCAATCCTATCTGTGGTCTGCATGAAGAATTTCACTGGCAACTCCCAAAACAGACAACCAGAGATTTAAAGGAAACCAATCAACAAATAATCAATTGCAGCCGGGAGAAACTGAACCCAGTCCCAGAACCGAGCACAGACAGAATTAACTCCCTCACTGCCAAACACAAAGAAACAGCAACTCAGCTGTGAGAAGTCAGAATGTGCAACCGCGACGATCTTCGTGGCGATGCACACATGACAGTACCCCCCCCTTCTACGAGGGGCCTCCGGACCCTCAGGGCCAGGTCTGCCCGGGTGAGTTCTGTGGAAGGTCCGAACCAACCGATCTGCGTTAATGTCAGACGCAGGAACCCACGTCCTCTCCTCTGGACCATACCCCTTCCAATGCACCAAGTACTGAAGGGACCGGCGATTCAGACGTGAGTCAATGATCTTTGACACTTGAAACTTCAAGTTACCATTGACCACCACTGGAGGAGGAGGTAGAGGTGACGGTATGACTGGTGCCACGTACCTCTTAAGTAATGACTTGTGGAACACATTGTGGATTTTAAACGTAGGAGGGAGGTCCAGACGAAATGCCACAGGATTAATTATGGAACTGATCCTGTACGGCCCGATGAATCTGGGACCCAGTTTCCAGGAGGGAACTTTAAGTTTTATATTCCTGGTAGACAACCATACCAGATCGTTCACATTCAGATCTGGACCAGAAACTCTCCTCCTATCAGCCATACGTTTATAACGGTTCCCCATAGCACTCAGATTATTCAATACACCTCTCCACACTGAAGCAAGTGACGACGAGAAACGCTCCTCCTCAGGAACCCCAGAAGGGCCCCCCCCATTGAAAGTACAAAACTGGGGATGAAAACCATATGCCCCAAAAAACGGGGATTTACCAGTGGACTCGCTCCGCCTGTTGTTAAGAGCGAACTCTGCCAGAGGCAAGAAAGAAGACCAGTCCTCCTGGTTCTCTGAGACAAAACACCGAAGATAAGTCTCAAGGCTTTGATTCAGACGCTCTGTCTGACCATTGGTCTGCGGATGAAAAGCCGAGGAAAATGACAATTGCATCCCCCGACGTAAACAAAATGCCCTCCAAAATTTAGACACAAACTGAGACCCCCTATCTGACACCACATCAGAAGGCAACCCATGAAGTCTCACAATCTCCCCAATGAACACCTGTGCCAGAGTTTTAGCATTAGGGAGGGCAGGAAGAGCAATGAAATGTGCCATCTTACTGAACCTGTCAACAACCACCAGTATGACAGTTTTCCCTGACGACGGAGGAAGATCCGTAATGAAGTCCATAGACAAATGAGTCCATGGACGCTCCGGAAGTTTCAAGGGTAAGAGGGTCCCAGACGGACGGGTATGCGGGGTCTTAGAGCGAGCACAAACCCCACAGGACGCGACAAAAGTTATAACATCTTTATTAACGTTAGGCCACCAAAACCGGCGAGAAAGAAGATCTAAAGTAGCCTTACTCCCTGGATGTCCTGCTAAAGCAGAATTATGATGTGCCTCAATAACCTTTTGTCTCAACTGATTTGGGACAAACAGTCTCCCTGAAGGTCCTGCAGGGGCGTCCCCCTGAGCCTCTAATACCTCCTCCTCAAGCTCAGAACCAACAGCCGACACTACCACCCCCTCCTGAAGGATAGGAATTGGGTCATCCGTTTTCCCGGCCCCTGGGAAACTGCGAGACAAGGCATCAGCCTTAACATTCTTAGACCCAGGGCGATATGTGACGACAAAATTAAACCTTGTAAAAAACAACGACCATCGAGCTTGTCTGGAATTCAGACGCTTAGCAGATTCCAAATACAGCAGGTTTTTGTGATCAGTAATGACGGTAACCGGGTGGACTGCCCCCTCCAAAAAGTGACGCCATTCTTCAAAAGCCAACTTAATGGCCAAAAGTTCCCTATTGCCGATATCATAATTCCTTTCGGCGGACGACAACTTCTTAGAAAAGAAAGCGCACGGATGCCATTTACCAGGGGACGGACCCTGGGACAATATTGCACCCACCCCTACGTCAGACGCGTCCACCTCCACAATGAACGGCTGTGATGCATCTGGTTGGATGAGAACGGGTGCCGAAGCAAAACATTTTTTCAAAGAGGAAAAAGCTTGGCAAGCTTTGTCCGACCATTTAGAAAAATCCGTCCCTTTTCTTGTCATGTCAGTGAGAGGTTTGACAACAGATGAGAAATTACAAATAAATTTCCGGTAGTAGTTAGCAAACCCCAGAAAACGCTGCAGAGCCTTAAGATCCTCTGGCTGATCCCATTCAAGCACTGCTCTCACTTTTTCAGGGTCCATACGGAAACCGGAGGCTGACACCAAGAAACCCAAAAACTGAAGTTCCTGTACAGCAAATACACACTTTTCCAGTTTGGCGTATAGTTTATTGTCTCGCAAGATCTGCAACACCTGTCTCACATTCTCCTGGTGAGACACAAGATCTGGCGAGTAAATTAAAATGTCATCCAAATATACGACCACAAACAGCCCCACAAGGTGACGAAAAATGTCATTAACAAAATGTTGGAATACTGCTGGTGCAGTAGTCAGACCAAAAGGCATGACAAGGTTCTCATAATGTCCCTCCGGCGTGTTAAACGCCGTTTTCCACTCATCCCCCTCTTTTATCCTAATCAAATTATACGCCCCCCTGAGATCCAATTTAGAGAACCATTTGGCGCCCACAATTTGATTGAAAAGATCAGGAATAAGAGGGAGAGGATACGGATCTCGAACAGTAATCCGATTAAGTTCGCGGAAATCCAAGCAAGGGCGTAGGCCTCCATCTTTTTTCTTCACAAAGAAGAACCCCGCGGCTACTGGGGAAGATGAAGGTCTAATATGCCCTTTGGCCAGACTTTCCAAATATAGTCTTTCATAGCCTGCCTCTCAGGACCAGAAAGGTTATACAACCTAGCTTTAGGCAACTTAGCATCAGGAAGGAGATTAATAGAGCAGTCATACACGCGATGAGGAGGCAACTCCTGACACCCCTCCTCAGAGAACACATCCCCAAAGTCCTCCAAAAAAGGAGGCAATGTACTAGGCACGACCGCACTGATGACTGTGTTCATGCAGTTACTTTTGCAAAACTCACCCCATTGGCTTATCTCTCTGGACTGCCAATTAATCACAGGGTTATGTTTAACCAACCAAGGAAGTCCCAACACAATGGGAGTAGGTAGACCCTCCAACACATAACAAGATAATTGTTCCCTATGTATCGCCCCTACCCGAATATCAATGTTATGGACCTCATGAACAAAGCTACCTTGGCCGAGAGGCCTGGCGTCAATGGAGAATATAGGGATCGGTTTGGCCAATACACTCAGAGGCATACCTTGAGCCTGAGCAAACTGAGCGTCAACCAGATTAGCCCCGGACCCACTATCAAGAAGAACAGAAAATCTCTCCACTCTCGTACCAACCACCATCTCCACTGGTACAAGGAACTGAGAAGAACTAGCGGACGAAATACATACTCCCAGGTTGTCGTCCAACACACAACCTGGGATTAACAGTTTTCCGGCAACTTTTTGCTCAACAAGGCACGGGATGGACATCCCCCAACAAAATGTCCCTCTTTCCCGCAGAAGAAACACCTTCTAGTCCTGCTGCGTACCACCAATCCCCTCCTACGAAATGATGTCCCTCCCAACTGCATAGGCTCATCCGAACAGACAAGGGGAACCTCAACATAAGGGACTTTTGTAGTAGGTGGAGCAACTACTGGGGGCGGAGTTACCTCACCCCTCTCCCGAAGCCGTCTATCAGTACGGATAGCTAGGGCCATAGCAGCCTCCAGTGATGGAGGAGAATCATACTGAGCCAAAACGTCCTTTAATTTGTCAGAAAGCCCATGACAAAACTGACTCCTAAGAGCTGGGTCATTCCACTGAGTATCTGTGGCCCATCTACGGAACTCAGAAGCAAATTCCTCCGCCGGACGATCTCCCTGCTGTATCTTACATAATTTTGTCTCAGCAAGAGAGACCCGATCTGGGTCATCATATACCAAACCCAGGGCAGTAAAAAATCGATCTACAGACTGTAGAGCCGGGGATCCCGGAGGAAGGGAGAATGCCCAGGATTGAGGGTCCCCTTGTAGGAGCGAGATAACAATTCCCACTCTCTGCTCTTCACTCCCTGATGATCGAGGCCGAAGCCGAAAATACAATTTACATGCTTCCCGGAAGGTGAAAAATTTGTCTCGCCCACCAGTGAACCTGTCCGGGAGAGCTACTTTAGGTTCAAATCTGGTTTGCTCCTGGGGAGACAAAACTTTGGACTTAATGTCCGTCAGCTCCATGGATAATCCCTGCAACTGCAGAGCCAGCTGGGCTACTGGATCCATGGCAACTGGGGATAATTTTATGGGCCAGTGAAAATGTCACGCTGTCTAATGATATGTGTACGATGTCAGTAAACTATTCTTACAGAAACAACACTCTATACAACATATAGTTTAGCAACATCAGCATGTAAATATAGAATAGATTTACCTGACATGATATCTGCTGAACCCAGGGTTAATCTTGAGGACTTGATACGCTGTCACAGGAAAGAGGAGGACCGGGATCTAACCTGACCCTAAAACTGGGGTCCTAACTAATCCCTCACCTTGGAGGTACTGATAATGGTTCAGAGGTCCAAGTCTCCAGCCTAACCTAGTCTCCTATCAGTCCCTGAACCCTGTAATCAGTCGTAAGAATGACCCTGATTACCACCAAAGGGATATGGGCTGATCTCTGCTAAATACACAGATTAGACATATAGGACAGACTGGAGAAAACACAGACTCGCATACACACTCAAACACAGAAGGAACATAAATGGTCTGGGATATAAAATTCTAAGCAAGTTGAGCTTAAAACAACTAAGGAGCTCTTTAACTTAAGTCTATACAGATTCAATCCTATCTGTGGTCTGCATGAAGAATTTCACTGGCAACTCCCAAAACAGACAACCAGGGATTTAAAGGAAACCAATCAACAAATAATCAATTGCAGCCGGGAGAAACTGAACCCAGTCCCAGAACCGAGCACAGACAGAATTAACTCCCTCACTGCCAAACACAAAGAAACAGCAACTCAGCTGTGAGAAGTCAGAATGTGCAACCGCGACGATCTTCGTGGCGATGCACACATGACATACACACAGTGCATGGGCTGACAAACATTTCCCCATGGTAGGGAACTTTGTAAAAAAAATATAATTGCAATCATAGACACCCTTGCCCAAAATTGTACTTCCATAAACAGCACAGAACACGTTTACCCTGGTCATGTAGTCGCAGATAACAGGTAGACATTGAAAAGGGCTGAGTAACAAATGTGCTTAAGTTAAAGGACCGGGTCTGTTAGACTTATAATGCCCATGTATGCCGTGTTTGGGCTGTCAACCAGTTCCCACTGGGGATACACATTTTTAAATCCTATACTCTGAACATTATAGACACCTTTGTCAAAAATTGGACTGTCTGTAAGGAAAAAGAAACAAAGAATCTGGATCTGTTCCAACAAAATTTGATAACACTTCAGAACTGTTGCCGAAATAAAACACCTAAATTGGTCAGGTGTGATACAGATTCCTTAAAATCATAGCAAATCTGTAAAGTAATGTGCAAGAAAATTTTGGAAGCTTTCATTAAAGATCTTGAGAAGAAGCAACAATGCAGTCTGAATAACATGATTGTGGACAGGAGACAGTTAGTTTAAAAAAAATCTAAAAACATTTTTAAAGTGTACCCTGAAACCTCAAGCTGTCAAAGCCTTCCTGAAATTGCAAATGGTTATGGAAACCCGACAATATGTTTGAGAGCTGGATGCAATATATTGTTGGACGACAAACATTTCGTAATTTTTTATGGTATGATGGGACCCTCTATGAAGAATTTTCAGGAGAATATGACGATCAACAGCAATCATATGTTTATTCAGCCTTTGAAGAAAAACAGAAACTTAACCCATTGAGTACTCGGGAGAATCATTACAATCCACTTTCCCAGGATATACAGGCAATTAATGTACAAAACAGCTGCTACTATGAATTCCTGAAATACAAGAGAGAAGTGCACTAATGTGAAGATGTTCGAAAACATAACTGTGACCATTCTAAATTTTCCCTAACTTCCTTTCAGCTGTGGAGTAAATATTGGAGACACCATAGATGATCACAGAGGGTTTCAACAAAGTAATTTACAGATAATAAGATCATTTTTTATCTTCCTGTTTATAATCCAGTAAAGAAGGAACATGCAGTCTCACTCATTGAAGTTATCACTTCAAAAATTAAGTCCTCTGCATCTACAAGCATTCAGCCATCACTTTTTTTGTATTGAACTCTTACCATTTGATGCAGCCAAAGTTAAGTCAAGAAGAGAAACAAATATAGTGGACAACATTTTTTGTAATGAACTACTTAGCTAAACTAACAGCATTGCTTTATCAAATTTATATGAAGTGTATTGTATCCAATGTGAGCAACCAGGCAACACAAAAAGGAGCTTTTCAAGTGAGCTCTTTAAGGTACACAAATGTTATGAAGTCTTTGCCAACAAAGATTTGGTTTCACCAATGGGGGGTACCTTTTTTAAAAATACACTATTGCCTTCACAGCCCCCATTGCCCAAAATTTACTGGCCTATAACAGTATATAACAAGTTCACCCAGATCATGTAGTCTGAGATAAGGAAGAGACATTGCAGGAAACCAAGTTAAGAAGTAGGCCCAATGTACGAGTGTGGGTCTATGAGACTTGTGCATGGGCTGACAAGCATTTCACCAATGGGGGGTACCTTTTCTAATAAATAAATTATTGCCATCACAGCCCCACTTGGCCAAAAGTCACTGTCCTAGAACAGTACAGAACAGGTTCACCCAGGTCATGTAGTCGGAGATAAGGAAGACACTTTTGTGGAAACCTAGTTAAGAAGTAGGCCCAATGTAGGGGTGTGGGTCTCTGAGACTTGTAATGGAGTGCATAGGCTGACAGCATTTCACCAATGAGGTACCTTTTTTAATAAATAAACTATTGCCATCACAGCCCCCCCTTGGCTAAAAATCACCGGCCTATAACAGTACAATACACGTTAACCCTGGTCATGTAGACGTTAACCCTGGTCATGTAGCCGTGGACAATGAGGAGACATAATGAGAAATCATACTGAAATTAAACAACTAAATTACAAATGTGAAGCCACGTATGAAAGAAAATAACAACAGGGAGGGGAAAACACAGGATCATCGATATGAAGCCAGAATGTGTTCGACGATATATGTTTGTCCCTAGCTCAGAGACAGTGATATAAATATTATATAATACCCTTGCAAAAAATTAAGTTACTTTTCCATCACGCAATCTCTTTGCCCTGGTGTTATACTAGTTGTGGATGATGAGCATAAGGAGGAGGCTAGCAGCAAACAGACCAACTCAGGAAGCGGATACCCATGTGTGGTTGTGAAGAGGTGCGTGAGAATACACCTCCACAAAACAGACTGCATTTAAGGTTATATTTCAGTGTTTTCATTTGGAGGTGTACAGAAGTCTTGCCCAATTCAGCCTATGTTCATTTTTATAAGAGTCAGCCGGTCAGCTTTGTCAGTTGACAGGCGGATGCGCTTATCTGTTATAATTCCCCCAGCGGCACTAAAAACCCGCTCTGACAGAACGCTAGCAGCAGGGCAGACCAGGACCTCCAAGGTGTAGAGAGCCAGTTCATGCCATGTGTCCAGCTTGGATACCCAATAATTAAAAGGCACAGAGGAATCCCGGAGGACGTTTGTACGATCTGCAAGGTACTCCCTCACCATCTTTCCAAACATTGAACTTCTTGTGACAGCACCCCTTGCCTCTGTGGCGACACGATGGGAGGGTCTGAAAATTTTCCCAGGACTTTGCCATTGTTCCCCTGCCTGACCTGGATCGTACTTCTGTCTGTTAGGGGTCGAACTCCTGCACAAGGGGAATCTCAAACCATCCCCGCTGCGGTCTCCCATCCGTCTCCGGCCGCAGTGGTGCCTGCTCAGCAGAGGCATCGGTCCCAGCGTCTTGCACAGCCTGATACGGTACAAAGGGTTACTGCTGCCTTTCCTGGTTCTGTCATTGTAGCCAGTACTGGTCAGCAGCAAGCAGACGGATGTAGGACTAAGTCCTGCTTTTCACCTTCTGAGCATGCCCAGGGTAAGGTCTCTCATTGGAGACCAAGGGTCACATGCTCAAGTACTGCAGCAACTCCTATTCTGCCAGGAAGGTCCTGAAGCTGTATTGTGTTCTGGAACAGTTTCCCATTGGTCCTTTTCTGGAAGGTCTTGTAGTTGCTGCTATAAAAGGGTTGCATGGCCGCACGGCCACGCGCTAGTGTCAATTGCATTATGTGCTTTGCGCCAGTGTGATCATGCATGCATGCGGTTAGGGCTCGGCTGAAATAAGCCCCTAGAATACCGGCCCCTCCGGTGATGAGTTTTGTATGCACGTGTTCAGGGCTTGGCTGAAATAGCCTCTAGAATACCGGCTACTCCGGTGAGGAGTTGGTTGTTTGCGTTTCTGTCTGCATGACCACGGACTGCTATCCGCTCTGCAGTTATCAGTGTTCTCCTGTGGAGCTAACAGGACACAGTCTCTACCACAGCGACTCTGTGGAGTAACAGAGTTCGCTTATACCGCTATATAGTGCCACAGCATCTATGTCAGCGACTGTGGTGTAACAGAGTTCGCTTAAACCACCATACAGTGCCATCTTACTGGCAGCAGGCTCTGCCTGCGTGGTGGACCCCGTGCTGCGAACGCACCTATTACCGTATTTTTCGGACTATAAGACGCACCGGACCATAAGACGCACCCCAAATTTTCAGAAGGAAAACAGGGAAAAAAAAATAATGTGTCAAATGGGGGTCCGTCTTACAGTCCGAAGTGCTCTGTGTTGCAGGGGTGCTCTGTGGGGTGGCTGTGCTGTGTGGGGTGGCTGTGCTGTGTGGGGTGGCTATGCTCTGTGGGGTGGCTGTGCTCTGTGGGGTGGCTGTGCTCTGTGGGGTCGCTGTGCTCTGTGGGGTCACTGTGCAATATATGGTACTTACATCCCATAGCGGTGGTCCCAATGCAGCCTCCTGTGCTCTGTGGTGTCTGGCCAGCAGCGGGGCTCTGTGCTGCGTGGGGGGCTCCGCCGGCATTTCCCTCTTAGCCGGACAGCCCCCGCAGCTCCGCTGCTGCGGCCTCCTGATACATGGCCGCCAGGGGCCTCCGGTGGCGGTCCCGACGAAGTCTTCCGTGCGGTGGTTCCGGGGCAGCAGCCGGCTCTGTGCTGCAGGGGGGCTCCGCCGGCATTTCGGTCTTAGCCGGAAAGCCCCCCGCAGCTCCGCTCCCTCCTGCATCTCGGTGGCGTCCTCAAACATGGCCGCCAGGGGACTCCGGTAAGATGGCCGCCGAATTTCATTCAAGTCTCGGCAACGAGATCTTGTCCTGAGATCTTGGGAGACGAGATCTCGTTGCCGAGACTTGAATGAGATTCGGCGGCCATCTTACCGGAGTCCCCTGGCGGCCATGTTTGAGGACGCCACCGAGATGCAGGAGGGAGCGGAGCTGCGGGGGGCTTTCCGGCTAAGACCGAAATGCCGGCGGAGCCCCCCTGCAGCACAGAGCCGGCTGCTGCCCCGGAACCACCGCACGGAAGACTTCGTCGGGACCGCCACCGGAGGCCCCTGGCGGCCATGTATCAGGAGGCCGCAGCAGCGGAGCTGCGGGGGGCTGTCCGGCTAAGAGGGAAATGCCGGCGGAGCCCCCCACGCAGCACAGAGCCCCGCTGCTGGCCAGACACCACAGGAAGGCTGCCGCCGCCACCGGGACCGCCGCCGCCACCGGATTTTTTGGTATGTTGGGACCATAAGGCGCACCCCCATTTTCCCCAAATTTTGGGGGGGAAAAAGTGCGTCTTATGGTCCAAAAAATACGGTATATTTATTTTGTGCGTTCCGCCAGCCCTAACACTGTCTCTCTCGCTGTGACTCCTTGGCTGTACAACAAACTGACGTCTGCTGCCGGCGTTGTCACGAGAATTTTTTCACTAATTCTGATAGAAGGGCCCTAAGGTAATGCACCATTTTTAGAGCCCTGTCTAACTCTGGAATAAGAGCTTGAAAATTTTCCTTGTCGCGTGGGTCTAAAAGTGTCACCAACCAGTAATGAGTGTCACTGAAAATTTTTATAATGCGAGGGTCACGAGAAACACAGTGCAACATAAAGTCAGCCATGTGTGCCAGACTACTAACAGACATGCGTTCCATGTCCTCACCAACAGGACGACTGACCATGGTGTCCTCATCCTCATATTCCTCCTCACTGTCCTCAGGCCATCTCCGGTGAACAGATGGTATGACAACTGTGCTTGTAGTACCATCTACGGCGCATGAAAGTAGCTCCTGTAATTCCTCCTCCTCTTCATTGTCTACCAATCCACGTTGCGACGATATGAGGCTGGACTGAGTGTAAGCAACAGATGTTTCCTGGCTCAATGTCCTTGTGCTCTTCCTGCAATGCATCCTGTTTTATTGTGAGCAGAGAGTTTTTCAGAATGCTGAGAAGCAGGATGGTGACGCTAATTATGGCATCATCGCCGCTCACCATCTTTGTGCAGTCCTCAAAGTTCTGCAGGATATATATGTGGAGTCTGACCTGAATATCGACGGCCTTGTTGAAGGTGGTACTCAACAAATGCCCTCATCTGCTCACAAATCCTTTGCAACATATGCAGTGTAGAGTACCAACGCGTGGGGACATCACACACCAGTCGGTGAGCCGGAAGCTGCAAACGCTGCTGAAGCCCAGCAAGGGCGGCTGAAGCTGTCGCTAACTTTCGAAAATGGGCATACGGCGTACTTTTAACAGCAGATCCGGCAGCTCCAGGTAGCTTTTGAGAAAACGGTAGACCACGAGGTTATGCACGGGTACGTTTGTGAGCTGTCCTTGCCTCAGAGCCGCCACCAGTTTCCGGCCATTGTCACACACGACCATTCCTGACTGTAGGTTCAGCGGTGTCAGCCAAATATCTGACTGCTCCTTCAGCGCTGTCCACAACTCTTCTGCATTGTGCGGTTTGTTACCTATGCTGATTAGCTTCAGCACAGCCTATTTCTGCTCGGCTGAGGCAGTGCTTTAGTGCTTCCAGCTTCTGACTGATGTGTTCATTTCAGAGATTGAGGCTGAAGAGGAGGAGGAGGTGCAGGAGCTGAAAACTGTGGGGGCAACCCTGACTGACGTAGGGCCAGCAGTCCTCGGCATGCGGAGGATGTGTTCCATCCCAAGGTCTGACAGGGTGCCGGCTTTCACTATATTAACCTAGTGTGCCGTCAGTGAGATGTACCGTCCCTGCCCACCGGCACTTGTCCACGTATCCTTGGTTAGGTGGACTTAACCAGTAACAGCATTGTTGAGGGCATGGGTAATGTTATGGGACACATGCTGGCGTAATGCCGGTATGGCACAACGGGAGAAATAGTGGCGACTGGGGACCGAGTACTTTGGGACGGCCATCGCCATCAAGTTGCAGAAAGCTTCAGTCTCAACGAGCCTAAAAGGTAACATTTCGAGCGCAAGCAGATGAGAAATGTGCGAATTAAGTACCGTGGCATGGAGGGCATTTCTGCTTGCATTCCAATGAAGGCTGGGTTGGGAAAAGAATGTGGACGGGCTTGATGATGGTGCTGGTTGACTGTGGGCAACAACAGGTGCAGGGCCCGAGGCATTTTACAGGCACGTGGAACTGGGGATTGACATGTACGCAAAACAGTAGAAGAAGTGTTGTCACTTGCAGACAGTGTTCCAGGAGCCTGTGGTTCTGCCCACAAAGTCGGGTGCTTTGCTGCCATGTGCCTAATCATGCTAGTGGTGGTCAGGCTGGTAGTTTTACTACCCCTGCTGATGCGGGCATGGCAAGTGCTGCAAATGGCCTGTTTGGGGGTTATCGGCAGAGTCCTTAAAAAATAACCATACTCGGGAACACCTAACAGTTGAAATGGCAACTTCCGGCCTGTTGGTGTTACTGGGAACGGATGCACACCTTCTGTCTGCGGCCACCACACTGCTTCTTCCTGCGTGTTGCGGTGATATGCCTCCTTCCCCATGTGTGCTGCTGTCCTCGCTCTGCATGTCCTCCTGCCAGGTTGGGTCAGTCACTATGTCATCCACCATCTCGTCTTCAACATGCGCACACAGCTCCTCCTCCTGACTTTCCAGCAATTGGGTCTCATCATCGTCCACCTCTTTTGACCGTGGCTGCTCAAAGATTTGGGCATCGCTACATGGAATATTATCTTGCCCCGCTTCAAGTAGAGTGGCCGAGAGTCCCGAATCTGCAAATGGGAAATTGAACAGCTCTTTGAAGTGTCCGAGTGTGAGATCTGTTGCCTCAGGGCTCTCGGCATGGTGGGAGGAAGGAAAAACGAAGATTTTTCCACCACAGAAACACCATGCCTCAGCCTGAGATAACAAACTGTATTAATTTTTGGGGTTATGTTATTTGTTACTGTTTGAACACAATAAAAAAGTGTACAAGAAGGCTATCTGACAGAACTATGCAACATATGCCTGCCAAGAAAAGATTTTTCCACCATACATGCACCAGGCCTTAGCCTGAGATCACAGACTGTATTAATTTTTGCCGTTAGATTTTTTGTTACTGTTTTCAAAAAATAAAAAATGAGTTGAACCAGGATACTTGACAGAACTATGCAACGTATGCCTGCGAAGCTAAGATTTTTATGCCACTGATACACCAGGCCGTAGCCTGAAATCACAGACTGTATTAACATTTTTTTTAGCCGTGGTTTTGGTTTTTTGTTTACTTGTTATTTTGAATACAATTAAAAAGGCGTACAAGAAGGCTAGCAAACAGAACTATGCAAAATATGCCTGCCAAGAAAAGATTTTTCCACCACAGATACACCAGGACTCAGCCAGAGATAACATACTGGATTAATTTTTTATGATTGTGTGGATAAAAAAGGCAGCTGGATATAACGAGAATGAGAGAATAGCCAAAAAAGGGAAGTTAGGCCTAAAATGCATCAAATTTTGGCACACGGATGTATGAGGCATGTCTCAGATAGACCCCACTGTTAAATATGGCCTGTTTTTAAAAATAAAATAATGCAACATGGTGCTGTCTTTAAGTGCACTCACACCCAGAGCTAAAAAAAAAAATGCCGTACATTGGCCACACGTTGAGCACGCACAGATATGAGCTGGCACTGAGATACCAGTACCATAAATTTGTGCCCTGATTTGTTTGGATTAAAAAGTACTGGTGTTTTTACGTGCAATCACACCCAGGGCTACAAAAAAAATTGCCGTACACTGGCCACTCTTTAAGCACGCACAGATATGAGCTGGCTCAGAGATACCAGTACCACAAATTTGTTCCTCTTTTTTTAAAAAACAAAAAAGTACTGGTGTTTTTAAGTGCACTCACACCCAGGGCTACAAAAAAAAATTGCCGTACACTGGCCAAACTTTGAGCACGCACAGATATGAGCTGGCCCGGAGATACCACACCGAAAAATATGTGGCCTGTATTCCAAATACACCTGGGGCTAGCTATATACGGCCAATATATCCCACAGGTAGCAGCAGCAACAACAGAGCTCAGGAAGGGAATGGACCCTCTTGATGTATGCGATGATCTATATACACACATACAGTGCCTGCAGGCCTTGCACTGATGTGTATAGAGAGAAGTACACTCCCCTGCCTGCCTAACACTGGAACCTATATACTCCGGAATTAGTCCTTAAAAGGACTGTTGGGTTATCAGGATTTGAGTAGTTTTGGATAGTAGACCCCACACTTCCCATAAAAACTGGTCAGAGCTTCTTACTGTGGTGACTATAATGTCCAAGTCCTATTGATTCCATTAAATGTATCAGCAGCAATTTATTTACAGTATGCTGTGCTTATTAAAAGGGTTGGACAATCTCTCCTAAATAGTTCCAGCCTTCTGCACAAAAAATTATATATACATATATATATATATATATATATATAAATTCATATTTACATTCCAGACCAACATTGCTCCTCTGATCTATCTGCTGTGTCTCCTGGTGGTCACATGACATAAACGTTGTTATGTGACCACTGCAGCCAATCAGCAGCTGCTGATTGCCTGCAGCCTTCTCTATTTTGTCAGAGTGGAAGCACACGTTTGAAAGCAAGAGACAGGGAACACTAGGAGTCCAGGGCAGATCCTGTGATAAGTATTATATACACCAAGGATTTTGTCTTAATTTTGTAGAGGATTGTCCATATACCCTATTAGAAAAAAGGAGGAATCACCAAAATAAAAATTACGTAACTCAAAATTATAATTTTACTTAAATTTTAAATGTCCCTATTTTTTTTTCTCTTTTATTTTCTAATGCTGTCTTCTTCGGTCTGTTCATCTACAGGTGCATCTCACAAAATTAGAATATCATCAAAAAGTTAATTTATTTCAGTTCTTCAATACAAAAAGTGAATCTCATATATTAGAGTCATTACCAACAGAGCAATCTATTTCAAGTGTTTATTTCTGTTAATGTTGAGGATTCTGGCTTACAGCCAATAAAAACCCAAAAGTCATTATCTCAGTAAATTAGAATACTTTATAACACCAACTTAAAAAATCATTTTAAAATCTGAAATGTTGGTCTACTGAAATGTATGTTCAATAAATGCTCTCAATACTTGGTCGTCGTTGCATGGAGGCGATCAGCCTATTGCACTGCTGAGGTGTTATGGAAGCCCAGGTTGCTGTGATAGCAGCCTTCAACTCGTCTGCATTGTTGAGTCAGGTGTCTCATCTTCCTCTTGACAATACTCCATAGATTCTCTATGGGGTTAAGGTCAGGCGAGTTTGCTAGCCAATCAAGCACAGTGATACTGTTTTTTTTAAACCAGGTATTGGTACTTTTGGCAGTGTGGACAGGTGCCAAGTCCTGCTGGAGAATAAAATTTCCATCTCCAAAAAGCTTGTCAGCAGAGGGAAGCATGAAGTGCTCTAAAATATCCTGGTAGACGGCTGCGCTGACTTTGGTCTTGATAAAACACAGTAGACCTACACCAGCAGATGACATGGCTCCCCAAACCATTACTGATTTTGGATACTTCACACTAGAATAAAAGAAAAAATTGGAGTCCGGCTCAACAGGACTGGATTTTCCAGAGTCTGGAGGAAGAGTGGAGAGGCCACAATCCAAGCTGATTGAGGTCTAATGTGAAGTTTCCACAATCAGTGATGGTTTTGAAAGCCAGGAAATTTTAGAGCACTTTATGCTTCCCTCTGCCCACAAGCTTTTTGTAAATGGAAATTTAATTATCCAGCAGGACTTGGCACCTGTCCACATTGCCAAAAGTACCAATACCTGGTTTAAAAACAACAGTATCACTGTGTTTGATTGGCCAGCAAACTCGCCTGACCTTAATCCCATAGAGAATCTATGGAGTATTGTCAAGAGGAAGATGAGAGACACCAGACCCAACAATGCAGACGAGCTGAAGGCTGCTATCAAAGCAACCTGGGCTTTCATAATACCCCAGCAGTGTCACAGGCAGATCACCTCCATGCCACGCCGCATTGATGCAGCAATTGATGCCAAAGGAGCCCGGACCAAGTATTGAGTGCATTTACTGAACAGACATTTCAGTAGACCAACATTTCAGATTCTAAAATCATTTCAACTGCTGTTAGAAAGTCTTCTAATTTACTGAGATAATGACATTTAGGTTTTCATTGACTGTAAGCCATAATCATCAACATTAACAAAAATAAACACGTGAAATAGATCACTCTGTGTGTAATGACTCTATATGAGTTTCACTTTTTGTATTGAAGAACTGAAATAAATTAACTTTTTGATGATATTCTAATTTTGTGAGATGCACCTGTATTTTAGTGAATTACACCAATATTGATGTATCCTTAATTTCCATTTTGACAGCCATATAGATGATTATTGGCCTATTAAATAGGCCCGCAATCATTCAACGGATGAATAAGACTCATGCAATGATTTTTTTTACATAATATGTAGCATAATGTCTCATGTAAACAGATGATGTGCTGTTGATTACATGATGATCTTTGTGCACAGAACAATGGTATTAACTATTGTTCTTTGTGCCTGGAACATTCCTCAGCTTGTGTTAAACAGACTTTAAATCGACTGATAATCAGCTTGCATATAGGCCGATCAGAGATCAGGGAAACTGCCATGTCTGGAAATGCTAATTATCTGCAGATATAAGGTTAATCTGTAGGTAAACAGAGTTCAATTTCGTCAGGCCTGGTTCAGCGGAGCAGCTGACACAGGGAGAAAATGAAGTTATATCCTCCCTGGAGAGTCACTTGTTGCCAGTCATAGGGGCGCTGCAGGGAGCAATTAAAGTCACCGAGTGTTCTTTGATTGACATCCAGCTCCTCAGTGTGTGTGTCAGGGAGTGATGCAGCCACATTTTCATTTTCTCCCTGTTGCCGCTGCTCCAGAAAGGCATGATTTTATTGCTACTTACATGCAGATTGACCCCAGTTCTACAGGTAAATAGTGTTTCCCGACATTACAGGTTCCTTTTGAAGTAGTTTGGTTTGGATCATTTTCTTTTTTTTTAGGGAAGTTCCAACTCTACAACAGATTGTTCTATTATTATGTAAAATATAAATAGAAGTTTGCAAATTAAAATGATCCAATCTACAGCTTTTATAAAGATATGTGTCTATATAGTAGCAGACCACAAATATTGCAGATTGAATCAAAGTGCAATTGTTCTAAGTGCCATGGCAGTTAAACAGGGCAGGAGACAAATAAGACATGCAAGACACTCAAACTTCCTTCCAAGTCATCTGATTTGCAAAGAGTTTTCACCAGATGTATTTGTGCCATTTATTTTCTGGCTTCTGCAATTACTCACATCTACCATCCTTTGACAAACACTAAACACACCATCCATATCAACCCCCCTCTCTTCTCTTCTATGTATAGCTATCATTCTCTCTTCACAATGTTAAACAGCACTGATTCATTCACCCCCACCATACAACACAAGAGACGTTTTCACAAATCACTCAACCATCTTCTCACTCTCACTATTCTCCTAGTCGCAGGAGATCTCTCCTAATCCCGCTACTTCTTGTAATAAGACTAACTCCTTCCCTGCTACACTCAGAAACCCCGCAGATCTAACTAATATTCTTGGATGCTTTCTGTTGTGCCATTTGGAACGCCCTTTGTTGTGCCCTTTGTAACAAACTCTCCTACATCCATAACTTTTTCCTTTCAAATTCCCTTAACATCCTGGCTCTTACTGAAACCTGGATCTAGCAGTCGAATACCACCGCAGTTGCTTTCTCTTATGATGGCCTACTTTTTTCTCATACCTCGAGACATGAGAACAGATCAGATGGAGGTGTTGTTCTGTTCCTTTTAAGAAAATGTACTTTTCAGGTTATACACGCAGTACCTTCCCTTATCTTCCCTTCTTTTGAGATCCACGCTATCAGACTCTACAGCCCCTTCTCCCTGTGAGTAACGGTTTTGTACCATTTCTATAACCACTAAGTAAAATAGGTTATTTGCATTTTTTCAAAAATATGCTTCACTGTATCAGGCTCAAGGACACTGTTCTCTCCTGATTCTCCTCCTACCGATCTGATCCTTACTTCACTGTATCTTTAGCTGGCTCCTCTTCCTCTCCCCTTCTATGAGGGTCCTTCAAGGTTCTGTCCTAGGCCCCCCTAATTTTCTCCTGGTACATTGCCCCTATTGGACAAACAATAAGTAGATTCGGTTTTCAGCACCATCTATATGCTGATGACACCCAATTACCCACATTGTCTCCTGACATCAACCCTGCATTAGTACAAAATATCAGTGATTGTCTTTCTGCTGTCTCTAATATTATGACCCTCCCTCTATCCAAAACTGAATCAGTCAAAAAGAGAGCTCCTTGTGTTTCCTCCATCCACTAACCTACCTATGCTCGATATTGCCATTTCCGTGTGTGGTTTTTCCACCATTACTCCCCAGCAACATGCCCGCTGTCTTCATGTCATATATGATTCAGATCTTTCCTTCACTCCCTATATCCGATCACTCGCCTGTTCATATCACCTACACCTCAAAAGCATATCTAGAATTCGACATTTTCTTACCTTTGACTCGGCAAAAATGCTTACTGTAGCTCTCACTCATTCTTGTCTGGACTACTGCAACCAGGTACGGACTGGGGCTGAAATTCGGCTGTGGCATTTGAAATTACACAGGCCCATGTGGTCCCCGTCCCCAAGCATCAGATGTGGAAATATTACTAATATTACCCTGGATGAAGGAAAGCAAATTTTACTACAAGACCAGTATTTGTAATGATATCTGTGACCTGCTGCGGTAAGTGACGGAGTCAGCGACTTTGTGCTCCTTCACAACTCTTAACAGTATGATTGTCTTGAGATCACTGATTCCTGAATGCAGCAATCAGGATCATATTCCTTTCCAACCGCTACCCCGATACCTCTACTATATGCCAGTCGTTGCACTGGTTGTCCATTCGATACAGAGTCCAATATAAACTTATCACCACAAAGCTTTTTACAGTTTAGCACCACCCTACATCTCCCTCATCTCAGTCTACCACCCTAGCCCTGCTCTCTATTCTGCTAATGACTTAAAATTCAAATCCTCAATAATCCGAACCTCCCACTTCTGTCTCTAAGACTGCACGCGTGCTGCGCCAATTCTTAGAAAGCACTACCCAGGGCAATTCAATCAATACCCACACTTTCAAGCATGGCCTAAAATGCATTTTTTTAAACAGGCCTATTGCACAACCTGACTTATCTAACTATCCCTGTTTCGCCTATGCAAAATTTTCTTCAAAATCATGAAACCGCGTATAGCATCTGGGCACACACCCTTCATGCCCTTAATTGTCCTTTGTGTCTGTACTGAACACATACTGGCTGGTGAACGGTTCATGCAGCGTTATGTACATACCCTATTTAGTGTATTATGACTCTGTCGTACAATATAAGCGCATTTTATAATTTACCTTTCGTGTCTCACCTGTTTTCTTATATATTGTAGTTTGAGAGCAGCAGGACCCTCACTGCTTTTGTTATCTGAGTTAAGTGTTATTTTGTAATATCTTTATTGTCTGTACAAGTCCCCTCTAAAATGTAAAGTGCTGCGGAATATGTTGGCACTATAAAAATAAAAATTATTATTACCCTGCAAAGTCTCATATATTGCCTTCAAATATCTATCAATTTCTGCATTTTGTTCTACTAATTTAATGAAACAAATTTTAGTAAGAACTAGAAGTGAACAGATGGTAGTTAAAATATTACTACAGGTTGGGACTATATTTCCTGTTTTCTATAAAGAAGCAAAGAGTTTCATAGACACATTCCATAGAGACACAGGTCTTCACAGTAACTGTAGACATAAGATAATTTGACATTTTAATTAAGACTGTTTTGGGTTCCATGGAACAGTAAAACAATTGTGAAGTTTAAACTTCCCTTTAAGATTTCAGAAATGCACATAAAAAAATTATATATAACTCTGGATGGATACAAGACCTGCATGTCCACTGACTGAGAAACAACTAGTCACCCAACGTTTCAATGTCATAAAGAGAAAGCTATTATCAGAACTTGAGATGGATTAACTGCACTGCAGATCCACCCGACATGAAGACCTAGAAGAACAACATGTGCAACTACCTGAAGATCCTGATCCAATCCTGCAACTAGAGAGCACTGTAGCTGATCTGAAACAGAAGATCTCAGATAACCTAAATACCATCAATACCAGAGATCGACTGCCAAAGCCCAGCAAAGAAACACCACCAGACAGTATGCTAGAAGATGCCAATAGAGCACTTTCATCAATACCTACCACCACCATAACTCAAACTAATAAACTGATATATGCTACTGGCTCAGCAATCATTGAAACCGTCAGAAGTCGTCCAACACATAGTGGCAGGATGCAAAATGAATGCAGGAACAGCGTATACAACCAAGTAGCGGGAATTGTATACAGAAACATCTGCACAGCATATGGGCTAAGTCCAGTTGGGAGACCCCAGAAAAAGTGGTGGAGAATGAAAGGGCTAAAATCCTGTGGAACTTCAAGATTCTGATGGATAAGCAGGTGTCGGCTAACCAACCAGACATTGTGATAGTAGACATGGATCAGAAGACAGCAATGATAATAGATGTGGCAGTGCCAAGTGACAGCAACATCAGAAAGATGGAATATGAGAAGCTGGAGAAACACCAGGGCCTCAAAGGAGAACTGGAGAAGATTTGGAAGGTGAAGGCAACAGTGATTCCAGTGGTGATAGGAGCACTAGGAGCATTGACCCCTAAGTTGGGAAAATGGCTACAACAGATCCCAGGAGCAACATCTGAACTCTATCCAGAAAAGAGCAATGCTGGGAACAACTAAGATCCTACGCAGAACCCTCAAACCAAACTCCCAGGTTTCTGGTAGAGGACCCGATAATAATAAAGGACAAAAAAAAAGACCACCCCTTTGGGGGGTGAGAAGAAAGTTTTATTTATAGATATACACTGCTCAAAAAAATAAAGGGAACACTCAAATAACACATCCTAGATCTAAATGAATGAAGTTTTCTCATTGAATACTCTGTTGTGTACAAAGTTGAATGTGCCGTCAATATAATCACACAAAAATCATCAATGGAAATCAAATTTTTGAACCAGTGGAGGCCTGGATTTGGAGAGACCCCCAAAATGAAAGTGGAAACAAGTCAAAATGAAAATCAAAACAAGACAAAATTAAAGTGAAATCAAGTCAAAATGATGCTCAGTATTGTGTATGCCTCCACGTGCCTGTATGACCCCCCCTACAACGCCTGAGCATGCTCCTGATGAGGTTGCGGATGTTCTCCTGAGGGATCTCCTCTCAGACCTGGACTAAAGCATCCATCAACTCCTGGACAGTTTGTGGTACAACGTGACGTTGGTGGATGGAGCAAGACATGCTGTCCCAGATGTGCTCATCATATTGAGAAATTACTTAATACTAAAACTACGGCTTCTAGCACTACAACTACGGCTTCTGGTGCATGTTTGTATCCCCCTTGTCTAATTGTGGAAGTGGACCATAGCGCAAATAAGCACTTTTACACTCTACATTATATTAAGGCCCAAACCCATTGTCCAATAATGTAAAAGTAGCCATATTTATTTAAAAAGACTTTCAAAATGTATTTTTGTTTTTTTAAGATTTTGGCTATAACTTTCTGGACTGTTATGACCTGTGGCAATGTTTTTGCAGTACTAGTGATAATCTAGAATAAAGCAGTACAGTGTTAGCTAAACCAAAGCACAGAGGTTTGTTACTGACTGTTAAGCCACATTGCCAGGATGAGTTTTTGGTGAGTTTTTTACGTTGCGTATTTTCGAAAAAATGCAAGTAACCGATTTTACTTTATGGACAGTCGTGTGCAAATTATATGAATTACATGCTAACCGAGTGGCTTCTGCGCGCTTGAATGATATGCTGGCGTCCTCGCGGCTGCATGTCTCGCAGCTGTTCGACAGTCACAACACATGCAGGCATTACCTGTTTGTTAGGCAATCCCTGCATGTGTTACGCCGGTCGAACAGCAGTGAGACATGCAGCCGCAGGGACTGGAATATATTTTTGGAGTACACCGAAGACACTGTTAGCACCCGAGCATGGATAACACCTTATCCCAGCACGTTCGCTCATCACTAACATCTATTATTTCTGATTTTTTTTTTTTTTTTACACACTAGCACCAAAATGCTCTAAATTTTTTTTATGGTAATAATAAAATATAACATTTGGTATTTAAAAGGACACTTAAATACAAAAAATCCATATGCACTGATTGAATGCCATTGTAGGACCCGGATTTCAGGCAGTACTTCTTGTTAACACGTCCCCAATGTGGACTAAATGCAAGTGTGAGAGTTGGGATACAAGTTATAGCATAACTAGTATTGAAAACTTCCTTGATTCTTTCCAAGGAGAATTAGTGCACTACATCTACCCAAAAAAACATCCTGCACATTGAACTAATTTCCTTTTATTTAGATGAGTGTTGCAATATTTTCCATGCCCAGAGAGATAAAATGGCATAGTAACTGTTCTGTTTCTTGTTTATGCCTCAGACACGATTGTGGTAACGGGTTACTTTATTGTGTGCAGGTTCTCTCAGCCACATTACATGAATGCTTCCTGTCTCTAGCTCTTACCAACGAGACCCTCCTTTCTATCCTCTGAATACATCCAGGTAGTGAGACCCCTAGAGGCGGCTCAGCATATAACATATTGCTACATCCTTTGTCTTTTAACTGAAGAAATAACTAAGCTAATATAACTAACATACATGTGAACATTTCAATATTCAAGATATTGGTGACATAAACATAACTGGCAAGCATCATGCTATTAAGATACTTTAAAATACTTGGTTGTATATATAGTCCTTGAGGTGTGCTGGCTTTGTGATCATTCTGCCCGAACTAGTAACATACGATGCGTTACTGCCACTATTCGGTGGTTCTCTCAATTCGGGCGTTACCGCATCTGGTATTGCCTGTCTCCGACCAGAATCTCCACTCTGAACCTGGGCCATCCCTGTAGCCACTCTGCTTAGACTTGCTGTTTCCTCATCTTGGATATGAGGATACTGTTCATATGTACCATGTATCAGATCCTTCTTGCGTTTTCCTCAGATGTCTCCGATTTCTCCTTAGTTTTCTTCCCTCCTCTGTCACAATTTCATAGGATCTAGGTCCTAGTTTCTGGAGCACCTTTGCTTTTCTCCATTGTTTGTCATATTTGCTCGGCTGCATCCTGATGTTGTCATTTTGTCTCAGTTCTGGTAGATCTTTTGCCGACTGATTATAATAGAACGCTTGTCTATCCTGATTTTTCTTTAGTTTTGACCTCATTCCCCTCACCAGATTTGGCTTCAGAAGACGACTAGCTGTTGGTATGAGTGTCCTTGTCCGTTTACTCAGAAGCCTCTGTGCTGGGCTGCTGTCTAGACCTTGGGAAGGTGTGTTTTCTGTGGTCCAGTATAGATAGATATATATCTGTCCCTGCCTGTTTCGCTCTCTTAATCAACTTCTTTGCTGTTTTCACCGCTGATTCCGCTTTGCCATTGCTTTGAGGATATCCAGGAGATGATGTATTGTGTTCAAATTCCCATAACTTGCTGAACTCCTTGAACTCTAATGACCTAAATTGAGCGGCATTATCAGTAAAAACAATCTCTGGAATCCCATATCTGGCAAAATGAGCCTTGAGTTTTTAATAACTGTTCTTGCTCTTGTATCCTTCAAATGGTCCACTTCCAAAAGTTAGAAAAATAGTCCACAGTTACCAGGTATTCTCTTTCCTCCAATGTGAACAAATCTATTCCTATTTTTGACCATGGTCTATTTGGAACGGCATGCGGTTGCAATGGCTCTTTCGGTTGTTTATCCCCGCCGGACGCACATATCTCACATTGTGCTATGTAACTTTTTATGTGATCATTCATACCCGGCCAATAAACTGATTCTCTTGCTCGCCGCAAACATCCTTCAATGCCCAAGTGGGACAAGTGTAATTTCTGTAGTATGTCTCTTCTCAGAGTCTCCGGTATCACTGCCCTTTCTCCCTTTATGATGATTCCTTGGTGTACTGACAGTTCATCTCGTATATGGAAGAATGGAGCAACTTCCTTTGGAGCATGCTGCTTATATTTTGGCCAGCCCTGCAGGATCACAGTTTTTAATATTTGTAGTGTTTTATCTTTTTCTGTGAAGGTCTGTATTTGTTTCAGTTTATCTTTAGATACTGCAAGATAATCACACATATTGATGTTGTCCATTTCTTGTCCTTTATCCTCTGAGTTGGGTAAGTACGCTCTGCTTAGAGTATCTGCAATCAACAAGTCTATTCCTGGACAATATCCAATTTCATAATCATATTTTTGAAGTCGCAGAAGCATGCGCTGCAGTCTCTTTGGTGCTTTTTAGTAGTGGTTTTTTTGTAATGCTCTCCAACGGTTTGTGATCTGACTGTACTGTTACCTGTCGACCGTATGTGTACTGATGAAACCTTTCCATTCCAAACACCACAGCTAGTAACTCCTTTTCGATTTGGGCATATTCCTGCTCATTCGGTGTTAGCGCTTTGCTTGCAAATGTGATTGGTTGCCGCTTTGCATTAATGTGGCACCTAGGCCTTTTTCTGACGCATCACATTGGACTACCACCTCTAACTGTGGATCAAAATATTTTAAGGTTGCTGTGTCTGCAATGGCTGTCTTTACTGATTGGAAAGCCGTCTCCTGTGCTTCTGTCCATTCCCACAACACATCTTTGTGAGTTAGCTGTCTCATTGGCTCACACATGTCTGACAGATTCTTGCAAAACTTGGACAGATAATTCACCATGCCCAAAAATCGTTGTACTCCACACACATCTGTTGGGGTAGGCATCTCTTGTATCGCCTTCACCTTTTCTGGATCCACTTTCACTCCATTTGAGGTTAGAAGATGTCCTATATATGGCACTTCCGTCATTTTCAGTTTCAACTTTTCCAAGTTCAACTTTATCCTATTTTCTCTACATCTATCTAAAAATCGTAGCATCCTTGTATCGTGATTCTTTATTGCAGATTGCATATCGTCACCTTCTCCCACTATTAATATATCATCTGCTATCGTCTTTACCCTGGGAGTCCTTCCAAAGCTTGCATCAACTTCTGCTGAAATATTTCTGGAGCTGGTGTCAGTCCCATGGGCATTCTCAGCCATTTACGGCGACCAAATGGAGAAGAAAACGTTGTCAATAAACTGGATTCTTCATCCAGTTCCACATGCCAAAATCCATTTTTTACGTCACAAACTGAAAATATTTTTGCCTTTGATAAATCTGGTAGCACATCCTCTATTGTAGGCATCGGATAGTGATTCTTTTTGAGAGCTTTGTTGAGTGGTTTGGGATCTATACAAATTCTTAGTTTTCCTGATGGTTTCTGCACTATGACCAAACTACTTATCCAGTCTGTGCTCTGATGGACGACTTCTATCATGCCTCGCTTTTCTAAATCCTGTAGTTCTTCTTTCAATGGCTGAAGTAGCGCTACAGGCACTTTTCTTGTCGGTAATCTGGTAGGTTGTACTGTGTTATCAATTTCCAGTTTGTGTTTTCCTTCAAAACATCCATCACCCTCAAATACATCCGCATACTGTGTTTTTATAATCTGTAAATCTAGATTGCTGTCTGCTTTTGGGATATCCTTCATACTCTGTTTGACTTCCACAGACATAATGTTATGGAATTGTACCTTTATTAAGTCCATTGCCTGAACTGCTTTTATACCTAGTAACGGTATGTGGTCACCACCCTGCAGCACTGTAAATTGGGCTCTATAACTCTTTCTGTTGCATGGGTTACTAACCTTCAGTTTGCATGTCCCAAGAGGTTTCAGTATCGTTTTGTTATACATCATAAGTACCTTATCAGTAGGTTCAATGGACACCTGTTCATTTAGTAGATCCTCCGGTATGACATTGCAACTTGCTCCACAGTCCAACTGAAATCTAATGGGTTTGTCATTTAATAAAAGAGTTGCAAACAGTTGTCTTGTATCTTTAGGTTCTGGCTGTCTGACTGTATTGACATTCTCTGTTGCAGACTGTAGCTGTATCCATATAATATCTTCTGCACTGTCACTGTCATTGTCCTGTGTCACACTGAATTTCTCTGTGCTTTTTAAAGGGCTTAAGTCTGCAGAGAGCTGCGAAATGATTAATCTTACCACAGGTCCTGCAGCTTTGTCCATATGCTGGACACTTCTCTTTGTCTCTCTCATGTCTTCTGCCACAATATCTGCATTGGACTGTTCTCGCTTGATGCTCTGCTTTTCCTCTCATGGTTACTGCATGTACTGGCTCCTCAGTGGTGTCTGCCATCATCTTCAGGCTGTCTCTTGTTAGCTCTGCAGCTCTGCTTATTTGCATGCATTTCTCTAGGGTTAACTCCCCCTCTCTCAGCAGTCTCTCTCTTAAGGTACTGCCACACTTAGTGATCTCGTTAGCGATCTCAATAACAACGCAAGCTAATGAGATCGTTTGTGAGATCTCTTTTAGGTCGCTAGTAGCTGCCAAACAGGAGATCTCATAAACGACTCATCAGCGGTCAGCGATCTCTTTAACGACTTTGGCGGTCGTTAGGATGTCATTAGCATGTACTGAGCGCTTCTGATTCATAGGAATTTCCAGCATCGCTCCTGCTCTCTGCGTCCTGCTAGCCTGCTTTGCAACTGCTGCGATCCTCTCTGTGACGCAAAAGAGAACTTATAGATATTGCGATCCATTCCGTGACGCTAAACCCATATGCGTCACAAACGAGGTCGTTCGCAAAAGGTGCCAAACAGCGATATAGGCTCACCAGCGGGACGCCAACGATCAAAAAACGGTCCAGAACTCTAGTGAACGATCAACGAGATCACAGCGGGGGCCACATAGTTGCTACATGCCACACACAGCTAAGTCGCTAACGAGATCGCAAAATAGTG
This sequence comes from Oophaga sylvatica, assembly GCA_033576555.1. Classification (NCBI taxonomy): domain Eukaryota; kingdom Metazoa; phylum Chordata; class Amphibia; order Anura; family Dendrobatidae; genus Oophaga; species Oophaga sylvatica. Next base: position 116,003,627 of record JARQOD010000004.1, read on the forward strand.
ACGTTTTAGTGATCTCGTTTGCAATCTCGTTTGCGATCTCGTTTAGTGTGGCATACCCATTAGCTGTGGCTCTCTGATGCCGCACACTATTCTATCTCTGATAAGAGAATCTCTGATATCTCCAAAGCTGCATGTTGCTGCCAGTCTTTTCAGCTCAGTCACATATGCGTCTATATTCTCTCCCATCTCCTGATTTCTGGTGAAAAACTTAAATCTTTCCACTGTCTCATTCTTCTTGGGGTCACAGTGCTTATCAAATGCCTGTACAATGTCTGCCAGACTGTCCGTACCTTCTACCTTCATTTACCTTCTACCTGAGCACTCCACCTGTTGGTCACAGGCTTTTTAATTACACCAGGTTCACTACCCCTCCACAGAGATGTATATTTTAGTCTGAAGAGAGGATTCATATGTTCCCATGCAGACAGACTTTTCTAAGTGAGGATTGGCATTAGTTAGGAGCTGATATACGAGAAGAGCCTTGACGTGGCTATCAGGCTCACATAATTTGGCCATCTTATGCGCTAAGACTTCTCAATTTTTCATATTTCTAAGGCAGTGATGCAATTCATTTTTCATATTTTTCATATTTTCATATTTCGTGTTTGCAAGCTATAGCGCTACAGTGTGCTACCTTTTTTTCTTGTATGTATATGAGTTGGTGACTCTAGGTTTAGCACCTGTTCACACTGGATCTATGTTTGGATGTGCCGGTCAGTTTTTTGATATGTATTCATTTACCTTCTACCTGAGCACTCCACCTGTTGGTCACAGGCTTTTTAATTACACCAGGTTCACTACCCCTCCACAGAGATGTATATTTTAGTCTGAAGAGAGGATTCATATGTTCCCATGCAGACAGACTTTTCTAAGTGAGGATTGGCATTAGTTAGGACCTGATATACGAGAAGAGCCTTGACGTGGCTATCAGGCTCACATAATTTGGCCATCTTATGCGCTAAGACTTCTCAATTTTTCATATTTCTAAGGCAGTGATGCAATTCATTTTTCATATTTTTCATATTTTCATATTTCGTGTTTGCAAGCTATAGCGCTACAGTGTGCTACCTTTTTTTCTTGTATGTATATGAGTTGGTGACTCTAGGTTTAGCACCTGTTCACACTGGATCTATGTTTGGATGTGCCGGTCAGTTTTTTGATATGTATTAATTTACCTTCTACCTGAGCACTCCACCTGTTGGTCACAGGCTTTTTAATTACACCAGGTTCACTACCCCTCCACAGAGATGTATATTTTAGTCTGAAGAGAGGATTCATATGTTCCCATGCAGACAGACTTTTCTAAGTGAGGATTGGCATTAGTTAGGACCTGATATACGAGAAGAGCCTTGACGTGGCTATCAGGCTCACATAATTTGGCCATCTTATGCGCTAAGACTTCTCAATTTTTCATATTTCTAAGGCAGTGATGCAATTCATTTTTCATATTTTTCATATTTTCATATTTCGTGTTTGCAAGCTATAGCGCTACAGTGTGCTACCTTTTTTTCTTGTATGTGTATGAGTTGGTGACTCTAGGTTTAGCACCTGTTCACACTGGATCTATGTTTGGATGTGCCGGTCAGTTTTTTGATATGTATTCATTTACCTTCTACCTGAGCACTCCACCTGTTGGTCACAGGCTTTTTAATTACACCAGGTTCACTACCCCTCCACAGAGATGTATATTTTAGTCTGAAGAGAGGATTCATATGTTCCCATGCAGACAGACTTTTCTAAGTGAGGATTGGCATTAGTTAGGACCTGATATACGAGAAGAGCCTTGACGTGGCTATCAGGCTCACATAATTTGGCCATCTTATGCGCTAAGACTTCTCAATTTTTCATATTTCTAAGGCAGTGATGCAATTCATTTTTCATATTTTTCATATTTTCATATTTCGTGTTTGCAAGCTATAGCGCTACAGTGTGCTACCTTTTTTTCTTGTATGTATATGAGTTGGTGACTCTAGGTTTAGCACCTGTTCACACTGGATCTATGTTTGGATGTGCCGGTCAGTTTTTTGATATGTATTCATTTACCTTCTACCTGAGCACTCCACCTGTTGGTCACAGGCTTTTTAATTACACCAGGTTCACTACCCCTCCACAGAGATGTATATTTTAGTCTGAAGAGAGGATTCATATGTTCCCATGCAGACAGACTTTTCTAAGTGAGGATTGGCATTAGTTAGGAGATGATATACGAGAAGAGCCTTGACGTGGCTATCAGGCTCACATAATTTGGCCATCTTATGCGCTAAGACTTCTCAATTTTTCATATTTCTAAGGCAGTGATGCAATTCATTTTTCATATTTTTCATATTTTCATATTTCGTGTTTGCAAGCTATAGCGCTACAGTGTGCTACCTTTTTTTCTTGTATGTATATGAGTTGGTGACTCTAGGTTTAGCACCTGTTCACACTGGATCTATGTTTGGATGTGCCGGTCAGTTTTTTGATATGTATTCATTTACCTTCTACCTGAGCACTCCACCTGTTGGTCACAGGCTTTTTAATTACACCAGGTTCACTACCCCTCCACAGAGATGTATATTTTAGTCTGAAGAGAGGATTCATATGTTCCCATGCAGACAGACTTTTCTAAGTGAGGATTGGCATTAGTTAGGACCTGATATACGAGAAGAGCCTTGACGTGGCTATCAGGCTCACATAATTTGGCCATCTTATGCGCTAAGACTTCTCAATTTTTCATATTTCTAAGGCAGTGATGCAATTCATTTTTCATATTTTTCATATTTCATATTTCGTGTTTGCAAGCTATAGCGCTACAGTGTGCTACCTTTTTTTCTTGTATGTATATGAGTTGGTGACTCTAGGTTTAGCACCTGTTCACACTGGATCTATGTTTGGATGTGCCGGTCAGTTTTTTGATATGTATTCATTTACCTTCTACCTGAGCACTCCACCTGTTGGTCACAGGCTTTTTAATTACACCAGGTTCACTACCCCTCCACAGAGATGTATATTTTAGTCTGAAGAGAGGATTCATATGTTCCCATGCAGACAGACTTTTCTAAGTGAGGATTGGCATTAGTTAGGACCTGATATACGAGAAGAGCCTTGACGTGGCTATCAGGCTCACATAATTTGGCCATCTTATGCGCTAAGACTTCTCAATTTTTCATATTTCTAAGGCAGTGATGCAATTCATTTTTCATATTTTTCATATTTTCATATTTCGTGTTTGCAAGCTATAGCGCTACAGTGTGCTACCTTTTTTTCTTGTTTGTGTGTCTTGTAGACTGTCCGTACCGTCCTGGATCAGGGTCTGAGCAAGTTCTCTGCCTTTTTCTCCAATCAGATAGTAGAAGAGCTTCACCTTACGCTTCTGATCATTGGTGTCTACTGTAAGATCCACATACAGAGTAAACTCCTCCTTCCAATGTCTCCAGGTCTGCGATAGATTTGAGGACATGATGTCTAGTCTCTGAGGAGGTTTTAATGTGGTCTCCATAATGCTGTACTGTGGGCACTGTACTTACAGTTGATCTTTGTACCACAAGCTGCCTGGATTGTCTGTACACTTGTTCTTTATAGGTTCAGCCCTGCTGCCACCATGTTCTGTTTCTTGTTTATGCCTCAGACACGATTGTGGTAGCGGGTTACTTTATTGTGTGCAGGTTTTCTCAGCCACATTACATGAATGCTTCCTGTCTCTAGCTCTTACCAACGAGACCCTCCTTTCTATCCTCTGAATACATCCAGGTAGTGAGACCCCTAGAGGCGGCTCAGCATATAACATATTGCTACAGTAACGGAGCCCACGAGTACAGGTTTCAAATATTTGTTCCTGTATTTTACATAATAGTGATCTGGAAAGCTGCAGAATAATCCCATGTTATAAAAGTGTAATAGATAAGTGCTCAGCAGCTGGGAATGACAATGATCCCTCGGTGTTGGCAGAAGTGTCCATCCACACATACTTGGTCACTCTTCAATGTAAAAAATGCAAGTTGCAAAGACAATCTTCTGAGGTAGGAAGACGGTCCCAGTTATTGGACCTCTATTTATCAGCCAGCATAATCCCTGAGGCCAGTAAGTGGCTGCTTCGGATCATGATCAGCAGCAGAACCAGTGGAAACTACCGAGTAAATATGTCTCTGGATTGGTAGGGGATTTGAAAGATGAATTATAGTTATTCTCTAATGTTATCCTTGCCTGGAGTCAGTAATATGTCATAAAATTCTGAAAATCAACTTTTATTTATTTGTTCTCCGATTCCCATTATTTATGGAGATTCTCCATTTAAGAACAATCGGCTGGTTACAAATTTTTATTGCATGGGTTAGGTAGTAACTCTAGTTCTAACATAAACATCCTTACTTTGGACACTCTAAATATATTCTCTGGGGTCACTCTGACTCCGATTATGGAGGTACTTACTCAGCCTATGTGGCACTCTGGTTCAGCTTAAAGGCCCCCCTAACCATTAGAAAAAATTTGGCTAATCAATCGTTTAGTGGACAGCTATCTCTCGAAACTTCCCAATACACAGGAACACTCGGCCAAGCGCTCTTCTGTCTCCTATAAGAGAGCTGCTGTCAGACTCTTCTGGATGAAACTTAGCTCTAAACAGGACAAATGGATCGCCTATTGTTAGATACTTCTCTCCTATCACAGTCGCTAAGCTCACTGATTGGCTGGAACACTGTGGATGTGACGTCAGCACTGTGGAGAATAAAAACACCTGGTGATGAAATGAGACTCGGTGCTGGACCCGGTAAAAGTGAGTAAAGCCCAGTTGTTTAAAAAAAAAAAAAAAAAAAAGCATTTTGGCCACTTATCAATATTTTGCATTATGATGGGTTAGCAGAAACTAAGAGTGGATCAACAAAGACAAAGAATTATGAATCCACTTCTGTAGCTTGCAAATACTCGTTCTGACTTAGTTTCAAGATGAAAACTGTTAGAGACGCAGTAAATAATCTCAGCCTCTTGCTTTATAGTCATTGCATGAATCTTGGTATTTTATCCTCAAAAAAAGGTCTCACTTGAAACTGCCTTATGGGGTTTCACCTCTAAGGCATATGAACACCTGGTGTCCAAAAAAATTGCCATACAAACATTTGTGGTTCCAGAAAAATAGCTTCCAGGCATAATACAGCTATATCTGAAAAACATGAGGTTCCCAACTACACAAGAAAAAGATCAAAAGAGGGCTAATATGTCACAGTCACTGCCCCAACACCAAACAGAAGATTCCAAGTAAATCAAGTAACAAGCGCCTAAAGGCAGAACTGGAAGAAAGCAGCAAAAAATGTTAAACAGCAACTAAAATTCCAATGACATCCGTTTTCCTTAACAGTTAGGTAATGAAATCTTGCTCTAATGTGGACGTCAGACATAGTCATACCTTATGTTATAGTTGTGTATAGTTCTGCTGCCCTACTATCTTATTGTACCTATAAGTCAATTTTTTTGATGCATGCATATGTATACAACTCTGGCAAAAATTAGGAGACCACATTCAAATATTCAGTTTGTCTGATTTTTCTCTTTATAGGTATATTTTTGAGTAAAATGTAAATTGTTCTTTTAGTCTATAAACTTCTGACAACATGTCACCGAATTTCCAAGCAATACATTTTGTATTTTTGTCTGACAAAGAAAAATGGTCAAAATTTAAACAAAAAAACAGTGCTTTCAGACCTCAAATAATGCAAAAAAAAACAAGTTCATAATCATTTAGAAACAACAATACTAATGTTTTAACTCGGGAAGAGTTCTGAAATCAATATTTTGTGGAATAACTATGATTTTTAAAAAAACAGCTTTCATGCGTCTTGGCACGCTTGCCACCAGTCTTTTACACTGCTTCTGGCGCAAAAATTTAAGCAGTTCTTTGTTTGATGGCTTGTGACTATCCATCATCCTCTTGTTCACATTCCAGAGCTTTTCAATGGGGTTCAGATCTGGAGAATGGGCAGCCCATGACAGGGTTTTGATGTCGTGGTCTCTTAATTTTTGCCAGAGCTGTATATATACACACACGGACATGGCAGAAAGTGTTGGTCTCCTTGAAAATGTTTCAGAAAATGTAGGAAAGATGTATATCTTTGCACCATGTTAGCCAGCAGATAGAAAAATAATTTTGTATTAGTCAATGCCTGATGAAGAGACCTGAGTAGTCTCGAAAGCTTGTAATTTGCTACCATCTTTTCAGTTAGCCATTAAAAGGTATCAACCACTGAGGACTCTCAATTCTAAATATTTTTCAGAAAATGTAGTATTTCTCCCAGAAAATTATTGCAATTACACATGTTTTGTTATGCCACACCATTACTGACCCACTGCCAAATCGGTCATGCTGAAAGATGTTGCAGGCAGCAGATTGCTCTCACGGCGTCTCCAGACTTTATCCCGTCTGTCACATGTGCTCAGTGTGAACCTGCTGCCTGCAACATCCTTCAGCATGACCTGTTTTGCAGTAGATCAGTAATGGTGTGGGGTGGCATTTTTTTGGAGGGCCACACAGCCCTCCATGTGCTCGCCAGAGGTAGCCTGACTGCCATTAGGTACCGAGATGAGATCCTCAGACCCCTTGTAAGACCATATGCTGGTGCGGTTGGCCCTGGGTTCCTCCTAATGCAGGACAATGCCAGACCTCGTGTGGCTGGAGTGTGTCAGCAGTTCCTGCAGGATGAAGGCATTGAAGCTATGGACTGGCCTGCCCGTTCCCCAGACCTGAATCCGATTGAGCACATCTGGGACATCATGTCTCGCTCCATCCACCAACGTCACGTTGCACCACAGACTGTCCAGGAGTTGACGATGCTTTAGTCCAGGTCTGGGAGGAGATCCCTCAGGATAACATCTGCGACCTCATCAGGAGCATGCCCAGGCGTTGTAGGGAGGTCATACAGGCATGTGGAGGCCACATACAATACTGAGCATAATTTTGACTTGTTTCCACTTTAATTTTGTCTTGTTTTGATTTTCACTTTGACTTGTTTCCACTTTCATTTTGGGGGTCTCTCCAAATCCAGGCCTCCATTGGTTCAAAAATTTGATTTCCATTGATGATTTTTGTGTGATTATGTTGACAGCACATTTAACTTTGTACACAATAAAGTTTTCAATGAGAATATTTCATTCATTTAGCTCTAGGATGTGTTATTTAAGTGTTCCCTTTATTTTTTTGAGCAGTGTACATTTAATAATCAGTATGTAAAATAGGGGGCAGGCCGCTGAGGGATCAGTGACCTGTCAGAAGCCACACTGGTGAATACCTAATCAGAGCACCACATGTAGACCCTCAACAGGCCGCCCTGGAGCACGAGCATATCATTAACCCAAAACTGAAAATAACGATTAAACAACAACCACAAGACGGATTTTATCATCCCAGGTATTATTGTAATCAGTACAATGGCGCCAACCTGACACTGTAGATTACTGAGCACAATCCTGCTGACAGTTTCACTTTAATCTGAGAAATAAATGGATGAAATGGCTTTTATAGCTGTCTTAGGATCGCAGCTAGTATACAAAAGTAACTTGTTTTGGACCATATTTTTCTTAAATAAGTTGATAAGCAAGTTTACCCTCTGCTCCTTCGATTACTGTTGTGTCTTAATAATCTACCATAATTAAAATCAATGTGTAAGCTAAACTGTTGCTCGGGCCGTATATTGGTTAGATATAAATTAATATATTGCAGGGCATCCAGCGTGCCCTCCATTTGCAAAAAATGTCATCAATATATCTTATGCAGATATGATATTGCATTTTGTCGGTTTGTCTCATCCATTTCTCCGTTTTGTTCTCCAAATACCTGGCATTTCTTTTCCTACCCCAAGCACCTTTTTTTTTTCTTTTTATGTACATATAGAAATTACATTTAGAGTGGCACCTGTATGCCATGTATATTTTTTTGTATCTGCATTTTTATTAACCCCTTCACCCCCAAGGGTGGTTTGCACGTTAATGACCGGGCCAATTTTTACAATTCTGACCACTGTCTCTTTATGAGGTTATTACTCTGGAACGCTTCAACGGATCTTCGCGATTCTGAGATTGTTTTCTCGTGACATGTTGTACTTCACGTTAGAAGTAAAATTTCTTCGATATAACTTGCGTTTAATTTTGAAAAAAACACAAATATGGCGAAAATTTTTAAAATTTTGCAATTTTCAAACTTTGAATTTTTATTCCCTTAAAACAGAGAAATATGTCACAAAAAAATAGTTAAGAAATAACATTTCCCACATGTCTACTTTACATCAGCACAATTTTGGAACCAAAATTTTTTTTTGTTAGGAAGTTATAAGGGTTAAAAGTTGACCAGCGATTTCTCATTTTTACAACAAAATTTACAAAGCCATTTTTTTTAGGGACCACCTCATTTGAAGTCACTTTGAGGGGTCTATATGGCAGAAAATACCCAAAAGTGACACCATTCTAAAAACTGCACCCCTCAAGGTACTCAAAACCACATTCAAGAAGATTATTAACCCTTCAGGTGCTTCACAGGAACTAAAGCAACGTGGAAGGAAAAAATGAATATTTAACTTTTTAGCCACAAAAATGATCTTTTACAAACTTTTTTTTTATTTTGACAAGGGTAAAAGGAGAAAATGGACAGATAAGGTTGTTATGCAATTTCTCCTGAGTACGCCAATACCCAATATGTGGGGGAAAACCACTGTTTGGGCACACGGCAGAGCTCGTAAGGGAAGGAGCGCCGTTTGACTTTCTCAAACTAAAATTTGGCTGGAATTGAGATTGGACGCCATGTCGTGTTTGGAGAGCCCCTGATGCGCCTAAACAGTGGAAACCCCCACAAGTGACACCATTTTGGAAACTAGACCCCCTAAGGTACTTATCTAGATCTGTTGTGAGCACTTTAAACCCCCAAGTGTTTCACAAAAGCTTATAATGCCTGGGTGTGCAAAAAAAAAAAAAACAATTTTCCACAAAAATTATTTTTTAGTCCCAAATTTTTGAATTTTCCCAAGGAAATTGGACCCCAAAAGTTGTTGTCCAATTTGTCCTGAGTACGCTGATACCCCATATGTGGGGGGGGAACTTTGGGTGCACGGCAGGGCTTGGAAAGGAAGTAGTAACGTTTTGGAATGCAGACGTTGATGGGGGTCATGTTCCGTTTGCAGTGCCCCAGATGAGCCTAAATAGTGGAAACCCCCCACAAGTGACCCCATTTTGGAAACTAGACCCCCTAAGGAACTTATCTAGATCTTTGGTGAGCACTTTGAACCCCCAAGTGCTTCACACAAGTTTATAATGCCCGGGCATGAAAATAAAAAATCCTATTTTTTTCCCACAAAAATTATCTTTTAGTCACTAATTTTTATTTTCCCAAGGGTAACAGGAGAAATTGGACCACGTAAGTTGTTGTCCAATTTGTCCTGAGTACGCTGATACCCCATATGTGGGGGCAAACCACTGTTTGGGCTCACGGCAGAGCTCGGAATGGAAGGAGCACCATTTGACTTTTTCCAACCAAAATTGGCTGGAATTGAGATTGGATGCCATGTTGCATTTGGAGAGCCCCTGATGTGCCTAAACAGTGGAAACCCCCACAAGTGACCCCATTTGGGAAACTAGACCCTCTAAGGAACTTTTCTAGATCTTTGGTGAGCAATTTGAACCCCCAAGTGCTTCACACAAGTTTATAATGTAGAGCCGTAAAATTTAAAAATCATATTTTTTCCACAAAAATGATCTTTTCACCCCAATTTTTATTTTTCCAAGGTAACAAGACTCCAAAAGTTATTGTGCAATTTGTCCTGAGTGCGCTGATACCCCATATGTGGGGGTAAACCACTGTTTGGGTGCATGGCAGAGTTTAGAAGGGAAGGAGCGCCGTCTGACTTTTTCAACGCAGAATTGGCTGGACGCCATGTCGTGTTAGGAGAGCTCCTGATCTGCCTAAACAGTGGAAACCCCCATAAATGACACCATTTTGGAAACTAGACCCCTCAAGGAACTTATCTAGATGTGTGGTGAGAACTTTTAACCCCCAGGTGTTTCACTAAAGTTTATAACGTACAGCCGTAAAATAAAAAATCCTTTTTTTTTTTACAAAAATGATTTTTTCGCCCCTAATATTTTATTTTCACAAGGGTAACAGAAGAAATTGGAACCCAAAAGTTGTTGTCCAATTTGTCCTGAGTACGCTGATACCCAATATGTGGGAGAAAACTACTGTATGGGCGCACGTCAGGGCTCGGAAGGGAAGTAGTGACGTTTTGGATTGCAGACTTTGATGGAATGGTCTGGGGGCGTCATGTCGCATTTGGAGAGCCCCTGATGCGCCTAAACAGTGGAAACCCCCCACAAGTGACCCCATTTTGGAAAATAGACCCCACAAGGAACTTGTCTAGATGTGTGGTGAGCACTTTGAACCCCGAAGTGCTTCACAGAAGTTTATAACGCACAGCCGTAAAAATAAAAAATCCTTTTTTTTTTTGCAAAAATGATTTTTTTGCCCCAATATTTTATTTTTACAAGGGTAACAGGAGAAATTGGACCCCAAAAGTTGTTGTCCAATTTGTCCTGAGTACGCTGATATCCAATATGTGGGAGAAAACTACTGTATGGGTACACGTTGGGGCTCGGAAGGGAAGTAGTGACGTTTTGGATTGCAGACTTTGATGGAATGGTCTGGGGGCGTCATGTCGCATTTGGAGAGCCCCTGATGCGCCTAAACAGTGGAAATCCCCAACAAGTGACCCCATTTTGGAAAATAGACCCCACAAGGAACTTATCTAGATGTGTGGTGAGCGCTATGAAGCCCCAAGTGCTTCACAGAAGTTTATAATGTACAGCCGTAAAAACAAAAAAATAATTTTTTTGTACAAAAATGATATTTTCGCCCCCAGTTTTTTATTTTCCCAAGGGTAACAGAAGAAATAGGACAAATTGCACAATAACTCTTGGGGTCCAGAGTACGCTGATACCCCATATGTGGGGATAAACTACTGTTTGGACGCATGGCAGTGCTGAGAAGTGAAGGAGCACCGTTTGACTTTTTCAACGCAGAATTGGCTGGAATTGAGATCCGACGCCATGTCACATTTGGAGAGCCCCTGATGTGCCTAACAGCGGAAACCCCCCAATTCTAACTCCAACCCTAACCCCAACACACCCCTAACCCTAGTCCCAACCCTAACCACAAACCTAACCCTAACACACCCCTAATCCCAACCCTAACCCTAATCCTAACTTTAGCGCCAACCCTAACCCTAACTTTAGCCGCAACCCTAACCCTAATGGGAAAATGGAAATAAATACTTTTTTTTAATTTTATTATTTTTCCCTTACTAAGGGGGTGATAAAGGGGGGTTTGATTTACTATTTATAGCGGGTTTTTATGATTGGCAGCTGTCACGCTAAAAGACGCTTTTTATTGCAAAAATAGTTTTTGCATCATCACATTTTGAGAGCTATAATTTTTGCATATTTTGGCCCACAGAGTCATGTGAGGTCTTATTTTTTGCGGGACGAGTTGACGTTTTTATTGGTACCATCTTTGAGCACGTGACGTTTTTTGATCGCTTTTTATTTCGATTTTTGGGAGGTTAGAATGAACAAAAATCAGCAATTCATGAATTTCTTTTGGGGGAGGCGTTTATACCGTTCCACGTGTGGTAAAATTGATAAAGCAGTTTTATTCTTCGGGTCAGTACGATTATGGCGATACCTCATTTATATCATTTTTTCATGTTTTGGCGCTTTTATAGAATAAAAACAATTTTATATAAAAAATAATTATTTTTGCATCGCTATAACTTTTTTTATTTTTTCGCTGATGACGCTGTATGATGGCTGTTGCGGGACAAGATGACGTTTTCAGCGGTACCATGTTTTTTTATATCGGTCTTTTTGATCGCGTGTTATTCCACTTTTTGTTCAGCGGTATGATGATAAAGCATTGATTTTTTTGCTTCGTTTTTTTTTTTTTAAGGGGTTCACTAAAGGGGTTAACTAGTGGGACAATTTTATAGGGGGGGTCGTTACGGACGCGGCGATACCAAATATGTGTACTTTTATTGCTTTGTTTTTTTTATTTACAGGAAGAAGTGAATTTATTGGGGAATATTTTTTTTTTTTTATTTATTTTGGATTTTTTTTTTTAAACATGTTTTTTTTTATTTTTTTAACTTTTTTACTTTGTCCCAGGGTGGGACATCACTGTATTTTGTCAGATCGCTGGTGTGACAGTGTGCACAGCACTCTGTCACACCAGCGATCGCTCAGGCAGTGCAGCAGGCTTCTCAGTGCCTGCTCTCAGCAGGCACTGAGGAAGCCGCCTCCCTCCAGGACCCCGGCGCCATCTTGGATCCGGGTCCTGGGAGGGAGGAAGCCCTCAGAACAGCGCGATCACATCGCGCTGCTCTGAGGGTCTCAGGGGGGCGCGCAGGGAGCCCCCACCCTGCGCGATCCTCCCCTGTGCCCCCAGTACACCGCGATCATGTTTGATCGCGGTGTGCAAGGGGTTAATGTGCCGGGAGCGGTCCGTGACCACTCCTGACACACAGTCATGGGTGTCAGCTGTGATAATCAGCTGACACCCGGCCGCGATCGGCTCGTACTATCCCGTCCATGGTCATACGGGCCCAGGTACCATGGACGGGATAGTACGTCCGATGGCAGTAAGAGGTTAAGATAATGTCTGTATGACGGCCTATGAGATATGCTATATTTTTATGTATATTTTCTCGTTAATTTTTAGCATTATTCTGAAGGTCTTGTTTGACCGAAACGTTAAAAATAAAACTGATGCGTTGGACTCATCACCCTTTCTTATTGTTTCTTTAAAGCACCAATCCAGAATGTTTTTTTCAGAGTTGGAGTGGCGCTTTAAATCTAAGCACCCTGCCCCCGGTGGTATACTTACCCTCCGGTGTCTTCACAGTTTTTTCGGTGCCGCTCTGTTCACCCTGCTCCATCTTGTGAGCGCAGCTTCTGACTGGCCAGAAGTCCGAAGCTATGTCACAAGAGCACATAGCAAGTCTGTGAGAGCCAGAAAGTGGCCAGAAAGAAGATCTCATAGACTTGTATTGTAAAGTGACCTCCGCAGCTCTATAAAACACTGGAGCTGCAAGCAGGTCACTTTTTGCCGGATACAAAAACGCCAGAAGGTGAGTATTAGACAGGTGACTGGAAAATTACATTTAAAGCCTCACTCCAGAGGTGCAGTTCAAAAAAACCCATGCTTTACCATATGCCATGATTCTGTATTTTTTGGTGACTTTTATGCACTGTGTTCCTCAGCCCACGGTGATCCCCGCTCTGTAACTTTACATGGTCTCCACTTAGTGGCTGAGTTGCTGCGGTGTTTTCCACTTTTTAATAATATCACTCATAGCTAATGATGGAATATTTATTAGGGAAGACATTTAATGGACTTGTTACACCAATGAGCTTTTTACTGCCAGCCATTCTGTTACACATATTAGTGAAGGCAGACGGCATAGCCAGGGGCCAGATGTTAAACACCATGGGCAATTGGACTTAAAGGAGATATCTGGGACTTTAACAAAAAATGGCATGTAGTTGCTAACAGGGTGGGACTACTGGCGACAGGGCGGGACTACTATTGTCCTGCTGATTGACTGCCGGCTTCCCGGTTTCACCAGTAGTCCCACCCTGTCACCAGTAGTCCCCCCCTCTGTTAGCAACTACATGCCTTTTTTTAAAGTCCTGGATATTTCCTTTAAGTCCCCAAACAAAAACTGCTGCTTTCTTGACAAGGAATAGCTGAATCTCTGGCAGGAGTGATTAATGATGGGCACCGGGTACAACAAGCAGGTAGTTGCCTTTGTTAGCAACTACATGCCTTTTTTTCCTAAAGTCCCACATATCCTCTTTAATGAAAGACCTACATTCAATTATTAAGATATGCATGCTAATACTTTTTATCTATGTATTGTATATTGCTTCCTTGGGCTATGTTGCAATTACAGAAGCAACCTTGGGTCAAGAAAGGTACAGTCGAAAGCAGTAGAGGTCCTCATTGGTTCTAGGCCTTGGTGCAGGGTGCAGTTTCGGGACCCTCGCTAATCACAATATCTATTGATAGTTAAGTGCTATCTTCGTCATTTGAGTCATGGTCATACATGGAGAATACTACCGCTCTATTTTTGCCCAGGAAATTTGGGACCCTTGTTCAGGATCAGTAATGGCCCCAGTGATCAAATCCTCAGTGATCATACAATTAACAACCTTGCTGTGTAGTGATAATAAATGTATTTAATCCTTAGGCTCTATTTTTATGACATAAGAAAGTAGTAAATTGTAGTACACGCCATATTTGCAAATTAAATTGTTACTTTTTCCACCTCTCGCCACCTTTGTAGAAGTTCCAAGAAAAGTGGAAACTTTGCATTAGATTAAAGTGGCGCACATTGTAGTACAGATCTACATCTTATAGCAGGCTCAGAGTGTCTGACAAAGAGACACTGATAATATTGATATAGAATGAGACACTGATAGTTTAATAGTCAAAAATTAATGAATAAAATAAAGGCAAGATCGATAATCTTTTAACAGACTCTATGAAGAACCTTCAGATAACCTTTATATTTATACCTTCTTTCATCAGGAAATATGTGCTGTTGGTTCCTACGGTTCTGAGGGCCAAAAATAATCAGAAATTCTGTCTGCAGCTGTCCCATCTTAATGAGTCAGTTACTGTGACTGTGGACCTGGAGACAGGGGCCGAGAACATAACATTACTGGAGAAAGAAGTCACGACACCTGAAGAAGACAACTGCATCACTTTTAAAGTAAGTATTACAGTATAGTCATCACAAACACCACCCACTAAGTGCACACGTGACTATAAAGGGCGACCTGCTTCTCACAAACACACGTCCGCTCACCTATCACAATAGTCTGACAATGAGCTAAGTGCACAACACAACCAGTTCTCACATCCAGACCACACTTCTTGCTGCCACAGCTCACTGGGTTTGCTGAGCGCTTGGAACCACAGAAGTGTTTATGTCCTCCAATGATCAATATATTGGTGGATTGTGTTGATAGCTGATTATTATCGGTATGGCATAGAAATATTGAATTTCTTGTGTGTGATGTCCCTAGTATGAACAGGAGACGTCCAGTCTTCCTAAGGGCAATTATTTTTCCTGCATATATTAGGACTTCTTTTCTAGCGAAGATGCATGCTGGAAGCAATTATTCTCTTTATAGAAAGAATTTAATTATTTTTTTTCTAATTTAAAGACTGACAATTTATCGAGACAGTAATAATGTATATTGTTTTTTCAGACACCTGACACTGACAAAGCAAATGTGGGATATATCACCCTAGAAGCTGAAGGGAGCACACTACATTTCAAGAAAAGGAGAAGCATTCTTATCAGACCTCTAGAAAAACCTATTATTTATCCAAACTGACAAACCAATATACAAACCTGGACAGAATGGTGAGACTTACCAAACATTTTTTTTTTTCTTTACATTTTTGCATACATTTTTTTAAGGCAGGGCTTCATAGAATTATGTAGATGGCATGGGGGCCTTCAGTAGGCCGCTCTCTGCTATTATAACCCATTAGCATGAGTGGACATACCGTATTATTGGTGCAACCAGTTTATTCGCACGGTGGCCCAAGAGGTAAGGGGGCCCATTTCTACCTCCAAAGCAATAGGACTGCAAAAGGCCCATGTACTGTTCTTGTGTAAGGAGGGTCAAGATTTAACCCTTTAAGTGTCTTTGCTGTGTGTATGTATTTGTATAGAATTGTGATGTACTTTATAGTGACATATTTCAGTGTTCTTTGCATGGTATTTTATATAGATTTAAGTAAGGTAGTGCATCCTTTGGGGACATTAGAGGAGGGCACTTGTAGTGTAATATACTGTACATAGACTGGGTAAATGTAGTTCTGCAAAGAGCCACTAGATGGGGGCATATTAGTGGATCCAGTAAGATAATTTAGACGTTTAGTGTAGGTCAGTAATAGGCCACTAGGTGGGGGCATTGAGCACATTCAGCATAGTGGAGACTTGTTAGGACACCAAGGGGTTAAGGAGGTGAAGTGTCGGTTGGGAACTGGTGTGAGGGACTTCCCAGATAGAGTCAGTCGGAGGTGGACCTTGTTGCTGCTCGGATGTCCCTGGTCCTGAGCTGAGTAACGGACAGGAAGAAAGAAGCGAATAAAGGTACTAGCAGTCGTGTAGCCAGTGAAGGAATCACTGTGGGAAAGTCGGCCAGAATCGGTGGGCTGACAAAGAAGTAGTGCCAGTGGTAGAGCCACTGTGGGAACGCTCAGCAGAAGTGTGTGCTGAAGCAGTGGCAAATGGGCCACCAGAGAGTACACGGGCAGGATAACCAGAAGGAGGTTATCCTGTCACTACTGGTGACAGGGCGGGACTACTATTGTCCTGATTAGTGGATCCAGTAAGAGAATTGTTAGACGTTTAGTGTAGGTCAGTAATAGGCCACTAGGTGGGGGCATTGAGCACATTCAGCGTAGTGGAGACTTGGTAGGACATCCAGGGGTTAAGGAGGTGAAGTGTCGGTTGAGAACTGGTGCGAGGGACTTCCCAGATAGAGTCAGTCGGAGGTGGACCTTGTTGCTGCTCGGATGTCACTGGTCTTGAGCTGAGTAACGGACAGGGAGAAGCAAATAAAGGTACCAGCAGTCGTGTAGCCGGTGAAGGAATCACCGTGGGACCGTCGGCCAGAATCGGTGGGCTGACAAAGAAGTAGTGCCAGTGGTAGAGCCACTGTGGGAACGCTCAGCAGAAGTGTGCGTGCTGAAGCAGTGGCGAGTGGGCCACCAGCGAGTACACGGGCAGGATAACCAGAAGGGGGTGGACGACCTAGTAGATGTGTATTTCCGTGACTGTATTGAAGTGTCTCCAGGGAAAGAGATCAAAGTGCTATTTTCACCTGGCTCCTCGTCCCGCAGTTACTTTGTGGTCCATTCTGGTGTAGCAGAAGAAGTGAAGCGTAGTTGTAGAAGATTTATTGCTGGTACAGTGTCAGGCGTGCTAATGGTGTCTTGGATGTGCTGTGTCCGGAAGAAATTAAAGCTGAACTGTTTGACGTTGTTCTGGACTCTGACTCTAATTATTCTTTATACTCTGAAACAGGTGAAAATTAACCCAGGAATGTAGCAGCTGTCAGCGTAAAGAATACAGCTTGCGCTGAAGAGTCCACCCCTCGGGCAGTGCTTTTACAAGTGACGTAGTCGGCAGGATCTCGCTGCCTCATCTGGCAGTGACACCGTAGCGGTGATGAAGTACATGGGAAAAGCTAAATTGGAAGCTGTAACCTTTTACGTACAGATTGAAGAGCGTTATGAGAAGTTCTGCAAATTGGACGTGACTAAAGTACCGGATTTGACTAAGGAGAAACCGAGAGAAGATCTCATTGACCCCAAGATGGCGACCGTCAAGATGGAAGTTTGGGGCGCCAAAATGGACTGTCCTTGTCAACAAGATGCACTTCGTGGGCGTGACAGCGTCCAAATGGTGCCAAACGAGAACTGTCAACAATGTTGGGACCGCCCCTGCAAGGAGGAGTGCACCTAGATGGACTTTCGCTCTTTCCCACCTAATGCTGGAAAATGGGTGGAGAGTAGTTTTGAGCGATACTGCTCGATATCTAAAAATATCGGATCGGAATGGTATCGCCGATATCACTAACTATCGGCGATATCCGATTCCGATACCGGAAGTCCCATGTAAGTCTATGGGAACAAAATATCGCAACTAAAAAAACACTTTCTTTCCTTGTAAACACAAAATATACACACTTAGAATACATATATATATATATATATACATGTCATTGTGACATATATATATACATATATTTATAGTTTATTCACTTCTACATAGTAAAATAGCCTCTGATTCAATTGCCGGGTAAAGCCGGCATTTGTGAAAAGACAGAAGCACCCGAGGGTCCAGTCGCCACAGAGATGTTGCATCGCACCCAGCGAACAGGATTCAGAAGCTCGCTATAAGCGAGTCCTGTGTGCCTTAATTGAACTGTTTTTTTGCTTGAGAATTGCAAAAATCATCATAGACTGTATTTGCCATTTTTCCGTCATATCTGCGCCACGAGGCACAGGTGAAGAATAAGGGGGTGCTCTCGTGGGCGTACACTCACTCCGTGGCGCGAAAACGATGTCCGCACACTCTAAATGTTACTGCAATGTAAGATCGTGCCCCACAGCTCTGGAGTTCCGCCTCCTCATCCTCCTCAGTGGGCGTAAACGAACGCGAAGGTCCCGCCTCCCTACAAAAGATGTCGCCTCTCCTGATGCTAATGACACATGTGACTTTGCTGAGATGGCGAATGGACGTGAGCAGAAGTGGGAAGGGATGGAGGAGTCAGAGCTCTCCCCCCACGGAAGCGACCCGATCTCCACGGAGCCACCGTTTGGCACCCGGCCTGGAAACCCTCCTACGCTGGAAGAAGCGGAGGATACCCTGAGAGACGTGGCCCGGCACCGGG
Organism: Oophaga sylvatica; assembly: GCA_033576555.1. NCBI lineage: Eukaryota > Metazoa > Chordata > Amphibia > Anura > Dendrobatidae > Oophaga > Oophaga sylvatica. The sequence continues at coordinate 116,022,107 of JARQOD010000004.1, forward strand.
AGGAGGTCGCCAGGATGGAAGCGAGCTGGCGGGCCCTAAAACTACAATTGGAGCGGCGCCAATCCCTCTTACCCCCTGAAGTGTCTGTACCGGAAGGTGAGGCACCCGTTCCAGTAGAGGAGGCCATGCGGTCATCCCAGCCCTTGCAATCTGAACCGGTTGCCAGTATCTCAGTGGAGGCACCCGTTCCAGTACAGGAGGCCGTGCAGGCATCCCAGCCCTTGCAATCTGAACCGGTTGCCAGTATCACAGTGGAGGCACCCGTTCCTGCAGAAAACGCCGCACCAGCACCCCAGATCCCGCTGTCTGCCCCCGTCGCTGAGGCAGAAGAAGCGACACCCGTCCTCATGGAGGAGGCCGCGCAGGGACCAGAGCTCTACCTGCCTGTACCGGAGCCCCGACCGTCATCTGTTCCAGAGCCGGCTGCTTCCGCCGCAGGTGAGCGCCGCCAGGACTGGCGGGCGCCAGGAGAGCTGCCGCAAACCGTACATCGTAAGCTGGCGTTTGATGGTGGAGACATGGAGATGCTGGTGGAGGAGAATTACAACCGGCGTCAGGAGGAAGAGTGGAGACGTCGGGAGCGGGAAGCAGAGCGACAAAGGGAGCAGCGAGAATCCCAAAAGCTTCGGCAACGTCACCTGGAGAAGGACCTGGCAGAGAAGGCACGTATGAGAAAGGATAAAAGTACGGTAAGGGTGCAGTACGGAACTTTAAGTTAAAAGGTGGTTGGGGCTTCATCCAGGAGCCTGGACTTTATTTAGAAGTTTTTGTAACCCGGCGGGACGTGGAGGCTCACCTCCCAGAAGGACACCCGGGGAGGGACCTGTTGCCAGGAGACTTGATGACTTACACCCGACACTGGGGTTACAATGGATGGTACGCCCTAAATGTTACCAGGTGCGACCCCTACTCCCCAGAGTGTCAGGAAACTGACAGACCCTACGAGCCTTCAGCCTCCCCCAACCAGGCCTCTGCACAAGTGCCCACCCCACGCCGTAAATCTCCCCAGCCTCCCTCAGTGGTCTCCTCAGCAGCCCCAGCTATGGACATGATAATGATAGCTGGCCCGTACCCGGCGCCTGTTAGGCCCCCTGGGGTTCGTTCAGTCCGGGACATAGGGGTCCAGACCCGGAGGGAGATGAAAGAGGTGGCCACACAGACCCATATAGCGGGTCACGACGTCACTGTACTGGCCACACGACGTCATCAGGTCTGGGTGGACCCTCCTGGCAAGCTCCAGAAGAGTACCAGGTGGTACCTGGAAGAGGCCAGCCAAAGAAGTCTAAATAACCCGGACAGGGTCTCTGTATGTAAATAGTTAAATTATTGATGTACCCGGACGGGTGAATGTTCATAAAAAGAAGTTTATTGCCTTAATATACCCAGGTTGGGTAATGGTTTGATGTACCCGGACGGGTGAATGTTCAGAAGAACAAGTTTATTGTTGCCTTAATATACCCAGGTTGGGTAATGGTGTTTCACTGTAATGAAAATGTTGAACTTTGAAGCCATGAACTGTACTGGCTCACAAATTTTTCTGTAAATAGTTGGCACTTCGGTGCTCCATCTTGGTTTTACAAAAAACTTTACTGTGCACTATTTTCAACTACCTCAGAAACTAAAAACCCGTTTGGTGTGGCCGAAAGTGAGGTCTGCTCAAGGAAAGTCTTGCAGCCCACCCAAGACCACAGTTGGAGGTTTGGAGCGGGTCCTCCACAAGCACAAGTAAAGGACACTGTGAAGTTACCCCGGTGGAGTTGTAGTCCTAAGAAGTCTCCACGAACTTCGGCACTAATGCTATTTGCACTTTTGTTGAATATGTATTTATTAACACACATGTATAACACATATCAAGGGTATGAACAGTAACAAAACATGTCACATAATATAAGCCATTTGCACTTTTGTAATGTTATTATTAAAAATTTTATTATGCAACGTTTAACTTGAAGTGTTTCCTGCTTTCTTACTACGTCGCATAGTCCACTCTGCTACATCACTTTGCACCATTGCTCTATCTCACATCTATCTGCCCTGGAAGGATAGCGTGTTACCTGTAGAAGACTTTTCACCTACCTGCACTACACCATCCCTTCCAGAGGACCTGCACAGCAGCGCTGGACACCCTGACCAGGTACTACAGGTGGCGTCACGACAAACTACACGAACATTCTGTCATCCCCTGGAAATATCCCACATTCCAGTGATCGCCCAGGTCACGGACCGAGCTGTGCTACTCGTGACATCCCCCATAGAAGTCGACGTGATCGGTGCCGAGTACCCCCAAAACCCCTGTCTCTGTGCGACTCAACTTCCCTCACTGTGCTGGCACTTTACATTTACAATGCCTCTGGGTTTTTTTTTTGGGGGGGTGGGGAACATTCAGACTTTTGCTATGGGGCCCCATGATTTATATGTACGCCCCTGCTGCTGAGGCATGGTATTTAAGGCTGTTAAGGAGCCAACATACATGGACCTTGCCAGCAGCGTCGGACTGGAGTACCTTGGGCCCACCAGAGAAAATATATTCTTGCGGCCCAACATCATACTTCCCAACCTTTGAATAAGGGAAAGAGGGACAAAGGCTGTGGCACGCTGTGCATGCTGCAGAAAATTTTAGGCCATGCCACGTTGCACCACAGACTGTCCAGGAGTTGGTGGATGCTTTAGTCCAGGTGTGGGAGGAGATCCCTCACGAGACCATCCGTCGCGCTCATCAGGAGCATGGCCAGAAGTTGTAGGGAGGTCATACAGCATACCTCCCAAATTTGGAAGACAGGAAAGAGGATTAAAGGCTGCGGCGCGTGTTGCGCGCCGCTGAAAATTTTAGGCCACGCCCCGACAACACCCATTTCACAGCTAATCACACCCATATCCTCGCCCCAAGCGTAACCATTTAGCACTGCTGATCACACTGACTGGTAATGAGGGCACAGTGGCTGGTACTGAGGAAAAGAAAGAAAGAGCAGTGAGAGAGAAAGAACAAACAGAGAAAGAAAGAGAGGAAAGAAAGAAAAGAGAGTAAGAAAGAACAGAGAGAAAAAAGAACAGAGCGAGAAGGAAAGAACAGAGAGCGAGAAAGAAAGACTAGAGAGAGAGCCATAGGTGTAGCTATGGTTTTGGTTTAGTGGGGGCAAAACTTCTGAGTGGGCCCATCTTCAGAGAACCTCAGCAAATGACCGCGCTGTTGGCCAAAATAATCTCTATATAAAAAGACCAATATTGATATTACCGCCATATGGTCTGTGTTAAATAATACCAGTCCTACAGAACATATAATAGATTACAGCACAGGTACAGATAATGACTTACCGCTGATGTTCTTTCTAATGGAATTGTTCACTTTTCATGTCTTTTCCATCTGGCCCACACCGACATGACGACTTCTCCAGCCAGGACTCGACTGCACCCCCATTAAAAAAAAATCAAAAAAAAACTCACCTCCCGGCTCCTGTGCTGCTCACTGTTCTCCCTCTCAGCGTCTGACAGCGGGCGCCGGCAGGTGATGTTATTGCGCCCGCTGTCATACGCTGAGAGGGGGATTATGGGAGAGTAGGAGCGCTCGCTCCTTCTCTCTCCATGCGGTCAGCTTTATCGGCTGGATGCCGATACAGCTGACCCTCCGATGACGGGTGGGGGGCCCACTGCTGGCACCGGGCCCCCCAACGCCTGTTCAGGCCCCATAGCTTCCGGGCGGCAGAGCAGGGAGAGCGATTCTCCCTGCTCTGCCGCAGAATGTAACTGTATCGTAGCTCCGGGTGGGCCCCCTCAGCGCGGGCCCCGGGGCCACCACCCCCCTCTGCCCCGCGACCTATCCTTTCAAATCAGGGCCCACCACGCAGGAGCTGGGGCCCACCGTAGGTTTCTCCGGTGTCCCGGTGCCTCAGTCCGACCCTGCTTGCCAGCCTGATAATACCAGGCCACAGCAGTCTGCATATCTTGGCTGGTTAACAAAAATAGGGGATCCCCTCGAAAAAAATTTGGCGTGGGGTCCCCCCTATTTTTGTTAACCAGCCAGATGAAGCAGACTGCTGAGGCCTGGTTTTTCAGGCTGGTAAGGATCCAATATCCATGGACCTTGCCAGCCTGATAATACCAGGCCACAGCAGTCTGCTTAGCTTGGCTGGTTAACAAAAATAGGGGATCCCCTCGAAAAAAAAATGGCGTAGGGGTCCCCCTATTTTTGTTAACCAGCCAAGTAAAATGCAGACTGCTGCGGCCTGGTATTAAAAGACTGTCAAGGCCCATGGATTTTGGCCCTCAACAGCCTGATAATACAAGGCTACAGCAGCCCCACATTTGGCGCATCAAAATATGTGCCAATTGTGGCACTTTACCCGGCTCTTCCCACTGCCCTGTAGCGGTGGCAAGCGGGGTAATAAGGGGTTAATGTCACCGTTGATTGCACAGTGAGAATAAGCCCGGTTAATAATGGAGAGGTGTCAATAAGACACCGATCCATTATTAATCCCAAAGTTTTTAAATGTATAAAAAAAAGACACAGCAAGAAAAAAGTATTTTACTGAAATAAAAAAGACAACACAGTTTTCATTTCTTTTATTATACTCTCATTCCTGCGACGCCATCGATCTCCTGTAAAAAAAGAAAAAAAACAAACCAACAGTATACCACCTGTCCGACGCAGTCCATAGTAACGTGGGTCCCACGACGATCCAGCTCTGCTACATCGCAATGACAGGCAGAGCCTGTCATCTCGACGCAGCACAGCTGATTACCTGCTTCCCCGGCGGTGACGTCATCGGACTGACTGCTTTACGGCCGGGATTACCCAGCAGTCACTGCAGTTATCGCGAGAAACTGCATGTGAGGGCGGGAAAGATGATGGCGGCCATCAAGCAGTCCAGCCCGTGACCGCCGGAGATCTTCTGCCAGGTAAGTGCCGCTGACTCCTGACAGACCCGACCGACGGACACTGACAGTGACAGTGACAAATCCGATTCCGGTATCCGATAAGACGAAAATATCGGAACTAAGTATCGAAAGTCCGATAGAGCTAATATCGGCCGATACCCGATACTTGCGGTATCGTATCGCTCAACACTAGTGGAGAGGCCAGCAAGAGCTCCACCCTGGAATGGGAATGGCCTAGCAGAATGTACTGAGTGCAGCGGTCCGGCGTCAGTCACACCCGAAGCAACGGACACGATGCCCCGGTGCAGCTGTAGAGGGATCAGACGGAGTGGCGGTGGCAACGGGAAGAGACCAGATGTCTTACCTGCAGCTGGGAGGAGATGCGGGAAGACCAGGCTCTCACCCTAAGTGGAGGCTTGCAGCGGGGAATGGAGCCTTTGGCGTCTGTGCCTGCTGACCCGAAGCCCGTCGACAGCTTGAAGGAGCACTTGCCCGCCGCACCGACAAACATCACTGGACGAGCTGTCACTCACACCGAGGAACCAACAGCCCTGGACGTCGAACCTGCCAGACAGCAGGAAGAAGAACCCCAGCACACCCCCGAGCCCAGTTCCGGGACTGATGAAGAGACGGGGGGAGGCCTCTCGGGAGGAGGAAGCTGTGGAGACAACAGGAACTGTGGTCTCCCACTGGCAGCAGTACATGGAGAAGTTGCGAGCCAGCCTGGATGGAGCAACAAAACCAAATGAGGTGAGTGCCCCCCGGCCTCGGTCGGAAGCGGACCCCGTAGCCCCCACGTTCCCATGCGATGACACGAGGCCCAAGGTCCCCGCCGCTGAACACCCATGCTCCCGCCCGGCGTCTCCTGAACCTGCCAGCTTCCTGTCCTCCAGCTAGCAGTCCGTCTGGATAGCGGACATCATTTTGGAAAAGAAGGCCAAGGAGCGGAAGATCTGGTCGCTCCTCCACCAAAAGGGTACCGCTGTACCTACGGCCAATAGGTCTACACCAATGTGGAACGGGGCTACGGATTCATAGAGGAGGAAGGTGCGTGAAGTAAAATATAAGTGAACGCTTCCTCCATCAAGCATGGACGAGTCCGGCAGGTGGGAGACTGGGTTTCGTTCTTTAAAAAAATACTGCCCCCGCGGCTACTTTGCTTTGGCCATTATCCTGTGCCCAGAAGAGGGTGAACTTTTCGGCGAAGCCACGGTGTAGAAAGTGTTACGTTGAACTCCCTTGGTACCCTTGTCGATCTCCCGTTGAATGTTCTGTTGGTGCTCGGTGCACATGAATGCATAGGGACTGTTCTGCGTCCCCCAGGGTAGGGAACCCTGCAACGCTCTTACTTGGAGTTTCGACGAACGGGACCGTGTTTTTTCTGAAAGTTTTTATGGTGTGCTTCCCTCATAGGAAGGGGGGGAGAAGGACATTTAGTTTTGTTTTATGCAGATTTTTATTCTACCTCTTTATTTGTCGCTTGATAATAAAATGTGTAATAATGTCTTTACGTTGCAGGGGACGGAAATGATTTTAGGAAGGGGGTATGTAAGGAGGGTCAAGATTTAACCCTTTAAGTGTCTTTGCTGTGTGTATGTATTTGTATAGAATTGTGATGTACTTTATAGTGACATATTTCAGTGTTCTTTGTATGGTATTTTATATAGATTTAGGTAAAGTAGTGCATCCTTTGGGGACATTAGAGGAGGGCACTTGTAGTGTAATATACATAGACTGGGTAAATGTAGTTCTGCAAAGGGCCACTAGATGGGGGCATGTTAGTGGATTGTTAGACGTTTAGTGTAGATCAGTAATAGGCCACTAGGTGGGGGCATTGAGCACATTCAGCGTAGTGGAGACTTGTTAGGAAACCAAGGGGTTAAGGAGGTGAAGTGGCGGTCGGGAACTGGTGTGAGGGACTTCCCAGATAGAGTCAGTCGGAGGTGGACCCTGTTGCTGCTCGGATGTCCCTGGTCCTGAGCTGAGTAACGTACAGGAAGAGAGAAGCGAATAAAGGTACCAGCAGTCGTGTAGCCGGTGAAGGAATCACCGTGGGACCGTCAGCCAGAATCGGCGGCCTGACGAAGAAGTGGTGCCAGTGGTAGAGCCACTGTGGGAATGCTCAGCAGAAGTGTGCATGCTGAAGCAGTAGCGAGTAGGCCACCAGCGAGTATATGGGCAGGATAACCAGAAGTGGGTGGACAACCTAGTAGATGTGTATTTCCTTGACGGACTGAAATGTCTCCACGGAAAGAGATTGAAGTGCCGTTTTAACCGGGCTCCTCGTCCCGCAGTTACTTTGCGGTCCATTCTGGTGTAGCAAAAGAAGTGAAGCGTAGTTGTAGAAGATGTATTGCTGGTACCGTGTCAGGCATGCTAATGGTGTCTTGGATGTGCTGTGTCCGGAAGAAAATAAAGCTGAACTGTTTGACGTTGTTCTGGACTGACTCTAATTATTCTTTTTACTCTGAAGCAGGTGAGAATTACCCCAGGGATGAAGCAGCTGTCAGCGTAAAGAATACAGCTAGCGCTGAAGAGTCCACCCCTCGGCCAGTGCTTTACACTTGCACAGGGGCCCTTTTTTGTCTGTGTTTTCAGTACCACAAGATCACGTTACAGGAAGATCGATGGGATGACAAAGCATCAGAGGGTTCATTTGGGGCAATCAGTACAAACTGCAATGGCTGTAGTTACAAGTGTGTGCCAGCTGTGTAGCAAAGCCATCAGTCACTGTGTGCAGTATTAATATTCCTTTCTAATTAGAATTACCGTTTGTGCGTGATACGTACGGTTACTTCTCTTTTGCCACAAGTTAATAACTGTCACCTATATATCTTTTTGTAGTTCAGTTTCATATTGCCACTGGATGAAACAGTATCTAAGAAGGTATGTTCAAGGTTCCCATGTTTAATATTTTAAGCTTCTCTGTTAGGTTCCTATCTGAGGAAAGCATATTGTAGAGGGGAAGATGCTAATCTTGGGAATATATAATCTTTTCCATTATTTGATTTACTATTTTTGTTTAAATTTTGCCCGGACTTCAAGAAAAAGCCTGTGAGTCCTTCTGCCCCTGCCCACATACAGTAATTGAGAGGTATATATCCATACAAACTGTGTGGGAGGGGCCAACAGGACTCACAGGCTTTTTCTAAAAGTCTAGGCAGGATTTAAACAGCTTGTCATATAAAAAAATACAAAATTAAATGAAAAAGCTCCATAAGCCCGAGATCAGAGTTGCCTCTTCCATCTTATACTGCCCTAATATCAGCGACCTCTTAGAGCTCCTGATCCAACCTGATCTGATTCTGTTCTGATCAATAAAAAGAAATATTAATTTATTAGAATTAAATATCTTCTCGTGCAGTTGAATGTAATATGAATGACTAGCTGTAGTACCCGGCTTCGCCCGGGTTAATTAATAACTGCTGTTAGCTGTAACAAAATAGACTATGTTAACAAAAATTTATTCTGCACATAAAAATCACACACCAAAACGTGCGGGGGTTAAAATTTCCATTCAACACATAGTCTATGATGCTCCTGGGGTTGAGATGTGCGGGCATGCAAAATTTCATGCCCGTAAGTACAACGGTGCAGATTCCTATCCCGGGCCAAAATTATTTGCCGATTTGGAATGCGCGGGGTTAAAATTTCGACTCAAAACCTAGCCTATGACGCTCCCGGGGTCGAGACGTGCGGGTGTGCAAAATTTCATGCCCGTAAATGCAGATTCCTATGCCGGACATACACACAAGCATTCAGCTTTCTCCCCATTATGTAGATAGGGCCAAAATTGTTTGGCGATTTGGAACGTGCGGGGGTTAAAATTTCCATTCAACACATAGCCTATGATGCTCCTGGGGTTGAGATGTGCGGGCATGCAAAATTTCATGCCCGTAAGTACAACGGTACAGATTCCTATCCCGGGCCAAAATTATTTGCCGATTTGGAATGCGCGGGGTTAAAATTTCGACTCAAAACCTAGCCTATGACGCTCCCGGGGTCGAGACGTGCGGGTGTGCAAAATTTCATGCCCGTAAATGCAGATTCCTATGCCGGACATACACACAAGCATTCAGCTTTCTCCCCATTATGTAGATAGGGCCAAAATTGTTTGGCAATTTGGAACGCGCGGGGTTAAAATTTCGATTCAAAACATAGCCTAGGACGCTTTCGGGGTCGAGACGTGCGGGCGTGCAAAATTTCATGCCCGTAAGTGCGACAGTGCGGATTCCAATCCCGGACAAACATACCCACATACATACACACATACATACATTCAGCTTTATATATTAGATATCGAATACGTGTCAGTTCCCTGTGGTCTATGTTGAGGTAAGACTTTTTTTGAAAAATTATTACCAGATTTAGCTATTACAGTCTTGTTGAGCATAGCTGACAGATTTTTCTTGTAGCATGATAGACACCATAACGGAAACCCATCAAGACCCTGGTATTTGTCGTCTTGACAAATGCCTTAGGCTATGTGCACACGTTGCAGAAAAGAAGCAGAATTTTCCTGAACAAAACCTGACACCCTTGCCAGAAAAAAAACGCACGTTTTTTGACGCATTTTAGACACGTTTTTGACGCGTTTTTCATGCGGTTTTTATAAACTTTTTTTGGTGTTTTTCAAGAGTTTGTGAGCACAAATAAAATTGGGGAAAAAAAATTCATATGAGGTCATTTCCTAGTCCAACCCCTGTTCTCCATTCTATTTTCTTGTTGTAATCAAGATGCCACAAGTGCAGCCCCAGCGGCGTCTCAGCCAAGCAAACATGGATATTTTGCTGCTGACTTCACTCATTTTGCTGCACCACCACAGCGAGCAGCTAATATACTGTCAGTAGATTTTTTTAATGCTTTAGGCTATGTGCACACGTTCAGGATTTTTTGCATTTTTGCGGCGGTTTTCCGCTGCAAAAACACTTAAAAAACGCATGCATTAAGCTTCCTATTATTAGAATGCATTCTGCAATTTTTGTGCACATGCTGCATTTTTTTCTGCAAAAAAAAAAGCATCGTGGAAAAAAACGCAGCATGTTCATTCTATTTCTGCCGCCATTGGAATGCATTGAACTGCTTACTTTCCGTATTTGGCTATGCCCACCATGCGCAAAGTGAGCGGTACATGTGCGGATGGTACCCAGGGCCTTGAGGAGAGGAGTATCTCCTCCAGGCCCAGGGTACCATATCCCTGGTAAAACAATAATTAAAATAAAAAATCGTGATATTCTCACCTTCCGGCAGCCCCCGCAGCTTTCCCGCTCCTCAGTGACGCTCCCTGCAACTACCGTTCCCAGTGATGCCTTGCGAGAATCACCCCAGATGACGTAGTGGTCTCGCGTGATGCTACGTCACCTGGGGTGATTGTCGCCAGGCATCACTGGGAACGGGAGTTGCCGGGAGCATCGCGAGGACCTGGAAGGCTGCAGGGGCCGCCGGAAGGTGAGAATATCACGATTTTTTTATGTATTTTATTATTTTTAACATTACATCTTTTTACTACAGATGCGGCATAGGCAGCATCAATAGTTAAAAGTTGGTCACACTTGTCAAACACTATGTTTGACTTGTGTGACCAACCTGTCAATCAGTTTTCCAAGCGATGCTACAGATCGCTTGGAAAACGCTAGCATTCTGCAATCTTATTACGCTTGCAAAACGCTAGTTTTTAGCGGGAATACGCATACCAATAACATGCGTATTTCCCGCGGCAATCCCGAATGTGTGCACATAGCCTTATATTTTTATGTAATTTTTAATAAAGACTATATTCTCCCATAGGAAACCACCAAAGTCTCATAAGTTAAAAGTCAATATTTATTAATATCCAAATGATCTATAAAAGATATAACACCGAAAGAACATAAGGTATAAATGAGGAAATATTATATATCCTTATATATATTCGTACTTTTGCACTCTGTATGATCAAGCACTGTTTATATTTATTAATTGTTATTTGCTTCACATATTTTTTATTTATTTTTCACTTTTATTATATTATATTTCTATATTTTTTTATATATATATTTTGTATTTTATTGGTTTTGACACTCACTTATACTCTTTCCAGATATACCATACTTCAGATCTCTGTATAGAACTATGTGGAATAACTCTCCCAATGTATTTTAGATTCCCTGTAGCATCCTGTGCATTTTACTTAATCCTTTATTTTACCAGTGGCCAGTGCGCATGTCTCGCTCTGCTTCAGCCGGAGCGTTGCATGGGGCGTCTTTCAATGACGTTTGCGGGCCATTGACGTTAACGGGGTTTTCCCGTGACCCGCATCGTCATGGACGGCCGGATGTGACGTAACGTCCGGCGCTGCACAGTGACACGCGCTGTTTTAGGACCACGCGTGAGTATATGCACGGTGGGGTATATATAGCGGTTGGGACACAGCTTAGACACGGCCCCCCGAAGAAGCCAACGCTAAACGTGCGTTGGGGCTGCATATCCTGGGATCCCTAGCGAGGCACTATAGGTGAGAGTGGTGTTTCTTATTTCATTCATTTTGCGATACTGCATTTGGAGCATTTATCTTAGACAGCCTGGCGGTGCTATTTCGTTGGTGGTACATTATAGCCAAATCTATGAGATTACATGTGGGCTATCTATATGAGTCATTGGGCTCATGGTTTCTTTATACTTACCTATACACGTGCACTTTAGATCTCAGTAGTATCAGTGATATGACGTTTGTTATGCACGTGCACTTTAGATCTTAGTAGCATCAGCAGTGTGACGTTTTTTGTTATTTTTTGTACCACCCCCCACCTCTTATTACATATATGTAATTATTTTCTAGGACCTGGGAACTATATTTGGTTGCTGTTGCAAAAAGAATAATAGTAAACGGCAAGTGCCAGTAAAAAAAAGTGGAAAAACAAGGGTATTTGGTTAATACGTTTTTTGCAAAAAATGTATATTAAATCGTCAAGGTATACCCATTTCAGAGCAGTCCCTATACATATGACCAGGTTTTTAAATACATCAGATAGGGACTACATACATTAGTTAGGGACTGCTCTGAAACGGGTATACCTTGACGATTTGGTGGAGCAGCTTAATATACATTTTTTGCAAAAAACGTATTAACCAAATACCCTTGTTTTTCCACTTTTTTTTACTGGCACTTGCCGTTTACTATTATTCTTTTTGCAACAGAGTATTTTTGGTTTTACTGTGTTTTTTTGTGTTTTCAGTTTCTGGTGGTGTGAACAGCGTCTCTACAGGCCTGTTCACTGTGTGCAGGTCTCATGTGTTTCTGATTTAACTACTGGTGGAAATAGCATGATGGCCACTAGTTGCAGGTGCTGGTGTGCGGCCATATTTGTAGCCTTCAGCTGCATCGGGCCTGTATGATGCCGCCTGCCCAAAACGCTGCGATGCAGCTGCTGGTGGTGGTGAAGGCCCACTTTGGGAATTAAAAATATTAAGAATCCCCGTCATTATAGCTGATGACGGGGGTATAGGGGATGGGACGTCAACAGCCATTAAAATTTAATTTACTGCTGACATGACAACGTTCTGCCTCCCCCGTGCCATGGATCTTAGGCGGTCGGCTACACATGAGCCGAATTTGTCCAGCTCATCCAGCTTCGACGAATTGTCGATCAGACTGAGAGATCGACTAGTGAGTGCGTCAATCACACTAGACGAAATCTCTATCTGTGTTCCCTTCTTGGGTGCCGCCCTTCACAATGTCACGGGACGGGCAGAAACAGCCCCCATCCCAGTGGGCCTTGACACCACCAGCTGTGCTTGATGCAGTGCCAGAGGCAGGAGCAGCATCACTAGACAACGATGCTTCTTCCACCGCAGAAGATGCTGTCCCAGGTTCCGACAAAGAGGATGACACAGCGGATTAAGTCCTGTCACCCTGAGGATCTGGGGAATTGCACAAGGGAACTTCCTCAACATTTTCTCCAAGACCCTGCTCCAGGCTATTGCCTTCATGGACCGGTGGCGTTTGTGCCCTTATATTGCCGTCAGTTCTGTGGAAGGAATAAAAAAGGCATGTTAATAAAAGATAATGTGAAAATTGGAGATAAAAACAAATTTATATATCATTTACCTCCGCAAATTCCTGCTGGATAAAATGAACTGCAGCTGTTCTGCATACGGCAACCTGCTCTTAGGTGGCGAGCTCCCACATTGTGTCCTCTGGGACTTAATTAACCTGTCTGTGACTGATCTCCACCTTTTCTTGACATCTTCCACTGAAATGAAAAAAGAAAAAAAAAATTATTTCCAAAATCTAGATTTCCAAAAAGTACACAACTTAAAAGTAATAAATACTTACAAATCAGTTTTTGTCCCGCTTTTGGTAGCTGTGGCCACTGTGGATACAGTTCAGTCATAATGGCCAGCCAGGCATCCCGTTTTGTAGCTGACCCCTTATAGTCCTCACTGGCGCGGTCCCATACGACCGGATATTTCTCAATCTACAATGTTAAAATTCCAAGTAGTTAAATGTTATCCTAAAAATTCTGGAATAAAATATATATATACACACTGAAACACACACGCAAAACTGATGTTGATATGTATGCATCCATGTACACATGTGTGCGCACAAACACACAACCCTCCCTACATGGCTCTTTCAACAGAATCTCCATTAAAATTCCTGATGATATTGTATACACATTCTGGAGAAACTGATAAACACATATGCAAACATAACGGGCGGACACGACGCAGAAAGCAAAGATTTATTTGCCAGTCGAAAAATTATATTTTTTCCCCAATTTCTGCATTTCCCATGGTTAACAGGATAAATTGGACCACAAAAGTTGTTGACCAATTGTCCGAGTACACAAAAACTACATATGTGTGGGTACACCAAGGTTTGATCGCATGGCAGAGCTTGGAAGGGAAGGAGCACAGTTTGACTTTTTAAAAGCAGAATTGCATGTAATTGCGATCAGACGGCAGGTCACGTTTGCAGAGCCCCTGATGGGCCTAAACAGTGGAAATTCACAATTATAACAGCAAATCTAGCCAAGACACACCCCTAACCATAACCCTATCCCCAACCATAACCACAACCCTAACCATAACCCTAACACCAACCCTAACCATAAACCTAACCCCAACCCTATCCATAACCCTAACAGCAACCATAACCATAAACCTAACCCCAACCATAACCCTAACACCAACCATAACCATAAACCTACCCCCAACCATAACCCTAACACGAACCCTAACCATAAACCTAACCCCACCCATAACCCTAACCATAGCCCCAACCCTAGCCATAAACCTACCGCAAAAATCATAACAGAACCGGACATGATATGACACATAGTTTACATACAGTAAACCATGTCATATCAAAACGATTTTTGTATGTCAGGGTGTAATAAATGCAGTCGCTTGTGTTTGGAAAATATTGGAACTGTAGGGTTTAAATTTAAGGCAATAAATAAAGAAAAAATTAGCGTTGGCTCCTGCGCAATTTTCTCCGCCAGAGTGGGAAAGCCAGTGAGTGAGGGCAGATATTAATAGCCTACAGAGGGTCCATTGTTTTTTGGCCCCCCCAAGGCTAAAAACAATCTGCCCCCAGCCACCCCAGAAAAGGCGCATCTTATAGATGTGCCTTTTCTGGCACTTAGCCTCTCTCTTCCCACTCCCGTGTAGCAGTGGGATATGGGGTAATAAGGGGTTAATGTAACCTTGCTATGGAAAGGTTACATTAAGCCGGGTTAATAATGGAGAGCTGTCAGTAGACAACTATCCATTATTAACCTTAGAATATTAAAGTGTTAAAATAAAAACATTAATTAAAAATATTTTTAATTAAATAAAGACACCAAGTTTTTGACCAAATTTTATTCTTCAGGTAATCCAACACAAAACCATGGATCTAAAAAAAAAAAAAAAAAAAAAAGCAACAATATCCATACCTATCCGCAGTTCAGTCAGGTCCCACGCTGTAAATCCATCACAAGGGGTTACTAGTTTACAATGGGGACCAGTGCTAATGCTACCAGCCCCGCTGTAAACCCTCATAGAATGAGTTAACTCATCTCTGCACAGCCTCCCCGGCTCACTGGAGATGAACTGATTAGCGTGGGAAACTTTCCCACGCTGTCAGATCACCTTCAGTCAGCCGGGGAGTCCCGCTGGCGTCTTCGGCTCCCAACGAGTTCACCCGAGCTGCATTCGGGTGAACTCGTTATACAATGAACAGGGCCGCTTTACGGCCCGTTCATTGTCTCGGCGGCAGTGGTTTAGATCATCGTGGGACACTCGTTTATTTAATTGGATTCTGCGGAGGGTAGGTATATTTTGGGGATTGTTATTTTCTATTGAATGAGGGAATCGGGGAATTAGGTGTGTAGGTGAGTATATGTTTTTTTTTTATTTTACTTTTATTTTAGGTGGCGATCAGCGGGGACTCGTAAGTATAATTTATTTCCACAGGTAACCACTGGCCACCAATGAAAATAAATTTTGGTAATAAAATACCAGGACAAATAAGGGGGGGATGGGCATACAAAATTTTCGTCCCCCCCCAACATTTTTTTTTTTCACAGCAGGAACAGTTCGATGGGAACTACAGCTCCATCGAGCTAAGCCTGCTGCAACCAGTGAAGGGGGAAACAGACATAGGCCGATGGGAGTAGTAGTGTCATCAGCCTATGTCTGACAACTCACATACACCACATATAAACCGCAAATACACCACGGACACAGACACACACACAAGTACACACATAGAGACACCACACTTATCATCAACGCGACATCCAGGTCCATCCTGTCATACCACTCCATGTTGGCAGCCATCATCCAGGGAGCCGGGAATTATGGGATGGCATGATGGGATGGCCATGATGTCACTTCCCATTTCACCGCAGCTAATGCGCTTGAAATCCGTAAACATTTTGAATATTTGTGGATTTCAAGCGTTCCAATACAAGTCTATGGCGGGGGAATCGCCGCGATTACGCGAAAATAATGAACATGCTGCAGCATGTGCACAAAAATAACGTAGCATGTGCACAAAAATTGCGAAATCTATTCTGATTAATAGGATGCTTAATGCATGCGTTTTTTAAGTGTTTTTGCCACGGAAAATCGCAGAAAAAACGCAAACAATCCTGAACGTGTGCACATAGCCTTATAGCTATGAAAGCCATTATTTTTTGCTCCTATGCCAAAACACCCAAACTAAAGTTATAGCACAGAGCTCACCCATGTCTGTGGAATTGTTTCAGCTCATGGCCTTTTTTTTCAAGCAATGTGATGTAGGTTAAAGGTATATTCCAAAGTATAATGATGTGTATACAGTGCAATAAATATACAGTAAAAGTTACACGATAAAACAGGTGAAAAACATCTATTCGCGAGTGGTCATGGCTAATGTACTGTAGGTAATAATACATATGTGAATAATAAAGTATATGATCATGTAATAAAAGTTATATAATAATTGATTAACCCTTTCCTGTCAACTTCTCTACATGAATGGTGAATTCTGGGTGCTCCGGAGTAGAGTTGAGCGAATTTGTTCGGATTCGGTTCCGAATACGATCGGAAGCGAAAACTGTTTTTGCAATATTCGGCGAACACAGCCGAATGTCATTAGAATCAATGGGAGCAGAAATGACCAAATATGTTTGAAACCGATCATCAGACATACTTTGGCACGAATAGGGTTCGAATATGGCACGAATATGGCAAATTCAGATTCGGCGACCAAATCCGAACAAATTCGCTCAACTCTACTCAGGAGCTGAATACACTGTGGGTGTCAGCTGCGTTATACAGATAGCACAACCCCTAACACCAGCTATCGGAGCTGGCTCAAAACCTCTAGCATTTAAGCAATAAAATTGGGGGGAAAATATGTCTATTTTGACATCTATTGTTGAAGATGAAATGATCTCTAAAAGGGCTAAAGTTAAAGATGACACATTTCCTTTGTATTTTAGGCAAACTATATATATATTTATCTTTTACAGTTTAAAAAATTACAATAAAATAAATGGTACAATGCAAAAATTTGGGCACTTTTGGAGATTTGTGTGCTCAGATAACTTTGACCAAGGTTTCAGACCTGTTAGGGTTATGGCTTGTTCACTATCATTGTTAGGAAAGGGCAGGTGATGCAAATTTCCCAGCTTTCTAAAAATCCAGCCTCCTCTAAATTTGTTCTAAAAAACAGCAGTTTTCTAAGCAGCTGCCTAGCACTCTGAAAATAAAAATTGTGGAAGCCCACAAGGCAGGAAAAGGCTATAAGAAGAAGGCAAAACGTTTTCAAGTTTCCTTTTCCTCAGTTCAAGATGTAATTAAAAAAATGGCCATTAACAGGAAAAGTGGAGGTCAGGATAAGGTCTGGAAGACCAAGCAAAATTTCAGTGAGAGCTACTCGTAGGATTTGTAGAGAGGCAAATCAGAACCCCCGCTTGATTGCAAATTATCTTCAGAAAGATTTAGCAGGCTCTGGAGTTGTGGTGCATTGTTCTACTGTTCAAAGACACGTGCACAAATATGGCCTTCATAAAAGATTCATCAGAAGAAAACCTCTCCTGCATCCTCACCATAAATTCAGTGTCAGAAGTATGTAAAAGAACATCTAAACAAGCCTGATGCATTTTGAAAACAAGTCCTGTTGCCCGATGAGGTTAAAATAGAACTCTGGCCACAATGATCAAAGGTATGTGTGGAGAAAAAATGGCACAGAATTTCAGAAAAAGAACATTAGTCAACCAATAAGCATGGGGATTGGCCTATCATGTTTTTGGGTTATGTTACAGCCAATGAGATACGGGGAACATTTCACAGGTAGAGGGAAGAATGGATTCAATTAAATTTCAACAAATTCTTTATGCAAACATAACACCATCTGTAAAAAAAAGCTGGAGTTGAAAAAAGGATGGCTTCTACAAATGGATAATGATCCTAAACACACATCAAAATCCACAACAGACGACCTCAAAAGGAGCAATCTGAAGGTTTTACATTGGCCCTTACAGTCTCCTGATCTCAACATCATTGAAAATTTGTGGTTAGACCTCAAACAAGCAGTGCATGCAAGACGACCTAGAAATCTCACAGAACTGGAAGAAGTTTCCAAGAGAGAATGGCTGAAAATCCCTCAATCGAGAATTGAAAGACTCTTGGCTGACTACAAAAAGCATTTACAAGCTGTGATACTTCTAAAAGGGGGTATTACTAGGTACTAATCATAAAAATCCGAAAATATGGAGCATATCAACCACCAAACAATTGCATGATGATAAAAAAAGTATAAATTTAATAACAAACATGAATCATGACAATCAATAACATATATAACAGGTCAAAAGCAGAGCTATTTATGACATCTTGCTAAATTTTAACTATGTGGTAATAGGGAGCCTGCCACCCCCTAATAGAAATTTCTGCTCTGTCACTTTACACTATATATATATATATATGTAGGTGGGTCTTTTGCTTATAAGACTGGCTATGTGATTGTTTTTCCCCATGTTTTATGTCTATGATGTAACACCACTTTTTACCGGTGCACCTGTAGCTGGACTCAATAGCTGTCATGTATGTGATTGATTGCTTGTCATGATTCATTTGTTATTAAATTTATAGTATTTTATCATCATGCATCATGTTATTTGGGAGCTCCATAGGGTACATACCCATATTAGTCCTGGTTGACAAACCCAGGACTATCTTGCATACTATGGTATCTGTATCTGAAATCTTGTATCTTAAGTACTAATCATGTAGGGTGCCCAAACTTATGCATTGTCCCATCTTACTTTTTGTAATTTTTAAAATGTAAAAGATGGAAATATATATTTTTTTGCTTAAAATACAGAGGAAATATGTCATCTTAGGCCTTCTTGAGATCATTTCATCAGTACATTGGGGGTAGAGTAGGACCCGGCCCTGACTGTTCAGACACCTGTCTCATATAATAATAATAATAATAATCTTTATTTATATAGCGCCAACATATTCCGCAGCGCTTTACAGTTTAACAGTTTCAAAACACAAGTCATAGGTAACAACGTTAACAATACAATAATTAAAGCAAAATAAGCCGACCCTGCTCGTGAGAGCTTACAATCTACAATGAGGTGGGGGAAATACAAAGTACAGGTGTGTATATACAATGGTGCATTTACAATAATGGTCCAGCCATCTTGAGGGAGTGAGGCATGGATGGAGATAGTGAATGGGCTACACATACACACTTAAACATAGAACGACTTTGGTTAGTGAATGTGATAGGCCACTCTGAACAAATGTGTTTTGAGGGAGCTCCTGAAACCATGCAAATTGTGGATAGTCCTAATTTCTTGGGGTAGAGCATTCCAGAGGATTGGCGCAGCGCGGGAGAAGTCTTGGAGTCGGGAGTGGGAGGTACGGATTAGTGCAGAGGTTAGTCGAAAGTCGTTTGCAGAGCGCAGCAGTCGGTTAGGCCGATAGATAGAAATGAGGGAGGAGATGTAGGGGGGTGCTGCACTGTGGAGAGCTTTGTGGGTGAGAACCAGTACTTTGAATTGGATCCTATAATGAATGGGCAGCCAGTGTAAGGACTGGCGAAGAGCGGACGCGTCCGAGTACCGATTAGCCAGATGGATGACCCTGGCTGCTGCATTAAGGATGGACTGGAGAGGGGATAGTCGAGTAATGGGGAGGCCAAGTAATAGAGCGTTGCAGTAGTCCAGGCGGGAGTGGATCATTGCTACAGTGAGGGTTTTTGTTGTTTCCATGGTGAGAAAAGGGCAGATTCTAATGATGTTCTTTAGGTGTAGACGGCAAGAGCGGGCAAGAGATTGTATATGGGAGGTGAAGGAGAGATTGGTGTCAAACATAACACCCAGACAGCGAGCCTGCTGCCGGGGTGTTATTATGGTGCCGCCCACAGAGAGGAAAATGTCAGATTTAGGGAGGTTAGTAGACGGCGGGAGCAGAAGGAGTTTAGTCTTGGAGAGGTTAAGTTTCAGATAGAGAGCGGACATGATGTTGGAGACTGCGGACAGACAGTCGGTGGTGTTCTGTAGAACAGCGGGGGTAAGGTCGGGGGATGACGTGTATAGTTGTGTGTCATCGGCATAAAGATGGTACTGAAAGTCAAATCTGCTGATGGTCTGTCCAATTGGGGCCGTGTAGAGAGAGAAGAGAAGGGGGCCAAGGACTGAGCCCTGGGGTACACCGACAGTGAGAAGAAGAGGAGATGACGTGGAGCCAGAGAACGAAACACTGAAGGAGCGGTCAGAAAGATAGGAGGAGAACCAGGAGAGAACAGTGTCCTTAATACCTAGTGACTGGAGCCTAGAGAGTAGGAGACGGTGGTCAACCGTGTCGAAAGCTGCAGAAAGGTCGAGAAGAATGAGCAGAGAGTGGTCGCCGTTACGTTTTGCTGTAAGAAGGTCATTGGTCACTTTGATGAGTGCAGTTTCAGTCGAATGTAGGGGGCGGAAGCCGGACTGTGAAGGGTCTAGGAGGGAGTAAGTGGAGAGGTAACGGGTGAGGCAGGAGTAGACTAGGCGCTCCAAAGTTTAGAGATGAAGGGGAGATTGGAGACCGGTCTGTAGTTGTTTGTGCAGGAAGGGTCAAGAGCGGGTTTCTTTAGTAATGGAGTAATGATGGGGTGTTTGAAGGAGGATGGGAAAAAGCCAGAGGAGAGTGAGAGATTAAAGATTGTAGTTAGGTGAGTTGTGGCAACTGGAGAGAGAGACTGGAGGAGATGTGAGGGGATGGGGTCGGTAGTGCATGTAGTCGGACGAGAGGAAGAGAGGAGTCTGGAGACTTCTTCTTCTGTGATGGGATCAAATGTGGAAAGTGAGCCAGGGGAAATGCAGGGTGGGATGGGAGTCACAGCACTTGGTGGTTGAGAGCAGATTTCCTGACGGATAGTATCTATTTTTTCTATAAAGTGGGAGGCCAGGTCTTCAGCACAAATGTCTGTGATAGGGGCTTGTGCTTTTGGCCTGAGGAGGGAGTGAAAAGTGTCAAAAAGTTTCTTGGGGTTGTTGGCTAGTGAGATCAGTGTGGTGAAGTAGGTCTGTTTGGCGAGGTGAAGGGCAGCATTATAAGTTCTTAACATGAATTTAAAGTGGATGAAGTCTTCTGGTGTGCGGGTTTTTCTCCAGAGGCGTTCAGCACTCCTAGAGCATCGCTGAAGAAGTCGAGTTTGCAATGTGAGCCAGGGCTGTTTTACTGTGTGTTTGGAGGTTCTGAGGGTGAGCGGTGCTACTTGGTCAAGGGTGCTTTTAAGAATGTCATTGTAGTGATGAACAGCCAGATCAGGACAGGAAAAAGAGGAGATTGGGGACAGCGATGAGTGTAGGGAGTCTGAAAGTGTCTGAGGGTTAATGGCTTGTAGATTTCTGAATGTGTGGTAGGTAGAGTGCGCTGGGGTGGTGGAGGATTTGTGAGCGTGAAGGAGAGAATGTTGTGGTCAGAGAGTGGAAGCGGTGAGTTATTTAGGTGGGAGATTGAACAGAGGCGGACAAAGACCAGGTCAAGGGTGTTGCCATCCTTGTGTGTCTCAGAGGGTTGAAAGCTGTGAGAGGCCTAGAGAAGTGGTTAGTGATAGAAGCTGAGATGCAGATGTGGAAGTAGGGCTGTTAATGGGATGTTGAAGTCTCCAAGGATAAGGGTTGGTAGTTCTGAGGACATGAAGTGCGGCAGCCAGGCTGAGAAGTGGTCAAGGAATGGGTGGGTGAGCCTGGGGGCTGATATATGACCGCTACTCTGAGGGAGAGGGGATGGAAGAGCTGATGGTGTGGACCTCAAAAGAAGGGAATGAGAGTGATGGAATTGGGGGGGATGACCTGGAAAGTGCATTGTGGGGACAGGATATGCCAACTCCACCACCATGTCTGTTTGTGGGTTCGGGGAATGGGAGAACTGTAAACCACCATAGGAAATGGCAGCAGGGGAGACAGTGTCAGAATCCTGAATCCAGGTTTCAGTGAGGGCCAACAGATTAAGAGAGTGGTTCAGAAAGTAGTTGTGCAGGAAGGATAGCTTGTTGCATGCAGACGTGGATTCCAGAGGGCACAATTGAAAGAAGGAGATGAGGAGTGCAAGTAATATTAATAAGATTATTATGGTTTCGGTATGAGGTAGGGTAGGATTGAGGTTGGGGGATGGTGGACCAGGGTTGGGGGAGATTGTCCCTGAAATCAGTAGGAGTAGGAAGATTAAAGAGCAGGTAGTTGTTGGAATTGTAAGTAGGTTTTTTATGTGATGTGTTTTGGCAAGATGGGCTGAGGTTTTCAGGAAGGTGAGGAGTGCATGGGAGCTGTACATGGGAGAGGGAAGGATAGAGGGGCTGATGTGTATGAGTCGTGATGGAGGGGGGATGGGGCGGTGAATGTGGATGGCAAGGGAACACAGGAGAAAATAGATAAAGTACATAATGAAAAATAATGCAAAGTGTGGGGTTACCTGATTCCAGCCCTGATTAACTGCCATGAATAACTGCCGTTTTCAAGATGCTTTTCTTCTGTGCCATGAATAACTGCCGTTTTCAAGATGCTTTTTTCTGTGCCATGAATAACTGCCGTTTTTCAAGATGCTTTTCTTCTGTGATGCTTAACTTCTGGGATGCATGCGCCCCCACAATGCATGCGCCCCTTAGACTACTCCTAAATATATAGTCCACACTACAGGGTCAGGAAAGTGGGATTGTGGGAAATGCTTTGGGATAATTTGCCAGCTGGGGCCAGCACACCAGGGGGTGGTTAGATCATCAAAGGCACTAGACCTGGCAACATCTATATGTTATAGCACTTTCCCCCTGATAGCATCTACAGAGGCCCCAGTCACACGAATACACAGCAGTAAGTATTAAGCACAGTGCAAAAAATGAATTATACTAAAGTTTTACCAGGCACATTAAACTATGTTGCAAAATGGTACAGCAGTGGTTGCAGCAATCAAAGTATGGAGTGCATACTATTGCTATATATTTCCACATGCAAGACAGAAGGGGCTTGTGTCATTCAGCTGCTTGCTGATAATGAATGGAGTGCATACATGCAGAGAGGATCAATTCAGAGGATGAATGATTTGGTTACCATTGCTATATATTTCCACATGCAAGACAGAAGGGGTTGTGTCTTCAGCTGCTTGCTGACAATGAATGGAGTGCATACATGCAGAGAGGATCAATTCAGAGGATGAATGATTTGGTTACCATTGCTTATATTTCCACATGCAAGACAGAAGGGGCTTGTGTCATTCAGCTGCTTGCTGATAATGAATGGAGGCTACATTGCAGAGAGATCAATTCAGAGGATTGAATGATTTGGTTACCATTGCTATATATTTCCACATGCAAGACAGAAGGGGCTTGTGTCATTCAGCTGCTTGCTGACAATGAATGGAGTCCATACATGCAGAGACTATCAATTCAGAGGTAATGATTTGGTTCCCTGTTTGAAGAGAGAAGATGAATTTAATTCCTTCCCATGAATAACTGCCGTTTTCAAGATGCTTTTCTTCTGTGATGCTTAACTTCTGGGATGCATGCGCCCCCACAATGCATGCGCCCCTTAGACTACTCCTAAATATATAGTCCACACTACAGGGTCAGGAAAGTGGGATTGTGGGAAATGCTTTGGGATAATTTGCCAGCTGGGGCCAGCACACCAGGGGGTGGTTAGATCATCAAAGGCACTAGACCGGCAACATCTATATGTTATAGCACTTCCACCTGATAGCATCTACAGAGGCCCCAGTCACACGAAACACAGCAGTAAGTATAAGCACAGTGCAAAAAATGAATTATACTAAAGTTTTACCAGGCACATTAAACTATGTTGCAAAATGGTACAGCAGTGGTTGGCAGCAATCAGAAGATATGGAGTGCAACTATTGCTTATATTTCCACATGCAAGACAGAAGGGGCTTGTGTCATTCAGCTGCTTGCTGAATAATGAATGGAGTGCATACATGCAGAGGGATCAATTCAGAGGATGAATGATTTGGTTACCATTGCTATATATTTCCACATGCAAGACAGAAGGGGCTTGTGT
>JARQOD010000004.1:116046100-116099686 GCA_033576555.1 Oophaga sylvatica
TTGCTTGTGCTGCGAGGGGATGAGGGGGGCCTTTTTTTTGCCTTTGGCTAATTTGTTTTTTAATAATAGGGCTACTCTGCCACTTTATGTCCCTTTTTCTGTAATTCGGGTTTCACCCTCGATTTTTTCAGGACAGTGGGGCTTCTGTCTGTCCGGGTGTTGACTCTGTTGGGAGCGTAAAAACGTTTGGGACCAGGTAAGGGAGAGGTTGCCCTCTCTAAAGGGGGGGGCCCGGGGGTTTGCTAACCGGCATAGGATGAGGTCCTGGTTTAAAGGGGGGGACTTGGTCGGTTGTCCCAAAAAAATATTTCCTTTAGAGTCCCCCCAAAATTTTTAAGCCTAGGTCAGGACTTATAAGATCAGGGTATTTTAAAACTTTTAGGGTTTTGCTTCTTCGAGGGACATTTAAGATCCAAAACGTGTTAAAAAGTCCTTTTGAAGGGGTTTGTTGAGCCGGGGGTTTCCCTACGCTTTGCTCCTCCCCCTGTTCTGTTGAGGGCAATAGGATTTTGGGGGTTAAAAAAATTTGAATTCTCTTTTTTTCAGGGGAAACTCCATTTTTTGGTTAAAAGGGGAGATGTTTTGGTCGGAAACAATTCTTGGGTGTTTGCTTCGACATCCACGCTAGGAGACTCCCGTGGTATCATAGAACCCCCCTGACCAACCGGGTTTGCAAAAGTGAGGGTTGGGCCCCCCTCCTCAAGGGGGGGTTTTTGTGAATGGACTTGAAATGGTTCGACGAGGCTACCTCGTGTTAAAAAGCGGTACGGTTTTCCAGTGAAGATTGTAGGTGGGAATCAGTGTTACGAGGTTTTTTAAAAGGGAGTCGCCTTCCCATGGGGGTTGGCCGGTGAAAAATTGTTCTGGTCAAAATCCTTGTTCCCTTTTTCCTTTTGTCCCCGCTGTGTCGTGTCTGCATCTCCTGCTACAGAAACATTTTCTTCTTTTGTTTTTGGCTTGATTTTTGCTTTTTTTTCCGCACTTTTTGTGGGGGCCTTCGGGGGGCCCCCGGGGGGGTTTTGCCCTTCTTTTTGTTCAGCCATGAGGGTTTTACATTTCTTTTTGTTTTTTGGGGGCGTTTTGATTTTTAACCGAGAACAATTTAGGTGGGGGGTGTGTGATCTCGGGGTTTTTTTAAAAAATTGTAAGTTGGGGCTTTTCAGGTTTTTTGGGATTGCAGTAAGTGCCTTCCATCCTTTTCTATTTAGGTATTTTTGGGCCCCACGTTTTCTCTACTATTTTCTGTCTGTGCAGTTTTCTTTTTGTCTAACCCCCATCAATGTTGGGGCTTCTAGTTTTTTGGGGGGATCCCCCCCGGGCAGTAGCTTTCCTCTTTCTATTTTTAGGTGTAGTTAGTTCTGCTGTGACGAGGCTCTAGGACCAAACGTAGGAACTCCAGGCGCCTTTGGGGTGGTGGTTAGTCAGGGTACTGCAATCTCACGTTCCCCCAACTGCTCTGGGGTTTTGCCTTTTTTCCCTGCACTCCTCACCCCCGAAACTAACAGTATTTTTTCCCCAAAAAAATTAAAAATTGTATGGACTAAAAAAAGGAAAAATATGTAAAAAAAAAAAAAAAGGTTGTCGAGTTGTCAGAGATATTTTCTGTTTGTTGCATTTTTTTTTTTTTTTTCCCCTCTTATCCGGGGGGCGGGAAAAGGATTTTTTCTCTATGGAGTTTGCACACTGGTCTGGCCGTGTGGACAGCTTGCCACTGGGGGTTTGGAGTATTGCCCCCATCTTGTAGGTTGCCTGTTGTGGAACCTGGTTTTCCCATGCCAATTTTTTTTGGGGGGGACGAGCCAATTTTAAAATTTCAAAAAAATTGAAAATTTTTTTTTTCCTTTAAAAAATTAAAAGTCCTGGGGGAACGCAGCGCAGCAGGTTTTAAAATTGATCTCTCCCTGCGCGGGGGTCCTCAGGATTGGGCTTTTTTCCCGACACCTGGGATCCTTTTTGAGTGTGTTTTTGCATTTTTTCAGGCCTTGGGGTTATTGTACATGAGCCCCAAGTCTTGATCAAGCTGAAAAACCTTTTTTTGGATTAAATCAGGGGCTTTTTGACGCTGAGTTATACTGTCAGAGATTCCGTGGTGGGGGTTCCTGACCAAATGGATGAAAAACGCTTTTTTGGAGCCCTTTTTTGGAAGGGCTGTCAGATAATGTAAAGGATTTATGGTGGGATTCCCTGTCCCCTCTGGCTCAAAGATTTATGTCATTTTTGATTCAAATTTACAGAATTTGCGTGAGCGGGGAAAAAGCGTGGATAGTGTTGCCTTTGAAAATTCTTCTGAATCCACAGTGTGATAGAGTGGTTTCTGGGGCCAGCGCATGAGTTTCGAAAGCGCAATGGGTTAGTTTTACTGTGGTGAGCCTCTCATCTATTTTTTTGCCTTAAGCGGGGAAGACTTTTTTCATGCTCATTGTCTTGGGTATGCAGACTAAGTTTTTAAAACTGTTACTCTATGCCTCGTCCTCATTTTCCCGCTCAGGCTTTCGTTGATCTGGGAGCTATTAACCTATGGATTTTGTTTTTTCTAAACGGTGGGTTTCCCTGATACCCCAGGGGAATCTATTCCCCCGGGGGTCGATTTTTTTTCCCCCTTTTGCTGAGACTAAAACCCCATTTTCCTCCAGGGATAAGAGGGGTTGAACCTGATATCAGGGGACGAAATTTTTGTTCTGTAAACTCTAAAATTTTCGTACGGGTTTCCCCTTTTTTAAACTCATAACCCCTTTTTTATTTGGGAAAATTTTGGGCTGTAAACCCGGGGGGCTCCAATGTTTTTTACCAACACTCCGTTTTTTTTTTTGCCTCCCCCGGCTCGGATGTTCCCGATTTTTTTTGATTTTTCTGATGGTTTTAGGGGAAAAAAATCTGACCTTCCCCCCATAGGGGGTTAGCCTATTTTAAATTTGTGCCTGGGAAATTCCCAAAGGTCGCCTGTTTAACTTTTTTGTACCGAAATGGCCTATGCGGTCTTAACAAGGGTCATTGGAAAGGGGCATATCAACCATCCTCTTCACCCTTTGGGGCCCGGGTTTTTTTTTGGGCCAAAAAGGTGGGGTTTATTAAGGCCTGTATTGATTTCGCTTTTGAACAATATTACTGGAAAACAATATCCGACCCTTGATTTCTGACCTTTTTCCAGGGTAAAAAAACGCTTTGGTTTACCAAGCTTGACCTCAGGGGGGCATATAACCTTTTTCCTTAAGCAGGGGGATGAATGGAAGACGGCTTTAATACCCTGAGGGGCATTTTGAGTACCTTGTGTGCCCTTGGGCTACAATGCCCCTTCTGTTTCCAGCCTTCATGAATGACATTTAGGGATTTTGTGGATAAATTTCTGTTTGTTTATTTGAATGTATCTTGATTTTTTCTAATGACTGGGACTCTCATGTAAAACATGTTCGAACTGTTTTCCCCAAAATTTTTGAGAGGAATGCTCTGTATGGAAGGGATCAAAGTGTCTTTTTGGCGTACAAAAGGATCTCATTTTTGGGACTCATTTTGTCCCCATCTTTTTATTGAAATGGACCCGGTCAAGGTTCAGGCCATTGTGATTGGGTCCAACCTACTTCATTAAAGGCTCTTCTTTTGGGGGGTTTTGCCAATTTTTATCGTAAATTTTTGGTAATTTTCGGTTTTTGTTAAACCATTAACTGATTTGACCAAAAAGGGGTTCTGAGTGGTGAATTGGCCTCCCTAGGCGTCTCTGCATTCAAAACTTAAGCAGAGTTCCTTTGCTCCTTTCTAACGGCAGCCTGATTGTTTCTCTGCCATTTCAGGTGGAGGTTTGCCCTCTGAAATTGGGGCAGGTGCCGTTTTGCCCCAAAGAATCCGAGACCTCTAAAGAAAACCCTTGTGCCTTTTTCTCTCAAAATTTTCTCCTACTGAACGTAATTTTGACGTGGGTAATCGGGATTTGGCCAGAAGGGGCTTTTGAAGAGTGGAGACATTGGTGGGGGAGCCAAACATCGGGGTGGTCCTTCGGACCAAAAAAATCTGATTTATCGGGGAATCTGCCAAGCGACTTATCCTAGACAGGCCAGGGGGCCTTGTTTTTCACACGTTTTAATTTTGTGGTTTCCTTTCTTCCGGCCCACTAAAATGTTAAGGCGGATGCTCTCTCGAGGAGTTTCCTTGCGGACTCTCCTGGTATCTAATCCTTCTGTTATTTTAAAGAATGTAGTTCTTTCCGCCATTCGCCCAATTTAGACGGCTTGGAGGGGTGTCGGGAGGATGGCCCGAGCCTGTCCTGTGGAAATTGTTTTTGTCCCGGACCAGTGGAAAAAGAGTTTGTTGTCTGGATTCATTGTTCCGCGTTGGCCGGTATCCCGAATTTTGGTCCCAGAGACTTGGTTAGTTGGTCCTTTGGGGGCCCCTACCTTGTCTCGTGTGTCGGGGAATTTGTGCAGTCCTGGGGGGACTGCTCTCGCTCCAAGCCTTGCTCTCGCCTAGTGGTTTTGATGCTTTGCCTGTGCCCAAGGACCATGGACCCAAATCTCTATGGATTTCTTTCCGACCTCCCTGTTTCTCAGGAATGACCTCATCTGGGTGATTTGTGAAGGTTTTCCAAGATGATACATCTTGTGCCATTACCTAATTGCCTTCCTCCTCTGAATTGGTGCCTTTGTTCCTTCAGCACGTGGTTCGTTTACACGGCATTCCGGAACATTGTGTCTGACAGAGGAGTCCAGTTTTGTTGTGAAGGGCTGAAATGAGGGTTTTGGCAAGGCTCCCTTGGTGGGGTTTAAACGGTACGGGCTTCCCTGAAGATTGTGATGATTGGGAACAGGGTTACTGACTGGTTTTTTATAAGGGAGCGCCTTCCCATCGGGTTGCCGGGATCAATTGTTCTGGTCTCAATCCTTTATTCCTGTTTCCTTTGGCCTGCTGTGCGTGTCTGCATTCCGCTAACAGATAAAACATTTTTTCTTTTTGGTTTTGTGCTTGATTTTTTTCATTTGGTCCTGCACTTCTGTGGGGGGCCTTCAGGGCCCTCGGGGCTTTTTTCCTCCAGTTTAGTTCACCACTGATGTTTGTTTCATTTGCTTTTTCCAGTTTTTTCATGGCGCTGTTTGATTTTGTTACACCAAGAACTAATTTAGGGGGAGAGGTCGTGTGATCTAGGTGTTTTTGAAATTTGTAGAGTTGGTGCTTTTCAGGGTTTTTTGGGATTGCAGTAAGTTTCCCTTCCTATCCTTTTCTATTTAGGGTAGTTTGGGCCCCACGTTTGCTCATACTATTTTCTGTCTTTCAGTATTTTTTCTTGTCTAAACGCCATTCATGTTGGGGGCTTTTATGTTCTTTGGGGATCGCTCCGGGGCAGATAGCTTTCCCTTTCTATCTTTAGGTGGAGTTAGTTTCTCAGGCTGGACAGGGCGTCTAGCCAAAGTAGGAACGCTCCCACGCCTGCCTCTAGTTGTGGTGGTTAGTCAGGGTACTGCAATCTCATAGATTCAACTGCTCTGGTGTATTCCTTTTTTTTTCCCCCCCTCAGCTCCGAAACATAACACAGTTTGTTTCCAGATTTTGGAGGACCTTTTGTTCTAAACTTGGTGTTCAATTGTCCTTCTCCTCGGCGTTTCATCCTCAGACCAATGGTCAAACTGAGAGAACAAACCAGACATTGGAGACTTATCTAAGATGCTTTGTGTCTGCTGATCAGGATGACTGGGTCTCTTTTTTGCCTTTGGCTAAGTTTGCTCTTAATAATAGGCTAGCTCTGCCACTTTGATGTCTCCATTTTCTGTAATTCTGGGTTTCACCCTCGATTTTCTTCAGGACAGATGGAGGCTTCTGTCTGTCCAGGTGTTGACTCTGTTGTGGAGCGTATGCAACAGATTTGGGACCAGGTAGTGGAGAGGTTGTCCCTCTCTCAGGAGAGGGCCCAGCGTTTGCTACCCGGCATAGGACTGATGGTCCTCGGTTTAAAGTGGGGGACTTGGTCTGGTTGTCCTCAAAAAATATTCCTATAGAGTGGCATCTCCTAAATTTAAGCCTAGGTTCATTGGACCTTATAAGATCATGGAGATTCTTAATCCTGTTTCTTTTGTTTGCTTCTTCCAGGGACATTTAAGATCCATAACGTGTTACACAAGTCCTTGTTGAAGAGGTTTGTTGAGCCAGTGGTTCCTACTGCTTTGCCTCCTGACCCTGTTCTGGTTGAGGGCAATATGGAGTTTGTGGTTGAGAAAATATTGAATTCTCGTTTTTCTAGACGGAAACTCCAGTATTTGGTTAAGTGGAGAGGTTATGGTCAGGAAGACAATTCTTGGGTGTTTGCTTCGGACATCCATGCTAGGAGACTCATCCGTGCGTATCATAGAACTCATCCTGACCAACCTGGTTGCTCAAGTGAGGGTTCGGTGACCCCTCCTCAAGGGGGGGGTACTGTTGTGAATGGACTTGAAATGAGTTCTGAGCAGAGGCTACCTCTGGTGGTTAGAAGCGGTACTGGATTGTCCAGTGAAGATTGTGAGGATTGGGAATCAGGTGTTACTGACTGGTCTTATATAAGGGAGTCGCCTTCCCATCAGGGTTGCCGGTGATCAATTGTTCTGGTCTCAATCCTTGATTCCTGTTTCCTTTGTAGCCTGCTGTGTCGTGTCTGCATCTCCTGCTATCAGATAAGACATTTTCTTCTTTTTGTTTTTGTGCTTGATTTTTGCATTTTTTCCTGCACTTCTGTGGGGCCTTCAGGGTCCCCTCCGGGGCTTTTGCCCTCTCAGTTAGTTCAGCCACTGATGTTTTGTACATTTTCTTTTTCCAGTTTTTTCAGTGGCTGCTGTTTTGATTTTGTTACACCAGAGAACTAATTTAGGTGGTAGAGGTCGTGTGATCTCAGGTGTTTTTGAAATTAGTAGAGTTGGTGCTTTTCAGGTTTTTTTGGGATTGCAGTAAGTGCCCTTCCTATCCTTTTCTATTTAGGTAGTTTGGGCCCCATCGTTTGCTCATACTATTTTCTGTCTGTGTCAGTATTTCTTCTTGTCTAACCGCCATTACATGTTTGGGGGCTTTCTATGTTCTTTGGGGATCTGCTCCGGGGCAGATAGCTTTCCTCTTTCTATCTTTAGGTGTAGTTAGTTTCTCAGGCTGTGACGAGGCGTCTAGGACCAACGTAGGAACGCTCCACGGCTGCCTTTAGTGGTGGTGGTTAGTCAGGGTACTGCAATCTCATCGATTCCAACTGCTCTGGTGTATTGCCTTTTTACCTGCACTCCTCAGCTACCGAAACATAACAGTATCACCGGCCTAAAAATTGAAAATTGTATGGTACTCAAAGAAGGGAAAAATATTGTGAAAAAAAAAAAAAAAAGGTTGTCAGAGTTGTCAGAGATATTTTTCTGTTTGTTGCATTTTTTTTTTTCCCTCTGTATCTCTGGGTGCTGGGGAGGATTTTTTCTCTCAATGGAGTTTGCACAGCTGTTGTGTGGATCAGCTTGCCACTGAGGTTCGGAGTATTGCTACCTATCTTGCTAGGTTGCCTGTTGTGGAACCTAGGATTCCCATGCCAGATTTGTTTTTGGGGGATCGAGCCAAGTTTCTGAATTTCAAAAATAATTGTAAATTGTTTTTTGCCTTAAAATCTAAGTCCTCAGGGAACGCAGCGCAGCAGGTTCAAATTGTCATCTCTCTCCTGCGCAGCGATCCTCAGGATTGGGCTTTTTCCCTGACACCTGGGGATCCTGTTTTGAGTGATGTTGATGCATTTTTCAGGCCTTGGGGTTATTGTACGATGAGCCTAATGTCTCTGATCAAGCTGAAAAAGCCTGTTGGCATTAAATCAGGGGCTTGATGACGCTGAGTTATACTGTCAGAGATTCCGTAGGTGGACTGTCCTGACCAAATGGAATGACGACGCTTTGGCAGCCCTTTTTCGGAAGGGTCTGTCAGATAATGTAAAGGATGTTATGGTGGGATTCCCTGTCCCCTCTGTCTCAATGATTCTATGTCATTAGCGATTCAAATTGACAGACGTTTGCGTGAGCGGAGAAGTATGCGTGGTATAGTGTTGCCTTGTGAACCTGCTTCTGAATCCATGCAGTGTGATAGAGTGGTTTCTGGGGCACAGCGTCATGAGTTTCGAAAGCGCAATGGGTTATGTTTCTACTGTGGTGATGCCTCTCATGCTATTTCAGTCTGCCCTAAGCGGGAAGACGTTTTGCATGCTCAGTTGTCTTGGGTAGTGTTCAACTAAGTTTTTATTAACTGTTACTCTGATATGCTCTCTGTCCTCATTTTCTGCTCAGGCTTTCGTTGATTCTGGAGCAGCTATTAACCTGATGGATTTTGATTTTGCTAAACGTTGTGGGTTTCCCTTGATACCCCTACGAAGTCTATTCCCCTACTGGGGATCGATTCTACCCCTTTAGCTGAGAATAAACCTCAGTTCTCTACTCAGGTGATAATGAGGGTTGAACCTGATCATCAGGAGAGCTGCAAATTTTTGGTTCTGTATAATCTGCATGACATTATCGTACTGGGTTTCCCTTGGTTACAGACTCATAATCCTGTTTTGGATTGGAAATCTGTGTCTGTAACCAGTTGGGGCTGCCAATGTGTTAATACCAACACTCCTGTTTTTTCTGCCTCCCCCCAGGCTCAGGATGTTCCTGACTTTTTGATTGATTTTTCTGATGTGTTTAGCGAAAGTAAATCTGCATCCTTGCCTCCCCATAGGAGCTATGACTGCGCTATTGAATTAGTGCCTGGTAGTAAATTCCCTAAAGGTCGCCTGTTTAACTTGTCTGTACCGAACATGACGCTATTCCAACTGCTCTGGTGTATTGCCTTTTTTACCTGCACTCCTCAGCTACCGAAACATAACAGGACCCCACACTATTTTTAAAATTATTTATTTAAATTTTTTTAAAAACGGCGTGCAGACCCCTCCATTTTTGATAACCAGCCAAGATAATACTGACAGTTGAGGGTTGCAGCCCCCAGATGTTGTTTTTTCCTGCGCTGGCTAGCAAAAATAGAGGGGACCCCATGCCATTTTTTAATTTTATTTATATTTTGCACATGTGCCGGCTGGTGAATACTCTCATCATCATATGCCTGCTCTCGCTGTCATCAGCGAGACTGGGCATACAATGATGAGAGTTGTACTCTCATTAGCCTACACATATGACCAATGGTAACCTTTTTACTGCTGGCCACAGCTGCTGACTCACATACAGATGGCAGCGTGGGAACCGCAGCTCTCTGACCTGCAGTAATGAAGTTACCACTAATCAGAGCTGGTGTTTCTCAGACTGTCACATAGATGACAATGCGGAAACACTGGATGTACAGGCTGCTGAACCTGAACAGCAACACAGACTTCAAGGAGAAGTCTGTGTTCAGGGTACCTGCACAAACACTAGGTGTTAGGTGCACACCCTGACCTTTACCATTTGTTCTCACCCCTCCCTAAACACCATGTGTTTCATGCAAACAGAAGTATTTTTGACTCCATATAAGCCTGTGTGCACACAGCTTCTTTTAGACACCACCACAGTCACCAAGTTTTCCCAGGCAAAGCCAATTCAGGAAGATGCCGAAGGCTGCTTTCTAGAAGTGGATTCGCCAGCAGATATTCTGTCATTCTTGCGGAGGCCCCCGGCTTCTTTTTCTTTATACTTTCAGGTACAGTGGGAGGCTCCTTAGTAGAGAATGAGCAAATTAACATGTCGTTTCTTTTAACCGCTGCATATTTTCAGTCGGAGTGCTGACTTTAGGGGGGTAAGTAGTTATTCACACTGAAGTTGTTATTTTTTTGTCCTATTTGCTTGCTTCTCAATAAAAACGAAAACCAAATGTTCACAGTTGTAAGCATGTTCTTTACATGAACTGATACAAGCCCTCAAAATAACAGTGAAATTCCAGGTTGTGAGGTAGCAAAACACAAAAATACTTTTGCAAGCCACTGTAAGTTTGCTTGCTTTGAGCAAGGGTCTCATCATCTGAACTAATACCTTCATAGATATATGCACCATGTGCATAATTATTAGGCAAGTGAGTATTTTAACCATATCATGATTTTTATCCTGATTTTCCAACTCCAAACTGTATAAACTTGAATGGTTATTGGATGAAGCAGATCAGGTGATGAGTATTTGTGTAATGAGGGAGGCTGTGACCTAATGATATCACCAAGTTTATCAAGTTGTGCAGAATTATTAGGCAGCTTGTTTTACTTAGTCAAAATGGGCCGAACAAAAGATTTACCTGACTCTAAAAAGTAAAAAGTTGTTATGGAGGGATGCAACACTCTTGAAATTGCTAAGATATTGGGGTGTGATCACATAACCATAAATGTTTTTCTGCAAATAGTTATAAGGGTCACAAAATATGTATTGAGAAATAAAGATGTACAATAACTACCAAAGAGTTAAGAAGGATCACACGTGAAATGACCAGGAACACATTATTCTCCAGTGAGGTCATATTCCAGAACTGAAACCTCCCTGGAGTGCCTCGAAGTACAAGGTGGTCAGTGCCTGGAGACAATGCCAAGTGAAACGTGCATAACGCGAAACGGCCGAAGTCCTGTCTTTTTTCACTGCATGTTTTTCATGTACCTAGCTGATGTTAACCTTGTCCAGAAACTGAGTAAAGGACTCTGGTTTTTTAATGGAATTGAAGAGTGCTGCATCTATTTCCTTCAGATATTAGTCTGCTACTACATGTGTGTTCTTGCAAGCACCAAATCAACCGCATTGAAACCACCTATGTGTCCAGAATTCAGAAGTCATCACCCCATCAGTGAGTAGACTTTTCTTGATGCCGTTCTTCTATATCTCTAAACACGGTCATATTCCAAAGCTGAAACCTCACTGGAGTGCCTCGAAGTACAAGGTGTTCAGTGCCTGAAGACAATGCCAAGGTAAAGACTGAAACTCCACCGTTAGGCCGGCGTCACACTGGCGACAGAATCGGACGACTGCAATACGATGAAAAATCGTATTGCAGTCTGCCCTATGTTAATCTATGGAGCAGCTCCCAGTATCAGATTTTTTGTGGTCCGTTTTAAACGTCCGTGTGCAATCGCAGCATGCTGCGATTGTCACCGATTGTGGGTCGACTATCGCCAATGCAAGTCTATGGGAGCGATGAAAAATCTGATTACAAACGGACCATGTGTGACTTGCGATGAAATCGCATCGGTGTCCTTTAGAAAAGCCGGCAATTCATCCCCGGCTATACTGTAAAATCACACTGACAGCTTTAATAAAGAATAGAAAGAATAGATATACACACATAGAATATTATATATATATATATATATATATATGTAATTGTGACATGTATATATATATATAATTTATAGTTCCTAGACTTCTACATACTGTAATAGCCGCTAATTCAATTGCCGGCTTTGTGAAATCACAGAAGCCGACATGAAATTATACATTGTTTCCACACAGTTAACCATGTCATTTCCTGTATTTTGATTTTGTTTAGAACTTACAATTACATGAGTGTATTTGTGCAAAATTTCAGACATGTAGGGTTAATTAAAGGTGTAAATTCGTTGTAAAAAAATGCGTGGGCTCCCGCTGTATTTTCTCCACCAGACAGACAAAGCAAGCGAGTGGGGCAGATAATAATAGCCTAGGGAGGGTACATTTTTTTTGTGCCCCCCCCTGGCTACTAACATCTGCCCCCAGACACCCCAGAAAGGGCAAATCTATAATTAGATTCGCCCTTTCTGGCACTTTGCCCGTCTATTCCCATTGCCCTGTAGCGGTGGCGAATGGGTTAATAATGACACCTTAATGTCACCTTAGTATTGAAAGGTGACCTTAAGGCAGGTTAATAATTGAGAGCTGTCAATTAGACAACTATCAATTATTAATCCTATGAAGTAAATAAAAAAACAAACACACACACTTTAAGAATAAATAATTTTAATGAAATAAAAACACATATTTTTGACCATCTTTTATTTCACTCTTAATCCGTTCAAAAGCCCTTGTTCTTCTAAAATAAATATAAAATAATAAAACAACATTATTCTTACCTATCTGGCAATCTGTCACGTCCAACGATGTAATCCTTCACAAAGGGTTAGCTACTAGCAATCAGATAAGCAGCGCAAGTAATCCTGCATGCTCATCTGATAGCTCCTGAATGAATGAGCTTATCTCCTGCCGACAGGAGAGGATGTGATTCATGAATGAAGCTTAATTGATTGTATCCCACTTTCACCTTAGGTCAGGTCACTCAAGTGAAAGTTGTAATAAATCAAATAAGCTCCATTCATGAATCTATTCCTCTCCTTTCGCTGGGAGAGTAACTTATTCATTCAGGGGAATACAGGTCTGAGATAGCATTATTAGCTCTCTGCGACCTGCAACCTGTTAACCCTTTCTGATGGATTACACCGTGGGACCTGACTGTACATCGGATTGGTAAGAATCATTTTGCTTTTTTATTTTATTTTTATTACAGGAAATGGTTTTAGCAGGAAAATAAAATATGCTTAAAAACTGTGTGATTATTTCATTAAACTTATTTTTATAAAAGTGTGTGTGTTTGATTTTTCTATCATAAATAGGATTAATAATTGATAGTTGTCTAATTGACAGCTCTCAATTATTAACCTGCCTTAAGGTCACCTTTCAATACTAAGGTGACATTAACCCTTTATTAACCCCATTCGCCACCGCTACAGGGCAATGGGAATAGATGGGCAAAGTGCCAGAAAGGGCAAATCTAATTATAGATTTGCCCTTTCTGGGGTGTCTGGGGGCAGATGTTAGTAGCCAGGGGGGCACAAAAAAAATTTACCCTCCCTAGGCTGTTATTATCTGCCCCCACTCGCTTGCTTTGTCTGTCTGGTGGAGAAAATACAGCGGGAGCCGACGCATTTTTTTTCAACGAATTTACACCTTTAATTAACCCCTACATGTCTGAAATTTTGCACAAATACACTCATGTAATTGTAAGTTCTAAACAAATATCAAAATACAGGAAATTACATGGTTAACTGTGTG
This sequence comes from Oophaga sylvatica, assembly GCA_033576555.1. Classification (NCBI taxonomy): domain Eukaryota; kingdom Metazoa; phylum Chordata; class Amphibia; order Anura; family Dendrobatidae; genus Oophaga; species Oophaga sylvatica. The sequence continues at coordinate 116,059,087 of JARQOD010000004.1, forward strand.
GAAACAATGTATCATTTCATGTCGGCTTCTGTGATTTCACAAAAGCCGGCAATTGAATTAGCGGCTATAACAGTATGTAGAAGTCTAGGAACTATAAATATATATATATATATATATATAATATATACATGTCACAATGACATGTATATATATATATATATATGTGTTCTATGTGTATATATCTATTCTTTCTTTTGTGATTGAAATACTATTCTTTGGATCCATTATATGTCAGTTTTGCAAGCCTGCGAGAAATTCTCGCAAGTCGGATGAAAATCGGATGTTACAAGGTACACACACATGCGACTAAATCGCATTTTTTAAGGAAAATCGGATGACAGAAGGATGTGTGAGTAGTATAGGAGGTATAGTATTCGTCAAACTCAAATCTGACAGGTCGACACGCCCCCTATCATTTAATCCGTCTCCCTGTGCTTGTGAGCTGTCTGGACTTTGCTCAGGCTGGGAAATCTGGTCTGCTGGATTTGTGAATTTCAATCAAAGTGATTTATTCGTCTCTATTGATATTTTATCCCGTGGATTTGATTAGTCTGTGTTGTTTTAGTGTATTAAAGGGTGAATCTTGATCTTTTTTTTGTGGGGAGAAACTTTTAACTAAATCCGTAAATATATAAGAAGTTTTACGAGTCTTTTTTCTAGCCTGTCATTAAATCCCTATACAATTCAAGCCTTGTACACAAAGCTTGGTAATAGGTTACCGATCTGTAACAAAGTATTTTCTATCTAGTGGTTAACATGGTACAAATTAGCCAAATGCAGACAGGTATGAACTACATTCAAATCAATATATAATAGTGCACATCTCCATATCTTATATGTTATAGCGATAATAGATTAATACGGGGCTAAACAATAATAACCTCCATATATTTGTACCTATATATGCAATCTATGTAACTCACAATATCCCCCAATAGGCAGACATATATGCACTATATATAGGATTATAAGTATCTCAATGAATCAGGTATATCAATAAAGTAACTTCTCCATCACAGTTGCTAATATAATGATGTTAGCATGCGAGTGCAGAGCTCACAATACATACTGTGCGTGCATATGAAGTCAATTAGCACATCCATATGAGGAGCTATATTAAAAAAGCAACGATTATAAAATAGTACCATCCAGTATAAAACACCTTATAACACATTTGGAATTATGAATCTTGATCTTTTTTTTTTGTGGGGAGAAACTTTTAACTAAATCCGTAAATATATAAGAAGTTTTACTAGTCTTTTTTCTAGCCTGGCATTAAATCCCTATACAATCCAAGCCTTGTACACAAAGCTTGGTAATAGGTTACCGATCTGTAACAAAGTATTTTCTATCTAGTGGTTAACATGGTACAAATTAGCCAAATGCAGACAGGTATGAACTACATTCAAATCAATAATAATAGTGCACATCTTCCATATCTTATATGTTATAGCGATAATAGATTAATCCGGGCTAAACAATAATAACCTCCATATATTTGTACCTAAACAGGTCCTTCTCAAAAAATTAGCATATAGTGCTAAATTTCATTATTTTCCATAATGTAATGATTAAAATAAAACTTTCATATATTTTAGATTCATTACACACCAACTGAAATTTTTCAGGTCTTTTATTGTTTTAATACTGACGATCACAATACATACTGTGCGTGCATATGAAGTCAATTAGCACATCCATATGAGAGCATATTAAAAAAGCAACGATTATTCTATATACCATCCGTATAAAACACCTTATAACACATTTGGAATTAGGACTCTCATCTTAAAGTTTTTTTTTCAGTGTTTAATATATAAATTTTTAGCCTGCCGTTGTATCTACACTTATATCAGGACTGGAAGAATGTAATGACAGGGGTTTAGGAATCTCCACCTAGTTTCTGGTTTGCTACAGATAGCTAATTTATTACCATTGAGAGAATGAGTGAAGGTCGATGCTATTATGTTTCCAAAGTTTAGTGACAGGAACTAGTTAGTGAGACAAATTCACAGGACTATTTTTTAACTGTTCCATGTGAGAATACAGGCATAGGATGGGGGCCATTACTTAGAATTTGTTATTTTGGGGTCTATTTTTAAACTGTTTCATGTGAAATACAGCATAGGTGGGAGTCATTACTTAAATTTGTTATTTTGGGGCTATTTTTACTGGTTCATGTGAGAATACAGAATAAGATGGCCCATTACTTAGTGTATACTTTTTATGTACAAAGATGATACGGAAAATAGTTTCCAAAGTTTAATTGTAGCGAATCAAGGTGTATTAAATTGATTACTACTCGGTACGGTAAACTTGATAACAATTTCACAACAAATTTGTTATTTTGTGACTATTTTTAACTGTTTCATGGAGAATACAGGCAGAGGATGGGTCCAATACTTGGTTGTAACTATTTTATGTACAAAGATGATACGGAAAATAAATGTTTCCAAAGTTTACTGACAGGGATAATAGTGGGGAGAGCCCTCTTGCAGTGCTAAACCTGATTACAAGCCTCATTGCTACTTTTTTCTCTTTGTCTAACATCACAATACAACCAAGTGGTTCTTCAAAAATTTGTAAGTTCTTCCGGCACAAAGCACATGTGAACAGTTTGATGGTAATATTTTTCCACATGACAAATGTTTCTGTATCCTCTGTACCCGCGTCCCCCCCCTTAACTAGCGGATATATTTTATTTACGCTTGTTACGGTAGCTTTGCGAATTTAGCTTTATGCGTGGGGGCCCCTTGTAGATATCATTTCTGAGGTAGTTATATTTTATTTACAGCTGTTAAACTAGCGTGCAGGAGTATGCAGGTTGAAAAAGAAAACACCCCCACCCCGAACAACTCCCGAACAACTCCCACCGTTTAATTCACCAATCTCTGAAGTACACTACACGTCTCAGGCTTGTAAGCATATATGTCACGCAATTCTATAGTGTAGTTATACACGCAGATAAAAATTTCTGCGGTAACTAGTTTTATTTACCTGTTCAAGTTAGCTTTGTGAGTGCTTTGCGCATTCATGTATTTTTAAATTTATTTTAGCGCTAAAGTATCGCCCACGGGGTTTGGCAATTGATGGAGAAATCACCCCAAAACGGGCGCGAACGAGCAGCGTGATGTCTGCTAATTCAGCATTCTCTGTAGATCAGCACCCGGGATACTTGTAAGTATATATATGTCTAGGCCTCTCTGTTATGTTAACGGTTAGTGAGGAGTGCAGGTAAAAAGGAAATACACCAAGCAGTTGGAATCTATGAGATTGCAGATACCCTGACTAACCACCGCAACTAGAGGCAGCCGTGGAGCGTTCCTACGATGGTCCAAACGCCTCGTCACAGCCTGAGAAACCAACCACAAACCCAAAGATAAAAATAGGAAAGCTATCTGCCCCGGAGCAGAACCCCAAAGATAATAGAAAGCCCCCAAACATGTAATGGCGGTTAGACAAGAGGAAATACTGACACAGAAAGAAAATAGTATGAGCAAACGCTGGGGCCCAAACTATCTAAATAGAAAAGGATAGGAAGGGGTACTTACTGCAATCCCAGAAAACCCTGAAAAAACACCAACTCCACTAATTTCAAAATCACCTGAGATAACACGACCTCTCCACCTAAAATTAGTTCTCTGGTGTAACAAAAACAGCAGCCACTGAAAAAACTGCAAAAAGCAAAAGTACAAAACACAGTGGCTGGACTAAACTGAGAGGGCAAAAGCCCCCGGAGGGGACCCAGAAGGCCCCCACAGAAGTGCAGGACAAAATGCAAAAATATAGCAAAAACACAAAATAAGAAATTGTCTTATCTGATAGACAGGAGATGCGACACGACACAGCAGCCACAAGGGAAAAATGGAAAGAAGGATTCAGACCAGAACAATTGATCACCGCACACTTTGGGAAAATGATTCCCTTAAATAAGACCAATCAGTAACACCTGATTCCCATCCTCACTAGTACCGCTTGTAACCACCAGAGGGCCTCTGTTCAGAACTCATCTCAAACCCATTCACAACAGTACCCCCCCCTTGAGGAGGGGTCACCGAACCCTCATTTGAGCAACCAGGTCGGTCAGATGAGTTCTATGATACGCACGGATAAGTCTCCTAGCATGGATGTCCGAAGCAAACACCCAAGATTATCTTCCTGACCATAACCTCTCCATTTAACCAATAATGGAGTCTTCGTCTAGAAAAAACGAGAATCCAATATTTTCTCAACCACATACTCCAGATTGCCCTCAACCAAAACAGGGTCAGGAGGCACAGCAGCAGGAACCACTGGCTCAACAAACCTCTTCAACAAGGACTTGTGGAACACGTTATGAGATCTTAAATTCCTGGAAGAAGCAAACGAAAAGAAACAGGATTAATAATCTCCTGATCTTATAAGGTCCAATGAACCTAGGCTTAAATTTAGGGATGCTACTCTCATAGGAATATTCTTTGAGGACAACCAGACCAAGTCCCCCACTTTAAACCGAGACCTCAGTCCTATGCCGGTTAGCAAACCGCTGGCCTTCTCCTGAGAGAGGGACAACCTCTCCACAACCTGGTCCCAAATCTGCTGCATACGCTCAACAACAGAGTCAACACTGGACGACAGAAGCCTCCGTCTGTCCTGAAGAAAAATCGAGGTGAAACCCAGAATTACAGAAAAACGGAGACATCAAATGTGGCAGAGCTAGCCCATTATTAAGGCAAACTCAGCCAAAGCAAAAAAAGACCCAGTCTCCTGATCACAGACACAAAGCATCTTAGAAAGTCTCCAATGTCCTGGTTTGTTCTCTCAGTTTTGACCATTGGTCTGAGGAGAAATGCCCCAGGAGAAAGACAATTGAACACCCTGTTTTAGAACAAAAAGTCCTCCAAAAATCTGGAAACAAACTGGACTCCTCTGTCAGACACAATGTTCTCAGGAATGCCGTGTAAACGAACCACGTGCTGAAGGAACAACGGCACCAATTCAGAGGAGGAAGGCAACTTAGGTAATGGCACAAGATGTATCATTTTGGAAAACCTATCACAAATTACCCAGATGGTGGTTATTCTCTGAGAAACAGGAAGATCGGAAATGAAATCCATAGAGATATGGGTCCATGGTCTCTTGGGCACAGGCAATGGCATCAACAAACCACTAGAGCGAGAGCAAGGCTTGGAGCGAGAGCAAGTCCCGCAGGACTGCACAAATTCCCTGACATCGCGAGACAAGGTAGGCCACCAAAAGGACCGACTAACCAAGTCTCTGGTACCAAAAATTCCGGGATGCCCAGCCAATGCGGAACAATGAATCTCAGACATCACACTCTTTTTCCATTGGTCCGGGACAAACAATTTTCCAACAGGGCAGCGCTCGGGCCTATCCTCCTGACACCCCTCCAGAGCAAGTCTCAAATTGGGCGAGATGGCGGAAAGAACTACACCCTCCTTCAAAATAACAGAGGGATCAGATAGCTCAGGAGAGTCCGCAAGGAAACTCCTCGAGAGGGCATCCGCCTTAACATTCTTAGTGCCAGGAAGAAAGGAAACCACAAAATTAAAACGTGTGAAAAACAAGGCCCACCTGGCCTGTCTAGGATTGAGTCGCTTGGCAGATTCCAGATAGACCAGATTCTTATGGTCCGTAAGGACCACCACCTGATGTTTGGCTCCCTCCAGCCAATGTCTCCACTCTTCAAAAGCCCACTTCATGGCCAATAACTCCGATTACCCACGTCATAATTACGTTCAGTAGGAGAAAATTTTCGAGAGAAAAAGGCACAAGGGTTACTTTTAGAGGTCTCTGGATCTTTTTGGGACAAAACGGCACCTGCCCCAATTTCAGAGGCATCAACCTCCACCTGAAATGGCAGAGAAACATCAGGCTGCCGTAGAACAGGAGCAGAAGTGAATCTCTGCTTAAGTTCCTGAAACGCAGAGACTGCCTCAGGAGGCCAATTCACCACATCAGAACCCTTTCTGGTCAAATCAGTTAATGGTTTAACAATAACAGAGAAATTACCAATAAATTTACGATAAAAATTGGCAAAACCCAAAAATCTCTGAAGAGCCTTTAATGAAGTAGGTTGGACCCAATCACAGATGGCCTGAACCTTGACCGGGTCCATTTCAATAACAGATGGGGACAAAATGAATCCCAGAAATGAGATCTTCTGTACGCCAAAAAGACACTTTGATCCCTTCACATACAGAGCATTCTCTCTCAAAATCTGGAATACAGTTCGAACATGTTTCACATGAGAGTCCCAGTCATTAGAAAAAATCAAGATATCATCCAAATAAACAATCAGAAACTTGTCCACAAAATCCCTGAAAATGTCATTCATGAAGGACTGGAAGACGGAAGGAGCATTAGTGAGCCCAAAGGGCATCACAAGGTACTCAAAATGCCCTTCAGGGTGTTAAATGCCGTCTTCCATTCATCCCCGTGCTTAATGCGAATAAGGTTATACGCCCCCCTGAGGTCAAGCTTGGTAAACCAAGTAGCGTTTTTCACCCTGGAAAACAGGTCAGAAATCAAGGGTAACGGGTATTGATATTTCACAGTAATATTGTTCAAGAGACGATAATCAATACACGGCCTTAATGAACCATCTTTTTTGGCCACAAAGAAAAAACCGGCACCTAAGGGTGAAGAGGATGGTCTGATATGACCCTTCTCCAATGATTCCTTGATATAAGACCGCATAGCGTCATGTTCAGGTACAGACAAGTTAAACAGGCGACCCTTAGGGAATTTACTACCTGGCACTAATTCAATAGCGCAGTCATAGCTCCTATGGGGAGGTAAGGATGCAGATTTACTTTCGCTAAACACATCAGAAAAATCAAACAAAAAGTCAGGAACATCCTCAGCCTGGGGGGAGGCAGAAAAAACAGGAGTGTTGGTATTAACACATTGGCAGCCCCAACTGGTTACAGACACAGATTTCCAATCCAAAACAGGATTATGAGACTGTAACCAAGGGAAACCCAGCACGATAATGTCATGCAGATTATATAGAACCAAAAATTTGCAGCACTCCTGGTGATCAGGTTCAACCCTCATTATCACCTGAGTAGAAAACTGGGTTTATTCTCAGCCAAAGGGGTAGAATCGATCCCCAGTAGGGGAATAGACTTCTGTAGGGGTATCAAGGGAAATCCACAACGTTTAGCAAAATCATAATCCATCAGGTTAATAGCTGCTCCAGAATCAACGAAAGCCTGAGCAGAAAATGAGGACAGAGAGCATATCAGAGTGACAGTTAATAAAAACTTAGTCTGAACACTACCCAAGACAACTGAGCGTGCAAAACGTCTTCCCCGCTTAGGGCAGACTGAAACAGCATGAGAGGCATCACCACAGTAGAAACATAACCCATTGCGCTTTCGAAACTTATGACGCTGTGCCCCAGACACCACTCCATCACACTGCATGGGCTCAGCAGCTGGCTCACAAGGCAACACCACTCCACGCATACTTCTCCGCTCACGCAAACGTCTGTCAATTTGAATCGCTAATGACATAGAATCATTGAGACCAGAGGGGACAGGGAATCCCACCATAACATCCTTTACATTATCCGACAGACCCTTCCGGAAAAGGGCAGCCAAAGCGTCGTCATTCCATTTGGTCAGGACTGCCCACCTACGGAATCTCTGACAGTATAACTCAGCGTCATCAAGCCCCTGATTTAATGCCAACAAGGCTTTTTCAGCTTGATCAGTGACATTAGGCTCATCGTACAATAACCCCAAAGCCTGAAAAAATGCATCAACATCACTCAAAACAGGATCCCCAGGTGTCAGGGAAAAAGCCCAATCCTGAGGATCGCCGCGCAGGAGAGAGATGACAATTTGAACCTGCTGCGCTGCGTTTCCTGAGGACTTAGATTTTAAGGCAAGAAACAATTTACAATTATTTTTGAAATTCTGAAACTTAGCTCGATCCCCTGAAAACAAATCTGGCATGGGGATCCTAGGTTCCACAACAGGCAACCTAGCAAGATATGCAGCAATACTCCGAACCTCAGTGGCAAGCTGATCCACACGGCCAGACAACTGTGCAAACTCCATTGGGAGAAAAGATCCTCCCCAGCACCCAGAGATACAGAGGGAAAAAAAAAAAAATGCAACAAACAGAAAAATATCTCTGACAACTTTTCTTCCTTCAAAATATTTTTTCCCTTCTGTGAGTACCATACAATTTTTATGGCCGGTGATACTGTTATGTTACGGTAGCTGAGGAGTGCAGGTAAAAAAGGAAATACACCAGAGCAGTTGGAATCTATGAGATTGCAGTACCCTGACTAACCACCGCAACTAGAGGCAGCCGTGGAGCGTTCCTACGATGGTCCTAGACGCCTCGTCACAGCCTGAGAAACCAACCACACCCAAAGATAGAAATAGAAAGCTATCTGCCCCGGAGCAGAACCCCAAAGATAATAGAAAGCCCCCAAACATGTAATGGCGGTTAGACAAGAGGAAATTACTGACACAGAAAGAAAATAGTATGAGCAAACGCTGGGGCCCAAACTATCTAAATAGAAAAGGATAGGAAGGGTACTTACTGCAATCCCAGAAAACCCTGAAAAACACCAACTCCACTAATTTCAAAATCACCTGAGATCACACGACCTCTACCACCTAAATTAGTTCTCTGGTGTAACAAAAACAGCAGCCACTGAAAAAACTGCAAAAAGCAAAAGTACAAAACACAGTGGCTGGACTAAACTGAGAGGGCAAAAGCCCCGGAGGGGACCCAGAAGGCCCCCACAGAAGTGCAGGACAAAATGCAAAAATATAGCAAAAACACAAAATAAGAAATTGTCTTATCTGATAGCAGGAGATGCAGACACGACACAGCAGGCTACAAGGGAAACTGGAAAGAAGGATTCAGACCAGAACAATTGATCACCGGCAACCTTGATGGGAAAATGATTCCCTTAAATAAGACCAATCAGTAACACCTGATTCCCAATCCTCACTAGTACCGCTTGTAACCACCAGAGGGAGCCTCTGTTCAGAACTCATCTCAAACCCATTCACAACACCTCTCTATACTGTACTTATACAAACAATTATGCATCGTTTCACAGATAATCGGTGCTGGTAGCTTTACAAATGTCGCGTTGAATCAGAGTAAAGTGGGGCCTGTAGCTTTTCCTATATCTCGCCCGCTTAGCGGTTAACTACACCACGTGTCTTTTCTTTAGTTACGGAGGAGCGTCATTCGCGAGTTTTGCAACAATCCAATTATGGATTTGAGAACAGAGCGGAGATGAGAACTGAACCACGTTCACCCAGGTGTGTCGCGTATCGTGGAGAAAGCGACGCGCCAATCACACACCCCGGGAATACAGAGAGTGGTAGGCGTAAGAATATACGTCTGTGTCAAGCTACAGAATCTGCAAATAACAACGCGGAACCAACATCTGCCAATTCAGCCGATGCATTACCGTCAAAGAAACGCGCGGTATCGCGCCGTCGTGTAAGTAAGAAGCAGAAGGATGATGGTCGCTCACCTTACACGCCAACACCCGTATGGACTGGTGAACACACCAAAATGTTTCTTGACATGTCTGTACAGTACGTGCATAATAAACTCTCGCAGAACAGACTAAAATCTTTCTGCGACACGTATGAGAGACTGATAAGTGCGTGTCCAACACCCGACATTATCGCAGAACTGTGCGATTTTAAACAAAATTATGCAAATGTATGATTTTAAACAAAAATTATGCAACTGTATAGTCAACTTCTGTGAAATAAACCTGTCTGCCTGAGAACGTGTGGTTATGAATTGAAAATTAATTAAAATGATCACGCATTACACCCTAGGGGCCGATACACGAGCCCCCACAGCGCATTTACACAACTATAATGACCCTGGAAATGTCAGCATTCACGCACAAACAATCGGTCAAGGCATGGAGCCTCTTGACACGCACATCCAGAAATTCTCACGGGGCCGCCTCTGTAGGCAATAGTGTTTGTGATAGCTCTGGGAGTTTGAGGATGATAGTTGTACGCACGACTTTTTACTGTTCTTTAGCAACGGTAAATTTTCAGACTATACATTTATAGACCACAATGCAGGTCACCACGATTCTTACTTTATTGTTAAGGCAGTGGTTTTTGAAAACTACCGGTAAATGTGCTAGCCCGAGGTGTCGTCGCCTTGTGTGTGACGCGTATGCTAAAAAGTTTGCACACAATTTTTTGTTGAATGCTGATCAAAATCGTTGCATAGGTGTGGTTCTGTGCCAAATAGTCCGGGACACGTCCCAACATGCCTGTCTTTTATATCTGATGGGGCTTAGCGTCTTTAAAAACAGGCCTGTGCAACAAGAACGCTGCTCATCCCAGGCTATACAGAGGGTCATGTATGTAGCGCATACCGAGAACATTGGCAATCACCACGCCTTGTGTGGTTTGTGAAGCAACTCGCTCAATATTTTCTAGATGACTATGCGTGTGTTAACGGCCAGCCCATAGTTTTTGAATTTCAGTATTGTTTTTTCCAACGCTGTCCCGTGACCAGGACTTGTCCAGTCATGCCCGGACATGCCCGGACTTGTCCAGGCATGTCTCACATGGACCCTATATGTCAGTTCACAATATGACTATCAGTATTAAAACATAAAAACTCCTCTGTACACGATCCTTAAGCAAAATAAAAAAATATATAATGCAAAATAATTCTGTGAAGGAACTAAAATGTTGAAAAATATGGTGTCTCACATGGACCCTATATGTCAGTTCACAATATGTCTATCAGTATTAAAACATAAAAACTCCTCTGTACACGATCCTTAAGCTAAATAAAAAAATATATAATGCAAAATAATTCTGTGAAGTAGCTAAAATGTTGAAAAATATGGTGTCTCACATGAGCAAAATAAATTGTTGAATGCTGATCAAAATCGATGCATAGGAGTGGGAATTTGCCAAAATAGGCCGGGACACGTTCCAACATGCCTGTCTTTTATATCTGAGGGGCATAGCATCTTTAAAAATAGGCCTGTGCAACAAGAACGCTACGCGTCCCAGGCTATACAGTTGGTCATGTGTGTAGCTCATAGCGGGAACGTTACATTCAGCATGCCTTGAGATGGTTTGTGAAGCGACTCGCTCAATATTTTCTAGATGACTATGCGTGTGTTAACGGATAGCGCATAGTTTTTGAATTTCAGGCTTGTTTTTCCACGGTTGTCACTACCAGACTTGTCCAGGCATGCCAGGATTTGTCGGCATGCCCGGACATGCTGGTCATTCAGGCTTGTTTTCCACGGTTGTCACGTGACCAGGACTTGTCCGGGCATGCGGGACTTGTCCGGGCATGCCGACATGCCTGGGACAATATGTCTATCAGTATTAAACCATAAAAACACCTCTGTACATGATCCTTAAGCAAAATAAAAAAAATATTAATGCAAAATAAATCTGTGAAGGAGCAAAAATGTTGAAAAATATGGTGTCTCACATGGACCCTATATGTCAGTTCACAATATGTCTATCAGTATTAGCCACTGAGAGTCAGAAACATTTGTCATGTGGCAAAATATTACCATCAACTGTTCACATGTGCTTTTTGCCGGAAGACTTACAAATAGTTTTGAAGAACCACTTGGTTGTATTGTGATGTTAGACAAGAGAAAAAGTAGCAATGAGGGCTTGTAATCAGGTTAGCACTGCAAGAGGGCTCTCCCCACTATGTACTCCCTGTCAGTAAACTTTGGAAACATATATTTTCGTATCATCTTTGTACATAAATAGTATACACCAAGTATTGGACCCATCCTCTGCCTGTATTCTCACATGAAACAGTTAAAAATAGTCACAAAATAACAAATTTGTTGTGAAATTGTTATCAAGTTACCGTAACCGGGTTAGTAATCAATTTAATACACCTTGATTCGCTACAATTAAACTTTGGAAACATATATTTTCCGTATCATCTTTGTACATAAAAAGTATACACTAAGTAATGGGCCCATCTTATGTCTGTATTCTCACATGAACCAGTTAAAAATAGCCCCAAAATAACAAATTCTAAGTAATGACTCCCATCCTATGCCTGTATTCTCACATGAAACAGTTAAAAATAGCCCCAAAATAACAAATTCTAAGTAATGGCCCCCATCCTATGCCTGTATTCTCACATGGAACAGTTAAAAAATAGTCCTGTGAATTTGTCATCACTAACTAGTTCCTGTCACTAAACTTTGGAAACATATTAGCATCGACCTTCACTCATTCTCTCAATGGTAATAAATTAGCTATCTGTAGCAAACCAGAAACTAGGTTGGAGATTCCTAACCCCATGTCATTACATTCTTCCCAGTCCTGATATAAGTGTAGATACAATGGCAGGCTAAAAATATATATATAAACACTGAATAAAAACTATAAGATGAGAGTCCTAATTCCAAATGTGTTATAAGGTGTTTTATACTGGATGGTACTATAGAATAATCGTTGCTTTTTTAATATAGCTCCTCATATGGATGTGCTAATTGACTTCATATGCACGCACAGTATGTATTGTGATCATCAGTATTAAAACAATAAAAGACCTGAAAAATTTCAGTTGGTGTGTAATGAATCTAAAATATATGAAAGTTTAATTTTAATCATTACATTATGGAAAATAATGAAATTTAGCACTATATGCTAATTTTTTGAGAAGGACCTGTTTAGGTACAAATATATGGAGGTTATTATTGTTTAGCCCCGGATTAATCTATTATCGCTATAACATATAAGATATGAAGATGTGCACTATTATATATTGATTTGAATGTAGTTCATACCTGTCTGCATTTGGCTAATTTGTACCATGTTAACCACTAGATAGAAAATACTTTGTTACAGATCGTAACCTATTACCAAGCTTTGTGTACAAGGCTTGGATTGTATAGGTATTTAATGCCAGGCTAGAAAAAGACTAGTAAAACTTCTTATATATTTACGGATTTAGTTAAAAGTTTCTCCCCACAAAAAAAAAATTAATTTTAATCATTACATTATGGAAAATAATGAAATTTAGCACTATATGGTAATTTTTTGAGAAGGACCTGTTTAGGTACAAATATATGGAGGTTATTATTGTTTAGCTCCGGATTAATCTATTATCGCTATAACATATAAGATATGGAGATGTGCACTATTATATATTGATTTGAATGTAGTTCATACCTGTCTGCATTTGGCTAATTTGTACCATGTTAACCACTAGATAGAAAATACTTTGTTACAGATCGGTAACCTATTACCAAGCTTTGTGTACAAGGCTTGGATTGTATAGGGATTTAATGCCAGGCTAGAAAAAAGACTAGTAAAACTTCTTATATATTTACGGATTTAGTTAAAAGTTTCTCCCCACAAAAAAAAAAGATCAAGATTCATAATTCCAAATGTGTTATAAGGTGTTTTATACTGGATGGTACTATAGAATAATCGTTGCTTTTTTAATATAGCTCCTCATATGGATGTGCTAATTGACTTCATATGCACGCACAGTATGTATTGTGAGCTCTGCACTCGCATGCTAACATCATTATATTAGCAACTGTGATGGAGAAGTTACTTTATTGATATACCTGATTCAATGAGATACTTATAATCCTATATATAGTGCATATATGTCTGCCTATTGGGGATATTGTGAGTTACATAGATTGCATATATAGGTACAAATATATGGAGGTTATTATTGTTTAGCCCCGTATTAATCTATTATCGCTATAACATATGAGATATGGAGATGTGCACTATTATATATTGATTTGAATGTAGTTCATACCTGTCTGCATTTGGCTAATTTGTACCATGTTAACCACTAGATAGAAAATACTTTGTTACAGATCGGTAACCTATTACCAAGCTTTGTGTACAAGGCTTGAATTGTATAGGGATTTAATGACAGGCTAGAAAAAAGACTCGTAAAACTTCTTATATATTTACGGATTTAGTTAAAAGTTTCTCCCCACAAAAAAAGATCAAGATTCACCCTTTAATACACTAAAACAACACAGACTAATCAAATCCACGGGATAAAATATCAATAGAGACGAATAAATCACTTTGATTGAAATTCACAAATCCAGCAGACCAGATTTCCCAGCCTGAGCAAAGTCCAGACAGCTCACAAGCACAGGGAGACGGATTAAATGATAGGGGGCGTGTCGACCTGTCAGATTTGAGTTTGACGAATACTATACCTCCTATACTACTTGTGTGATGTTTGCATTTTGATCCGACAATCGACCGACTAAAACGGACCGATTTTTTGTAGTTGTGTGTGACTCCGGCCTTACTGAACAAGACACTTCAAGACTGGGCCAAGAAATATACTCTTGTGAGTTTGATAATTAAATAAATTAATTATATTCTGCAAATTTCCTTTTCATTGGGAATCAGTAGCTTGGAATGATACAGCAGCTTTATTAACCCCTTTAACCCAGGGACATTTTCCATATTTTTTTTTTGAGTTTTCATTTTTTTTCTCCCCTTCTTCCAGAGCCATAACTTTTTTATTTTTTCGTCAATATGGCCATGTGAGGGCTTTCTTTTGAAGGACAAGTTGTACTTTTGAATGACACAATTAATTTTACCATATAATGTACTGGAAAGTGTGAAATAACATTCCAAGTGCAATGAAATTGCAAAAAAGTGCAATTCCACAATTATTTATTTATTTTTAGAGTGTTCAGTAAATGCTAAAACTGACCTGCCATGATGATTCTCCAGGTCATTACAAGTTCACAGATACCAAACATGTATAGATTCTTTTTTATGTAAGTGGTGAAAAAAAAATCCAAAGTTTGTTTAAAAAAATTAAAAATAACGCTATTTTCTGAGACCTGTAGCGTCTCCAATTTTCAGGATCTGGGGCTGGTTGAGGGCTTATTTTATGTGTGACAAGCTGACGTTTTTTATTGATACTATTTTGGGGTACATACAATGTTTTGATCACCCGTTATTGCATTTTATTGCAATGTTGTTCCTTGTTACACCATTTACCAATCAGATTATTTTTATATTTTGATAGTTTGGACATTTTTGAAAGCAGTGGTGCCAAATATGTGTATTTTTTAATGTTTTATTTTGAAAGGGGCAAAAGGGGGGATGATTTGAACTTTTAGATTTTTTACATTTTCTAATATTTTTAAAAACTTTTTTCTACTTTTTGCTTGCTTCTGTCAGGTTTGCCTTGAAATTAGGCCTTTCAGTATATTAGATCGTGCCAAATTAGGTAGAGCTTCGATCGAGGCAAGTGATGCTAGTAATGAAACAGAAGACAAGCAACTGTATGCAAATTACCAGGCATGGTTTATTGACGGTTTAGGGTCCATCTTTTATACCCTGTTTAGAGGGCGTATACGTGCATTAGGTAATGGTGTTTTTCCAGAAACATATTAGCAAATCATTTATTACAGTAAATACATTTTGTCACGTGCCATAGCCCATGTCAAGTTGACCAACTAATTATCTATCTAAGGAATTCACTAGTCATCATATGTTCCTTTCATGGACCCCCAAACTGTCGTCATTAGCAGTTATAACTTTATTACTTTACTGATTAATTGCAGGTGTAATCGTTATTCATCTATACTCATTATTTGCTATTCCCATCATTAAGGTGCTATTACTCTGATTATCCCATAGTCAACAGGAATATGTCTTGTTGGCTTAACCTTTGGTATATGTCATGTCATGTTGTTCAGTTCAGTCAGCATAATAATGTCTTAGTGGAATATAGTGAAATGATTTCTTAAAGGGATTGTTGTATAAGCTCTAGCATTAGCAGGGGTATTGGAGTGTAGAATATAGAAGGGTCTACCAGATCCCTATCAGCTCCCCCTTTTGAGAATAGATATGATTTCTACCCTAGATGTGGATGTGGGGGAGATCATATCCTTTTCTCACTTATACCATTTGCTCATAATAACTATTATTATTAGGAGGTCTCAGTCCAATATACATAGTCTTCGTAATGGAGGCATCTATCAGTCTCTGGAGTAGTCCTCTGATGCATGGGATACAACAGCAACCGCAGACGACGAGTATGGCTGCCACCACTGCCAGTGAGATGAGAAGGCTGGATACAAGATGCTTCCATCGTCCGAACCAGGAATCCAGACAGTCAGTAAACGGGTTGTCGATACCAGAATTTTCTGACAGTTCATCAGATAGTGATGTAAGACCCTCCAAAGCCTTGGTGATGCTTCCATCTGGGGCGGTATTATTTGGAATAAATGTGCAACAATTATAACAGGGTTACAGGATGATCCCCAAACTACAGATTTTATATCACAAGTCCACCGTGGACGTGCCAAAGCAACTGTCATTCTTTCCAAAAGGGGCCTTCCTGAAGCACTAACTCTAGCCATGGCTTCCTGTGGCCTATGTTTCCATGAAGCCCCCATATTCCATGCTGCCTCTTCCCATGAGTTACAATCCTCATTCCCAGGTCTAGTTATACATATAAATACTGCTGCTTCATCTATTTCTGTAAGAAATTTGTACACTGGATCACTGCTTTTCCTACCAAACTTATCATATTGACATTTTACTATGTGACATAAATCAAATCTAAAAGTAGCAGAGTTCTTTGATGTATCAAACCACATTGTTATTTCTGTTCCATTGTGGGTGATCTCAGCCATTTGTCCTGGCGATCCTGTCAATACCATCGGAAGCAGGAAAGTCATTCTACCGCTCCAGGACATTGTAGTAGTTTGCATGGCTCCAGATAGGCTTTTCCAAACCTTCACTGAGTAACTATAGTAAGTCAGTCCCCTGGAAACAGAATCAAAGACTTGTTTATGTACAGATGTGAGTCTCCTTTTGGAGGCTCTGAATACAGTCAATGGGGCTGTTGCACTGGATGTGCGATGTTTTATGACTACCAGCCCAACCTTGATGTTGACCCAAACATCATTGTCTTATTGCTGTATTGTCTTTGTGATTCCCAACATATACATGACACTCAAATGAAAATTACCTCTCCAGCAGGAAAGGGCAAAAAGGATTTCTCAGCTGTAGTGGCTCTTAGCATTCGGAAGGCTTCTGACCACCTGTAAAGAGTCAACACACATGAACACATACATTCCTACCTGTGTGGTAGTTGTATGAAGTCAGTCTGCCGTCATTGGAACAAATAGACGGGCTTAGACGTGTGTGTGTATGCGGTGTTCCCTATTCTACCTGTGTTGTGCACATGTGGGACAGACTTGTGTAAACATTTATGAAACCAGGAGCGAACCAGTCATGCCATCCTTGGGCAAGTGCATTTGACCATGAGCTTATTGTACCGCTATGCGGCACGAGAACCTCAGCAAGCATTTTCGCTGCCCTCACCATCCACATCTCCATTGTCCCCGTGCTCCAGCTTGCGACCAGATCTCTCGTCTCTCTTCCCCGGTGATTGGCCGAGTCAGAGCCTGCAAGAGACTGAAATCTAGCTGATTTGCATTCAGTTCTTACCATGATCAGTGGAGGTGTCTCAGAGGCCTCAGTTTGTCCTTCCTCCTTTGCTCATTCCTCAGCTACATGGTCTTCTCTCCATTGCTCTGAATTGCTGGATCTGGAATCTGTATGTATCCTTACCTGTACTATTGGAGACCTTCCTTGGGAGTGGCAAGGTTTCCATGAAGTGTTTAATGAGATGTTCATGCTTGACAGGTGTGTCTGGTGTGTAGCCCCTTTAAGCGCTTCAATGAGTGCCATCAACTCCACCTCTTTTGTGTGCACATAAAGAGGGAGTGGTACTGGGTTGTCTACATCATGCTGCGTGACTACTGTATATGCAGTGTGGAATCATCTGTCCTGTACCGGTGCTGCTTGAGCCAACTACGGAAAAACAAAACTCAAGAAACATTTCAAAAACATGTAATAAACTTATTTCATAATCCATAAGGGCTATATCCAATTGTTTTAAAACATTTGAAATTACTAATTCATATTTAAAATTTATTCATTCACTCTTAGCGAAAGCTGAAATTCCTTGCTGTTTCTTTCCCTATTTTCTCCTATCTCCCCACCTCTTGAATCCTAGTTTCATTAATCATTAAACCTGGATTCATAGACTGCTGCAGGTACAAGGTACACAACTGATAAGGATTACTTCCGTGAACAGACTAGCACGGACAGATTTCAGAACTAAATGAATACAGACATTATTAAAAGGTATCGTACAATTATGAACTTAAATTTATATTCTCATAATCAGTTTTACATTGTGCCAAACTTAATTGCCTTGTGTGTTGCTCAAATTCTATGATATATGTATACAGAGTTAACAACATTTTACTTCCTTGTTTCTATCGTCTTTTGCAACTGCTTTCACAAAAATCATTTCAATGCAGGTTATGCCTGCCTCTCTATAACAACTTGCGGTATACATTCTATAAACTCAACTTCCATTTTGCTTTCCTTTTCACACATATATCATAATGAACATTGGCACATTACAGGGTAAATCCATGCATCAAAGCAGACATTTTTGCTTTTGGGGTTCTGGAAATAATCTGATTAAAATCCAATCTCCAACAGGCACCCACCTCTCATTCGTTCTTCTTTTGAAACATGCACTTCCTATGCAGAATCTGCAATCCATGCAGGACAAATGTCCTCATTCACTCTTGTGACTATGTGTTTCACACTCAATTAATGTACCTCTACTATATCTTTGGTACCACTTGTCCAAAGATCATACAAATACCTAATGGACTCCCTTATACATTCAGGATTTTTATTTTGTGTCAAATCCTTATAACTTGCACACGCTCATTCAATGCATTCAAGGAGCCTCATATATCAGTCTTTCTCTGTCACACTCTACCACAGCTGTTTCACACTACTCTGTATTCTTCCTGTCTGAAAAACTCCCTTTTCTTCTGGTACCTCTGTGCTTCTGACCTAGTACTGCCTTTTTCTTGGTCTGGTTGATACCTGCCTACGAGCTGTGTCTACGGTGTTATTGCGTGTTTTTCCCCTCCCGTCCTTTATTCCTCACCCTGATTTATAAATAAACAAGGTGAAAGGACATGACATATATTTCCTCCCCTATTACACCTGGGGATATATTAATGAAGTGCTTCTCCGTGACCACTCCTATTCCAGTGTCACAGCACTTTACCTTACGGCCCGTCACCAGGGGATAGCACACTCTTATTAGCTTTTGAATATTCAGATGTTTTATGTATCAACCAGAAAACAAGACCAGCTAACAATAGGCAGGCCAAAGTTATTGCAACTACCTCAACATTCTTCAGTATCATGTGGGAGATGATAGTGCGTATCAGACAAGACAGAAGACAGACAGACTTATCCCCTTCTTTCAAGGTGCCAACATGTGGTCACCAAAAAGAAATGCAGGGAATCTAGCCTGAAGCGATCGGCGTTTTTGGACACCATACCTCTAGTTCTCTCCAAGAAGTGTACTTAGCTTGCTCCGAGTATCAGCCGCCCAAATGTAACCTCACATGAATCCTGGCAAAGCCAGTTAGCATAGTGAGGAACATTCTGAGTGACAGACCTAGCAGAGCAGTCTCATACCTTCAAGGTTAGTTTTTACTTTCACACTTCACTCATACACTAAACATGTAACATGACATAACAGACATACAAATAGCAGCAACAGAGAATAAAGAATCTAATATACTGTTAAGTATCCCGCAGGATATTCTACTTGTTCTTTGTCATTAAAATGAACTGGGTTTGGAAGGTCCCGACTATACTGTACCCTGGGTCCGGCCAGCAGCTTGTAGAACAGGGGAGACACAGAATTTGTATCTAAGAATTCAAAGGTTCTTACCTTCCCGGGAATTTCTGTGTGTCCTTCTGTCTCCTCTCCTTGTGCCGGGCCTTCAGGTACCGCTGGAGCCTTCTTCTTTCCCAAATCCCGCCCTTGGGACGCCAACTGTCAGGTTTGCCTTGAAATTAGGCCTTTCAGTATATTAGATCGTGCCAAATTAGGTAGAGCTTCGATCGAGGCAAGTGATGCTAGTAATGAAACAGAAGACAAGCAACTGTATGCAAATTACCAGGCATGGTTTATTGACGGTTTAGGGTCCATCTTTTATACCCTGTTTAGAGGGCGTATACGTGCATTAGGTAATGGTGTTTTTCCAGAAACATATTAGCAAATCATTTATTACAGTAAATACATTTTGTCACGTACCATATTCCATGTCAAGTTGACCAACTAATTATCTATCTAAGGAATTCACTAGTCATCATATGTTCCTTTCATGGACCCCCAAACTGTCGTCATTAGCAGTTATAACTTTATTACTTTACTGATTAATTGCAGGTGTAATCGTTATTCATCTATACTCATTATTTGCTATTCCCATCATTAAGGTGCTAATACTCTGATTATCCCATAGTCAACAGGAATATGTCTTGTTGGTTTAACCTTTGGTATATGTCATGTCATGTTGTTCAGTTCAGTCAGCATAATAATGTCTTAGTGGAATATAGTGAAATGATTTCTTAAAGGGATTGTTATATAAGCTCTAGCATTAGCAGGGGTATTGGAGTGTAGAATATAGAAGGGTCTACCAGATCCCTATCACTTCATAGCCTCCATAAAGCTGCGATCTTCTGAACACTTAGCTACATATAGCAGGGCTTTAGCCATGCTACGTGTAGCAGAAATGCACATCTGCTATGAACGCCAGCCACGCTACCAGCATGAGCACGTTAAATGCCGCTGTCAGAGATTGACAGTGGTATTTAACATGTTAAGGCTAGTTTCACACTAGGTCTGACCGACCGGCCGCACCGCCTATGGGTGCATGACTCTACATGCGACTTGTGTACCCTATCTTTAGCATTGGGTTCGCAGGCCGTAACCAGGTATGCAGGTATGCGTTTGCCGGCGCATGCGTCCTTTTGACGATGCGCCGAGCGCACCAAAATGCAACACTGTGTGTTGGGCGCAGGTCGGCTCACCGTCAAAAGGACACATGCGCCGGCAAACGCATTCCTGCGCACGACCTGCATAGGCCTGCGAACCCAATGCTAAAGATAGGATGCACAGGTCGCATGCAGCGTCATGCGCCCATAGGCAGAGCGATCGGGAGGAGGACCAGGCAAGGGCGGAGCTTAGCAGGTCGGTCAGACGCTAGTGTGAAACTAGCCTAACAGCTGTGGGTGGATTGCTATGTCATTCGTGGCTGTTAGGGGCACATGACAGCTGATCAAATCAGTTGTCATGCTGGAAAAGGTGCGGGATCATCGCCCTCATCAAAGGGGGATACACGACATATGATGTGTATATATACATTGTATTTTGTGAAGGGTTTATATAGGTATGTTCATCGGCAGAAGCCACAATAATCTGGCAGACTACAAAGCAAAAAACTATTATTAATATCTACTATGTACTATTTTACCAGCATTCTTTTATCCTTGGTCAATTAAAAGTTACAGTGTGTGGCTCTGTTCTCAGTTGTATAGAAGCCTTTTACTGTTTGATTTGACAGCAAGCATTGTATTTTTCAGAGCACCTATCTATTATTATCTGTGCATTTTCGATGCTGGGTGGGACTGTCATTTCAACAGCAGGTGTCTCAAACTACATTTCTTAGCATGCTTTCATAGCTTAAAAAATGATCAAGAACACGTGCAGCAGCTCCATTACACAAACACTATTATGTTTTGGGATTTGTGGTTTAAGAGATGGAAAATGTCCTACTTTTGTATTAAAAGGCAATGCTGTACTTCACTGACTGCTGCTGCTCCTTTGAATATTGACTAATTCCTAAAGCTTATTCCACTAGAGGGAGCTGTTTGAGCACATTCAGGGAGAGCTGAAAATAAATATACTGTTGCTTTGCATAATTATTAGTATGGCTCATATAATCTATATACATATAAAATAAACAGCATTCGTTTTGAGCATAGCTTATAATCGATGAATAAATGATATATTTTCTTAGTATGGAAACCAGTGGTATGGAAAACTTCCTTTCAAAATGAAATGAATATACTGTATTTGTAGGAACCATAATAAACCGTGCAAGTGACTAGGACTGCGAGGGTTAAAGTTTTCTACAACAAAGATTGTTATTAATGATCAGCAAACTTGCTTTTATAAGGTATTATCGGAGCATACTCGGGTGCTAACCGAGTGTCTTTGACGTGCTCAAATAAAATGTTCGAGACCCCATGCTTGCAGGTTCAACAGCACAACACATGCAAGGATAGCCTAACAAACAGCCAATCCCTGCTTGTGTTGCTGTCTAACAGCCTCAAGACATGCAGCCACGAGGACTCAAACAAATTTTTAGAGCACGCCGAAGACAGTCAGTTAGCACATGAGCAAGCTCGGATAACTCCTTATCCCATCACAGTTGCTCAACACTAATTGTTATTTTTGTGTAGCATATCCAGGATGTCTAATTGATTTTGGAGCTATGAGGGAGGGTCATAAATGGGATTATAACTGGAGGGAAGGGATCAAGCCTGCCTATTGGTTTCCACTGTTACCTCAAGAGAGGAGCATCATCATGGCCATTCACGATGTTAGATCCCATGGAGAGGATTATCCTTCCTCAAGGAAATGCTGGTGCGATGCCAGCAACATGAGGAGGGCCACATGGTCAGCAGCTGCTCGGAATCAATGGACACATGTGGCAAGCTGCATCACCTGTCTTGTTAGCTGTCCCATCCGTCGCCGAGCTGCATGACCGACCCGTGCCAGAGACCCTGAAGTCATCCAGATGTCCCAATGTTCTGATCCAGATCCTGATTTGTGTACTATGTTATTAATGATTACCATCAGTAACTGATAGCTGTTTTGCTTACTAGTCTTATAGTCATGTAATTTAGAGTTCCCTTTCTTTGTTCAAAATTTATAACGTATTTGCTTGTTATGGACTAGCTCAAATAGGGACTTTCCCCTTCTAAAATTATTTATCCCCAACGGTTTCCCTTTGTCACCAATTTTATAGGTAACACTGATTTTTGAGGTCAAAATGGTTCAAATCTCCAGCAGAAGGGTTCCCATCTACTGACCAGAGAAGGATTTGGTCTCCGCTCAAATTGGTTTACTCAAATGTGACCCTTGGCGTAATTCCTCCAGTCCCTTTGCAATTTTTTAGCTTTTTTTTAATGATTTCATTCTCAAATTTATCACGTTTATCAGTGGTAGATGTATGGGGATGTAGATGTCCCTATACTCATTAAATCATGGGGTGATCAAACAATTCCTAATGTATAAAGAACTGAATGCTGTTCAAATGTTAAATGAAATTATCTGCCGCAATAGGGAAGGTGATTGTTATCGTAATCTTAAAAAAATGCCTCAAAATTGCCAATGAGCATTAAAAACAATTGAGATTATAAAGACCCTTATAACATTGAGATTGCACAGACCTTTTTTAAACTTGATCACACAGATAGGTGTGACTTGAAGCAGTTCAGAGTAGTGGAAATCATAATACCATACGGATGATAGGGTAAACACTCCACTCAAAATGAGTTTAGTAGTCTGAGTGGTGCAGTCAAATGATGGTGTTTGTTGTGCTGCCAAAAAACAGCTCCGGACAAATTATTTCCACACTGTGAAGCTGCTCCTCTACGACAGGAAAGACAGGCTTCGATGGTTTAGCTTTCCTCTAGCCATCAACATGTGAAAATAAACCAAAATGCCTCAAAATTTCCAATGAAAATGAAAAACAATTGAAATTGTTCAGGCCCTTATAAAATTGAGATCACACAATCCCTTATAAACTTGAACGCAGTCATTCACAGCTTAGCATGCACAACTAGAAGAGGTGAGTTGACCACTCAGCATATGTGCTGTGACATTCCTCGAATAGAGCGCCCTCTCTTTTGGCTTATTTTCACATGTTTGATGGGTAAGCAAAACGTTAACCCATTGAAGCTTGGCATCCCTGTCAAAAAGGAGCAGCATACCTGTGTGGAAATAATTTGTCTGGGGCTGTTATTTGGCAGCACTACAAACACCATGATTTGTCTGCACTTCCAAGACTACTACCCTCAATTTAAGTGGAGTATTTATCATATCTTCTCTATGGTATTTTGATTTCAGCTACTCTGAACTGCTTAAAATCGTACTTATCTGAGTGATCAAGTTTATAAAGGTCTGTGCAGTCTCAATTTTATAATGGTCTGTACAATCTCAATTGTTTTTAATGCTCATTGCCAATTTTAAAGCATTTTTTAAGATTTCAGTAACAATCACCTTACCAATTGCGGCAAATAATTTGATTTAGAATTTGAACAGCATTGAGTTCTACAGCTCTGGCAAAAATTAAAATACCACTTTAAAATGTTCAGTTTGTCTGAATTTTCTCTTTATAGGTATTTTTTTGAGTAAAATGTAAATTGTTCTTTTAGTCTATAAACTTCTGACATCTCTCTGAATTTCCAAGCAATAAATTTTGTATTTTTTTCTGACAAAAATGGTCAGAATTACAAAAATCCCAGTGCTTTCAGACCTCAACTAATGCAAAGAAAACAAGTTGTAATTATTTAGAAACAACAATACTAATGTTTTAACTCAGGAAGAGTTCTGAAATCAATATTTTGTAGAATAACCATGATTTTTAAAAACAGCTTTCATGCTTCTTGGCATGCTTGCCACCAGTCTTTCAGACTGATTTTGGCGCAAAAATTTAAGTAGTTCTTCTTTGTTTGATGGCTAGTGACTATTCATCATCCTCTTGATTACATGCAAAGGTTTTCAATGGGGTTCAGGTCTGGACAGGGTTTTGATGTGGTGGTTAGAGATAAGAGACTTTGCCTCCGGGAGGGTCGAGTCGGGTTTCGGACCACCCGACTTTACCCAAAGTCGAGTCAAACGAAATCGGCCGACTATCGGCAAAAGTCAGAGTTCCAACCGAATCCCGACCCCAATGCAAGTCAATGGGGAA
Source organism: Oophaga sylvatica (assembly GCA_033576555.1). Classification (NCBI taxonomy): domain Eukaryota; kingdom Metazoa; phylum Chordata; class Amphibia; order Anura; family Dendrobatidae; genus Oophaga; species Oophaga sylvatica. Next base: position 116,083,997 of record JARQOD010000004.1, read on the forward strand.
TAAAAGTCGGCAGTGAGTGGAGGACAGTAAACACACCTACAGTGCACATTTCAATGCCAACAACATCAATTCTTATTAATTAAGCTTGTCAACCTTAATTTACTTTATAATAATAGTAACGCATTGAAAACTGGGGGTTATTTGGCTAAAGTTGTGGGGGGGTACAGCCCAGTTAGGGAGGTGGAAAAACTGGCATATGTTGAGGTGTAGGCTGGACGTTCAGCAGCTGCAAATGGAGGAATTGGAGAAGTCGGAGGAAGAGGAGGACAAAGCGAGCCATTTTGCTGGCAACCTATGTGTCATCAGGGGAAGGTGGTACAAAATCCTTTGAAACCCAGGGATGGTTTATTTTAATGATGGTGAGATCACCTACATTTTGGGTCGACAGCCGGGTCCTTCTTTCTGTCAGGATTGATCCAGCTACACTGAAGACTCTTTCTGATAGCACACTACCAGCAGTGCAAGCGAGCTCCTTTAAGGCATATTGTGCCAATTCAGGCCAGGTGTCCAGTTTACAGGCCCAGTAGTCAAAGGGGAATGAACTGTGAGGGAGAACATCGATAGGGGAGGAGAGGTAATTTAGTACCATTGTTGACAACTGCTGTCTCCTGTCTGTTGCAATCGATTCAGTATTACCAGTCGTGTGAGCGGTACTCGAGAAATCAGTCCACAACATGGTCATGAAACCCTTGTCTTCAACGCCACTTCGGCTGTGTGCACCACGAACACCTCTTCCATGTTGCCCAGTACGGCTCTTGTTAGAACCTGCACCGCTGCTGTGTGCTGGGAATGCCTCTAACAAACGGTTTACCAGAGTTGCTAGTTTGTTCGCCAATATTAGCTCTAGGTTCTCCTGTGGCATGATGTTCTGTAATTTGCCTTTACAGCGTGGATCGAGGATGCTGGCCAACCAGTAGTCGTCATCCTTCATCATTTTGGCAATGTGGGGGTCCCTTTTTAGGATCCGCAAGAGATAATCACACATGTGGGCCAATGTTCCAGGTGTTACTGATGCACTGCCAGTCTTGGGTGGAGGAGCACTTTCTGCCAAATCCACATCCCTCCAATCACGCACAAACCCTGTACCTGACCTTGGCAAGCCAACATTTTCTCTTGCCCCTGAGAGGTATCCTCCTCCCCAAAATAATCATCCCCCTCATCCTCCTCCTCCTCTTCTTTCTCTTCTTCCTCCACCTCATCCAGGACCTTTCCCTGAGCAGACAATGCCTGACTGTCATCAATGCTTCGCTCCTCCTCCTCCTCCACTGCAGACGCCTGATCCTTAATGTGTGTCAAAGTTTGCATGAGCAGACGCATAAGTGGGATGCTCATGCTTATGATGGCATCATCTGCGCTTACCAGCCATGTGCATTCCTCAAAACACTGAAGGACTTTACAGAGGTCTTTCAGCTTTGACCACAACTCGATGTCTGTCCTCAAACTGCCTGCCCATGTATCCTCCCACAACTGCATTACAGCCTGCCTCTGTTCGCACAGCCTCTGAACCATGTGCATGGTGGATATCCACCTTGCTGCAACGTCTAGGATTAGGCGGTGCTTGGGGTGAAGGAGCGATCGCTGCAGCATTTGCATATGACTGGAGTCTACGAGCGAGCGATGGATGTGCGAGCACAGTCTTCGCACCTTATGGAGCAGGGCTGGTAACTCTGGATAATTATTTATGAAGCATTGCACCCCCAGGTTCAAGGTGTGAGCCAGGCAAGGTATGTGTCTGAGTTTTGCAAGGGCTATGGCCGTCACAAAATTACGGCCGTTATCACTGACTACTTTGTCTGGCTCAAGATGTAGACTGCCCACTGTGTGTCCGTTGTCGCCCAAAGACATCTTTAAAACAGCCTGCTGACGCTTACCATTAGCTGTTCGATAGTGGGACACCTCGTGTGCAACATTTGCAGCTGTGGATAGAGTGCTCGTGCGACTGCGCTCTGTCGACGAGCTTTTGCTTCTGGAGGAGGAGGAGGGTCGAACACCTACCGCCAACTGTTGCCTATACCGTGGGCTAGGCAACACAGTCCCACCGCCGATGTCCCCTGTGGAGCCTGCATCCACCACATTCACACAGTACGCAGTGATGGACACGTAACGGCCCTGGCCATGCCTACTGGCCCATGCATCTGTTGTGAGGTGCATCTTTACACTAACTGATTGTTTGAGTGCATGAACAATGCGGTCTTTCACATGCAGGTGGAGGGCAGGGATGGCTTTTCTAGAAAAGAAGTGCCAACTGGGTAGGTCATAGCGTGGGACAGCATAGGCCATGAGCTCTCAGAACGCTGCGCTTTCAACCAAACAGAAGGGCATCATCCCTAATGAGATCAGTTTGGCAATGTAGGCATTCAAAGCCAGTGTACGCGGATGAGAGGATGAGTACTTTCTTGTCCTACTCAGATTGTCTGCTAGGGTGAGCTAGACTTGAGAGCTGCATATGGTGGAACTAGCGGTGGACATGGCGGACTGAGAGGGGGTTGGTGATGGTGGTGGTGGTGATGACCTAGATGCAGTCTTTCGTTGGAAAAACATTGTGATTCCCTGACTGCTTTGGCCTTGTGACGACACCACAACATTTCTCACTGGTGGTGTGCTAACCGGTGGGCTTACAGTGGGGGAAGTGATGTAGCGTTGCTGGCTACCTTCAGTAGGAGCAAGTGCACGTGTGCTACCTGAGGTTTTGTAGTCCGTCCACGCTTGCAAGTGCATGGTATTTACATGCAACTGGTATTCAAATTTAGGAGATTTTTCCCTCGGCTAAAGGTCCTTCCGCACTTCTTACAGATAACATTTGCCGCATCAATAAGATTTTGGTCAAAAAAGTGCCACACTGCACTATTCCTACTATGGGATAAATTTTCAGGGCTTGCACGCTGTGCTAATTTGACCGTCTGGCCAAGCTGTCCTGCAACTCTTTTGGTTTTTTTAACATGCTTTTGGACTGCTACGGGCCTGCCAAATAACCGCAGCTGCGATTTCGATGCCTGCTGCGGATCCTCCTCCTCTTCTGAGCTATTGCCAGCGGCACCCTCTTCCCCCACTAGATGCCAATCAGGGTCAACAACTGGGTCATCCATCACCTCCTCTTCAATTTCATCTGCACCTTCCTCTGTGTCACCGTGTAAGGTGGTATAGTATGCGGAAAGGGGCACCTGAGTTTCATCAGGGTCAGAATCTGGCTCAGTAGACTGCAAGGGCAATGCCGTGCTCTGGGTGAATGTACCAGCAGAATCATATAGCACTGGCTGTGCATCAGTGCACTCCATGTCATATTCATCTTGGACTTGGGAATTCAGGATTTCACTTCATAACTTAGGCATTGTATGTGAACAGAGCTCCAGGGAGTAATCTGAAGTGTGGCCTGCCGCATTCCTTCACTTTTGGTGGGGGTGAAGGACACAACGAAAGGTGTTGTTCCTGACCAGGAGCCTGCACTGACGACTCAGTGCTTGCAGTTTTTGAAACTTCAGAAGAGGAGGCGATAGAGCTGGAGGCTGTTTGTCAATGTAAGCCAAAACCTGCTCCTGATGCTCCGGCTTTAAAAGCGGTTTAACTACTCAAGAAAAGGTAACCTTCCAGGCCTTCTGGAGCCAGGCGATGATGCAGGCTCAACACCTCCTGCCTTAGGTGCTATTGTGCTTTTGGCACTACCAGCAGATGCACCACCACCACCATCAGTACCAGCTGCCCCCCCCCCCCGCCCACGTCCATGGCCTCTTCCACCATACTTCCTTATGTTTGGGAAAATGTACCAAAAATACCAGCAGATATATGGTACTGTATGAGGAGCGTACAGCTGTATACGGTGTAGGAGAAAATTTAAATCTTCGTATTTATTTCCGGAGTCACACCCAGATAGTCAGCATGTATTTGTCCGTGATACCAGCCTGTACATGGTAGTGTGTGAGGAGCGTACAGCTCTATACAGTGAGGGAAAAAATGAATGATCGGTAACTGTGAAGAAAAAAAGAATAAAAGTATTAGTGCTGTGTAAAAAGCAGTCTGCACAGCAGTGTACACACAGCAATACAGCTATCAGGCAGCCTAACAACCAGCGCTGCTGCACACAAGAAAATACTCCCCTGTCACTGCACACTAACTGTACAGCAGAATTGCTATCAGCACAAGCACATAGAAACTTCTTATATCTTTACAGCCCTAACTCTCTCCCTACTGATAAACAGCAACCTCTCCCTACTGTTAAGATCGGCAGAAGTAAAATGGAGGTCGGCGGTCAGGGCTTTTATAGACACTATGACACCCCCCAAAGCAAGCCAATCACTGCAATGCCCTTCTCTACAATGGTGGTGGACGCTGCACTTGTCATCTCATTGCCCACACTGTACGTCCTTGCTCATTGGTTGAAAAGGCACCTGCAAGCATTCTGGAAATCCGACCTTGGCACTCGTTTTGCCGACTGCATGGCCGACTTCACACGAAACCCGACTTTGGCTAAAGTCGGCGACTTATGAATCTGGCCGACCTGTTTCGTTCAACTCTAGTGGTTGTCTCTTAATTTTTGCCAGAGCTGTTTATACATTAGGAATTGTTTGATCACACCTTGCTTTAGTGGATGTACTTTATTACAATTTTTTGCCAGGTAAATTTATTGTATAGAAATTTCATTTTGGTCTTTCACCTGAATGAAATAATTTTCTTGATAGCTTGAAAGGTCTTAATTATTAATGTGGTGTATAGTCACAAATATCTAAACAAGTCCAATCTTACTAATTTTCTAGTTTACCTAAACAAGTCCAATCTTACTAATTTTCTAGTTTAGAATCTCCCCTATGTTCTCAGATGTAACCGTAGGAGATTTCTGATTCCTGCACATGGAGTATATTAAGAATCAGAGCTCCATACGTGAATCATAGATTCAGCTGGCTGTGGGGGATTGGTTTCTGATCCATTATAAATAGCCCAGGTGGAATCTGGGTCTTTATCAGCTAATAGTTTATGAGAGATGATGGATCTGTTTCTTCAGCTAAAGGACAAATTTATAAATGACATCCAGCAAAGGATTGATATGTTTTTTTTACGAGAAAACTTTAATGCCCCATGGAGACCAAGAATGCTCTTTAGATCCTCATTTCCTGATGATCCTGAGTTCACTAACAACTCAGAGGAATATATGCCACAATGCTTTGAAGGGATTTTAACACGGACCAGAAAAGCCGCATTGATTTTAACCCCTTCATGACAGGAGGTATTTTCGGGTTTGCATTTTTTGCTCCCCTTTTTCTCAGAGCCATAACTTTTTTACTTTTCCGCCAATATGGCTGTTTGAGGGCTTGTTTTTTGCGGGACGAGTTGTAATTTTGAATGACACCATTGGTTTTACCATGTTGTGTACTAGAAACAGGAAAAAAATTCCAAGTGCGGTGAAATTGCAAAGAAAGTGCAATCCCACATTTGTTTTTGCTTGGCTTTTTTACTAGGTTCACTAAATGCTAAAACTGTTCTGCCATTATGATTCTCCAGGTCATTACGAGTTGAGAGACACCCAACATTTCTAGGTTCTTTTTTATCTAAGTGGTGAAAAAATATCCAAACTTTATTAAATAAAAAAATTGTGCCATTTTCCGATATCTGTAGCATCTACATTTTTCGCGATCTCGGGTTGGGTGAGAGCTTATTTTTTACGTGCCGAGCTAATGTTTTCAATTATACCATTTTAGTGTAGTAACGATCTTTTGATCGCCCGTTATTTGCATTTTAATGCAATGTCATGGTGACAAAAAACATAATTCTAGCATTTTGACTTTTTTTTTCTCACTACGCCATTGACCGATCGGTTAATTCTTTTATTTATTGACAGATCGAGCACTCTGAATGCCGGCGAACCAAATATGGTATGTTTGATTTTTTTTATTGTTTTTTTGAATAGGGCCAAAGGTGAGTGATTTGAACTTTTATTTTTTAAACTTTTTTTTAACTTTTTGCATGCTTCAATAGTTTCCATGGAGACTAGAAGCTTCCATTACCCGATCGGCTCTGCTACATACAGACATGATCAGATCACCCTATGTATAGAATTACTCACTAGCTATAGACCAACCATCGGTGGCACTCTCAGCAACCTGTATTGACAACCATAGAGGTCCTCCAGGAGGATCTGGGTTTCATGCCAGAAACGTGACCTGCGATTATGTGACGGGTCCCCGGGCGGATTTTTCTGGCACGATGGGTGGATTTCTGGCCCAATGGCCAGAAGAGCGAGTTAAAATTAAGCTTTTGACAGCGTTTGACGCGTCATTTAACGGGGTTAATAGCCATGTAGGATCCCAATTCCACACGCATTATTCTGGGCACATTTCAGCTTTCAAACAGATGACATGTCTTGGGAAAGATGTGGGTCAGTGCCGGAGCCCACATGAAAAAGGAGGTAGTCCTACTTCGGCGACTATTACACCTGATTCGTAAAGGGGTTAAGGGATATTGAAACTATATGGAAAAGATTGGATTATTTGGAAACTGTAGGAAATATTTGCATCTCAATACATTTACCACTGATATACTTAACCCCTTAACCCCCAAGGGTGGTTTGCACATTAATGACCGGGCCAAATTTACAATTCTGACCATATCTATCTATGAGGTTATAACTCTGGAACTCTTCAACGTATCTTCACGATCATGAGACTGTTTTTTATCGTGATGTATTGTACTTCATGATAGTGGTAAAATTTCTTTGATATTTCTTGCGTTTATTTATGACAAAAAATGAAAATATGGCGAAAATTTAGAAAATTTTGCAATTTTCAAACTTTGAATTTTTATTCCCTTAAAACACATATGTCTACTTTACATCAGCACAATTTTGGAACCAAATTTTTTTTTTAGGAAGTTATAAGGGTTAAAACTTGACCAGCGATATCCCATTTAACAACAAATATACAAAAACCATTTTTTTAGGGACCACCTCACATTTGAAGTCACTTTGAGGGTCTATATGGCAGAAAATACCCAAAAGTGACACCATTCTAAAAAACTTCACCCCTCAAGGTGACAAAAACCACAATCAAGAAGTTTATTAACTCTTCAGTGCTTCACAGGAGCTGAAGCAACATGGAAGGAAAAAATGAACATTTAACTTTTTAGTCACAAAAATGATATTTACAACAATTTTTTTATTTTCACAAGGGTAAAAGGAGAAAATGACAGATAAAAGTTGTTATGCAATTTCTCCTAATTGCCAATACCCCAGTGGGGAAAACCACTGTCTGGGCGCACGGCAGGGCTCGAAGGGAAGGAGCGTCGTTGACTTGTTCAAACCAAATTGGCTGGAATTGAAATTGGACGCCATGTCCTTTTGTGAGAGCCCGATGTGCCTAAACAGTGGAAACCTCCTGTAAGTGACCCCATTTTAGAAACTAAACCCCTAAGGAACTTATCTATATCTGTGATACACTTTGAAATCCCAAGTGCTACACAAAGTTTTATAACGTAGAACAGTAAAATTAAAAAATTATATTTTTTTCACAAAAATTTTTCATCCAATTTTTATTTGCCAAGGGTAACAAGACCCCAAAAGTTATTGTGCAATTCATCCTGAGTACGCTGATACCCCAATATTGGGGGTAAAAACCACTGTTTGGGTGCATGGCAGCCTCGGAAGGGAAGGAGCGTAGTTTGACTTTTCAAACCAAAATTGGCTGAACGCCATGTCGCGTTTGGAGAGCCCTGATGTGCCTAACAGTGGAACCCCCCACAAGTGACACCATTTTGGAAACTAGACCCCCTAAGGAACTTATCAAGATCTGTTGTGAGCACTTTGAACCATAATTGTTTCACTAATGTTTATAATGCCTGGGGTGTGAAAAAAAATTCCACAAAAATTATTGTTTATTCCCCAATTTTTTATTTTTTCCAAGGAAATTGGACACCAAAAAGCTGTTGTCCAATTTGTCCTGAGTATGCTGATACCCCATATGTGGGGGAAACTGTTTTTGGTGCACGGGGCTCGGAAAGGAAGTAATTATGTTTTGGAATGCAGATTTGATGGGTGTCTGTTCAGTTTGCAGAGCCCCTAATGTGACTAAACAGTTGAAACCCCACAATTGACAATGACCACATTTTGGAAACTAGACACCTGCATAACTTATCTAGATCGTAGTGAGCACTTTGAACCCCCAAGTGCTTTCACACAAGTTTTAATGCCCGGGCAGAAAATAAAAAATCCATTTTTTTTCCCACAAAAATGATCTTTTAGTCACCAATTTTTTATTTTCCCCAAGGTAACAGGAGCAATTGGACCCCCAAAGTTGTTTTTCCACTTTGTCCTGAGTACGCTGATACCCCATATGGTAGATAACTACTGTATGGGCACATGTCGGGGCTCGAATAGAAGTATGACATTTTGTAATGCAGACATTTGATGTAATGGTCTGCGGGTGTCATGTCACAATTGGAGAGCTCCTGATGTGCATAAACAGGGAACCCCCCACAAGTGATCCCATTTTGGAAAACTAGACCCCCAAAGGAACTTATCTAGAAGTGTGGTGAGCACTTTGAACCCCAAGTGCTTCACAGAAGTTTATAACGCCCAGGCGTGAAAATAAAAAAAAACTTTTTTTTCCACAAACATATCTTTTATCCCCAGTTTTTTATTTCCCAAGGGTAACAGAGAAATTGGACTTAAAAAGTTGTTGATCAATTTGCATGAGTCCACAGATACCTACATATGGGAGAAAACTACCATATGGGCACACTCGCGGCTCAAAGGGAAAAGTGACGGTGTAAATGTATGTGTCAGTTCATATAGCGTCTTGTGCTTGGGTCGAGGAAAAACAAATGAGAAACAGGTTTGATATAGAAGGACTTGTATTACTTCATACAAGTGGCAAAAAGGTCACACAGTTTGCAGGTACAGAAGCGGAGACACAGCAGGCAGTAACTTTAAGCTCGCAATAACTCTCCAAAAAGGGTTAGGATCTCTTCTCTGTTACCGAAAATTTCCCCTGCAAACGGGGTTTTCAAATGAGGTTTCCAAGTCCACAAGTGTTCCAAATTCCTCAGTAGGAAATAGTGGGTACAAGTCAAAGGGTTTCCAGGAGTCGGGTCACAGGCTCACTGCGGCTTGATTCTGAAGCACTGATTGTCGCTGAGGCTGCAAGAGCAAGGGAGAGAATCAGGGGGGAACATAAAAGCTGAAACTCCATTTGACTGGGGGCAAGATAGCTGCGAAAGACAGAAAGCAAATGGCCCCGCGAAAAACTGGTTTCAAAAACTGTACAAAGAACCTTACAGCGGTTTGGATTGCAGATTTTGGTGGAAGAGTTTGCAGGTGTCTGTCGCATTTGGAGACCCTGTGTGCCTAAAAAAGGAAACTTCCACAAGTGCCCCATTTTGGAAACTAGACCGCCCAAGAAACTTATCTAGATGTGTGGTGAGAACTTTGAACCCACAAGTGGTTCACAGAAGTTTTAACAAAAAGCCATAAACATAAAAAATTTTTTTTATCCACAAAAATGATATTTTGCCTCCAATTTTTTATTTTTCAAGGGAACCAGAAGAAATGGCCCCCAAGAGTATTTGTGCAATTTGTACTGAGTCGATGAAACCCCAATTTGTGACTTTGGAAATGACTTTGGTTGGGGTCCCTCTGGTGGTTTGGGTATTGAACCAGTGTTGAATAGTAGAAATCCACCCCTGCGACGTGACTGGCAACGGGAGAGCGGATGGGCTAATAAGGAGGTGCCTTCCCAAAATCCCGCCTGTTTAAATTGTTTTTCCTGGTTATTTGGAATCGCTGTTTCTTGCCTTCAATGCTACTTTCAGATATTATTTGCTGCTTGTTTCATTGTTTTGCTATTTCCTTTTTTTGCCTGCCTTTTGTGGGGTTACCCGGGTTCCCCCCCCCCCCCCCCCCCCGGGCCTGTGCCCTCTCTTTTTTTTCAGTACCCTGTTTTTTGTTCCATTGCTCTGTCCCTGCTTTGGGGTGCGGTTTAGCAGCTTGTTAACAGCAGAAATCTAAATTTAGCGGGTGGCGAGATCGTGTGGTCTCAGCATTTTTTGAAACAAAGTTTGGAAATTTTCTAGGATTTTTGCTGAGTTGCAGATAGTATTCTGTCCTGTCCTTTATCTAGGCAGTATTGGCCCCACGTTTGCTTACTCTATTTTTTCCTGCGTTTGTGTTTCTTCTTGTCCAACCCGCCATTATATGTTTGGGGGCTCCTATTCCTTTGGGGCTTCCCGGGCATTAGCTTTCCTGTTTATCTTCAGGGTATTAATCTCCTCCGGCTGTCCGAGGGCTAGTCCCGCAATACTCCCCGGCTGCTTCTGTTGTGCGGTTACTAAGGACTGCAACCCTTATTCCCAAACTCTGGGTGTTGTGCCTTGGGGATTTTTTTTCCTGTCCGTCTCAGACCAAATCATAAAGAATCACCGGCCTGACTGTTAAATTTTATGGACCAGAAAAAAGGGAAAAAAAGTAAAAAAAAAAGTAGTATCAGAATTTTTTCTTTTTTTTTTTGTGTTTTTTTTTTTTTATCTCTGGGGCTGTAGGAGAGTTTTTCTGCCCTGGAAATCAAAGCATTGCCGATCGTGTGGCAGCTTGCGCGAAGTTGGAGTATGCAATTACCCCCCGTTTCATGTGTAGAACCAAGATCCCCCTCCGGGGTTTTTTTTTTTGGGATTGGTCGACCCCCAGGACGGGCTTTTTCCCTGACCCTGGGGATCCTTTTCTGATGTTGATTTTTTTAGGTCTAGGTGTTGACTGAACCAATGTTCTGACAAGCGAGAAAACCTTGTTTGGCATTGAAAAAGGTCAGGAAGCCGCAGAGCAATTGCAAAAAGTGAAGTGGCAGCCTTACAAATGGGGAAGAAGCCCCGGCAGCTCTGTTTCGAAGGGTCGGAGAAAAGTAAAGCGTTATGGTGGGATTTCCTGTTCCCCCCGGCTCAATGACTCTTTCTTGGCTATTCAAAAGATAGACGTTACGTGAGCGGAAAAAAAAGCAAAGGTGAAATGTGGTGAACCGACCCCCAAGAAATGTAAATTTTTTTTGGGTTCAAAATTTAAAGCTTATTGTTTTGGGTTTTCTTTGGTTTTTTAACCCCCCAATCCTGTTTTTTTGGGTCGTGCTGTGGCATTTGGGGTTTTTAAGTGTTGTAAGACACTCCTTTTTTTACAGTCTCAAGATGTCCCCCCATTTGGCTGATTTTTTTAGTGTTTGTAGAGAGTCGCTCTTACCCCCCCATAGGAGTTATATGGGAAAGAGTTATCCCTTTTTTAAAAATTTCCCAAGGATGGGGCCTTTTTAATTTTGCCCCCAGCAGATCTAGCGACGATATCAAGGTCTTTGGAAGGGATCAACCCTCCTCTCCCCCTTGGGCCCCTTTTCTTTGTGCCCCAAAAAGGGGATGTTCATTGAGGCCATTATGACTTGTCCCCTTTAAATAAGATCACTGTTAAATATCATAGTTACCCCTGATTTCTGTTTAAAAATTTTCAGATGAAAGGGGCCGTTGTTTACCAACTGCCTTTTGGGGGGGTAAAATCTTATTGATCAACCGGAGATGAATGGAAACGGTTTTTTTAAACCCCCCGGGGGGATTTGAGTCCCCATGATGCTTTTTGGCTCCAAAACCCCCCTTCATCTTCCATCTTTCTGAACGTTTTTCCCCGGGTTTTTTTGGTAATTTCTGATTGTTTTTTTGGGCAATTTTGATTTTTTCCAATGAGGGGGTTCTCAGTGGAAAATTTTCGGAGGATCCGGATTTTGAAGAGAATGCTTTTTTTTTTAAAATGATCGAAATGCCCTTTTGGGGGTTTAAAAAGGTTCTTTTGGATTCATTTTGTCTCCTCGCTATTAAAATGCCCCGGGAAATTTTTAGGTCTTTGTGATTTGGTTAACCCACTTTAAGGCCTTCAATTTTTTTGGTTTTGCAATTTTTATCGTAAATTAATAACAATTTCTGGGGTTTGGGGGTGAATATCATTTACCAAAGGGTTTGAGTGGTGAATTGGCCCCCTAGGCATTTTTTTGCGTTTCAGGACAAAAGCGGGATTAATTCTGCCCTTTTTCATGGCCCCAATGTTTCCCCCCTTTTTCGGGGGAGATGTCTTCTGAGTTTGGTGCAGGAGCCGTTTTCCCCCAAAGGACCTAAAAATTAATTTTAAACCTTGTCCTTCTTCCCCAAAAAAAATTTTCCCCAGCGAACATAATTAAAATGGGGGGGAATTGGGAAAATTATTGGAAAAGTGGGTTCAAAGGGGGGAGACTTGGGTTGGAGGGACCAAAAACATAAAGTTGTTTCCACTGCCACAAAAATTGATCTATCTCGAACCCAAGCGATTAACCCCCGCAGGCCGGGGTGGGCCTTGTTTTTCACGCTTTTAACTTTGGGGCCCCCCCCGGGTCAAGAATGAAAGGGGATGCCCTTCTAGATTTCCCCTTTGGATTCTATTGATGTATGACCTACTCCTTCTAAAGGGGGGGCGTCTTTTTTTCCGATCTCCCCCAAATTTTTTTTGAGACCCCGGGGAGAATTTCAGGGGGATAAACCAGAACGTTGCCCTGCGGGAAATTGTATGTCCCAACCAAGGAAAAAAAAAGTTTGTCTAAGTTCATTGCTCTTTTTGGTGGACCCCCGTATTTTTGGTACTAAAGATTTGGTGAGTCGCCCTTTTTGGGGGGCCCCTGCTTTGTCTCGGACCAGGAACTTTTGCAGCCGGGGGACTTTTCTCGGCCAAACCTTGCTCCTCAAGTGGATTGTTAATGCCATTGCCAGTCCCAAAAGGGGCCCAGGCCCAAAATTTTCTATGGATTTTATTTCCGACCTCCTGTCTCTCAGGAATGACTGTGATGGTTTTTTTCCAAGTCCCCTTTGTCCATGCCAAGTTCCCCCCTTTCCGAGTTGGTGCCTTTTTTAGCGGTGGTTCTTTTCACGGCTTCCCGAAAACTTGTGTCTCAGAGGACCAATTTTGTTCCAAATTTTTTGGGGAATTTTTTCAACAGGGAGTTCAGCTGTCTTTCTCCTCGTTTTTTTCCCTTTAAAAAAATGGACAGACGAGAGAAAAACCAAACCTTGGGTTTTTTGGGTTTTTTTTTGTTGCGACGGGTGACTGGTTTTTTTGCCTTTGGGAAATTTGCTCTGAATAATGGCTATTCGCCTCCTTGATGTCTCCTTTTTTTGCAATTTGGGGGTTCTCCTGGTTTTCCGGGCGGTAAAAATTCTGTCTGTAGGGGTTGACTCTATGTGGAGGAAGCAGCGTTTTGGATAAAAAAGTGGAAAAAGTCTTCTCTCGGGGGGGGGGCCCAGCTTTCCAACCGGCAAAAGGGCTGGGGTCTCTTTTAAAGTGGAAGACTTGATTTGGTTGTCCTCAAAAATATCTTAAAAGGTTGCATCTCCCAAAATTAACCAAGGTTTTTATTGGACTTTTAGGTTTTGGAAGCCCCTTTAATCCAGTTTCTTTCGTTTGGCGCTTCCACCGTTTAAGATTCATAACGTCTTCCCAAAAACTTTATTAAAAGGGGTTTTTGAGCGGGGTTCCAGGCGGCCCCCTAGTGTTTTGGTTGGGGAAAAATTTGGAAAAAAGTGGAGAAGATTTGGATTCTCGCTGGCTAGGCGAGACTCCAGTTTTGGTTAAAGGGGGAAAAGGGTTTGGTCAGGAGGACAATTCGGGTGTTTTTTCTGAATCCCCGCGAGAAATTGGTTGCGCCTTTCACTGGGTCACCCCGATCGGCCCTTGGGGCCCGGGGGGGGACCCCTCCCCCGGGGGGGGGATGTTGTGGCATGTTGGAAAGACTTCTGAGTTGGGGCTCCCCCGGTGGTTGCTGAGGGAATTAAACCCTGTTGATAGAAATCCATACCGCGCGATAATGGCAACAGAGAGACAGCTGGGTGATGTAAGTGAGTGCCTTCCCGTGGTCCCCCGGTGATCAATTTTTTTCCCCCATTTGGAAAACAGCTGTGTCTTGCCTTGTCTGCCTTTCAATAAATTTTTGCTGCTTGTTTCTATCGTGTTTCTATTCCATTTTTTTTTCCCCGCATTAGGGGAGTTTGGGGGCCCCCCCAGGTGCCTTTGCCCTTTTTTTCAGTACCACGTTTATTTGTTCCAGCTCTCCCCCTGCTATTTGAGCGGCTGCGGGTTTTAGATTGATTTAGCGGGGGCGAGGTTTGGGGTTTTCAGAATTTTTTTGAAACAGAATTTTGGAAATTTTTCTAGGGTTTTCGGTTGCTTTAAATTTTCCCCTGTCCTCCCCTATTAGCAGTTTTTTGGCCCCAGAGTTTGTCACCTTTTTGGCCTGGGGGTTTGTTTCTTTTGTCAACCCCCCATTATATGTTTGGGGGCTCTTTCCCCTTTGGGGGCTCTCCCCCGGGGCTTAGTTTTGTTTCATTGGGGTGTATAATCCTCCTTTTTGGCCGGGCGTCTAGGCCCCGTAGGACGTCCCACGGCTTTTTCTAGTGTGCGTTAGCTTGGGATCTGCAACCCTTATTCCCAACCCTCTGGGTGTTCGGCCCCCTTGGCTTTTTTTTCCCCCTCCTTGCCCCCAAATATAACCCCCTTTTGGGGGGGAAAAAACTAGTTGGGGCGGGGCAGACTGAAGGAAGGAGCCTTTTTGTTTTTTTTCAACCAAATTGGAAAAATTTAGCACCCCCTGTCACAGCAAACCCCCCCCTAACCCCCCTAATCCAACCCTACCCAATCCTAATTTACCCCCACCCCCAACCCCCCCCTTAAGGGAAAAGGAATAAATACAAATTTTTTAAATTTATTTTTTTCCCTAACTAAGGGGGGAAAATTTTTATTTACATCATAGCGGGTTTTAGTTTGGGGGCTGAAACACCTAAAAAGATGCTTTTTATTCAAAAAGAGTTTTTCATCCCAAAATTTTAGGCTTAAAAATTTTTTTTTTTTTGGCCCCAAATCCCCTTTGGGGTTTTTTTTTTGGGGACAATTTAGCTTTTTTGGTATCATATTTGGGCCATGAAATTTTTTTTCGCTTTTTTTTTCATTTTTTTGGAGGCGAATGAACAAAACCCGCAATTCAGAATTTGTTTTGAGTGGGGGCGTTTTTAACATTCTGATGTGTAAAATATAAAGCAATTTTTTCTTCGGGCAGACATTACGCATACCTATTTATATCATTTTTTTTGGCGCTTTTTGCAAAAAAAACAATTAAAAATCAAAAAAAATTTTTTTTTCTCCTTTATTCTGCGGCTTAACTTTTTTTTTTTTCGCTATGAGCTGGGGTGGCTCATTTTTTTTGGGCTGATTAATTCCCGACTGCCCCGGCCCGGAGCAGAGCAAGCGGTGCAAGAAAAATGCAGCCAACACTCCCCACGAGTCTGGTGGAGTGCCAAAATTCAATGCGGACTTGCCCCTTTTTCTCGATTGTGATCCCCCCAATAGGTAATTTCAAAGTAAATTTAGCAAACATTACAAAGGGGGGGCTGTCACCCCTTTGACCCCCTAAAATTAATAGGGCTTAAGGTTATAGACTTCTTTAAAACCTGCTGTATCCTCTGACAATGCTTTTTGTTTTTAAATCATTTTTAAACCCCAACCCCCCGTTTTATAGGGCTTGGTGTTTTTTTTGCTTCCCTTTTTCCCCGACCCTAAATTTTTTACTTTTTCCGTCAAAAAGGCCCCCTTTAGGCTTTTTTTTTAAAAAGAGTCGTGCCTTTTAAAATGCAAAAAAAAAATTCCAAACGTGAAATTTTCCCAAAAAAATT
>JARQOD010000004.1:116099786-116221036 GCA_033576555.1 Oophaga sylvatica
CAAGACGCTGGGAACTACGTCTCTGCTGAGCAGGAACCACTGCAGCCGGAGATGGATAGGGATCACAGCGGGAATAGCTTGAGATTCCCCCTGTGCAGGAGTAGGAACTCGAACCCTAACATATGTATATATAGATCTATGTATTATATATACACTGCGCAAAAAAATAAAGGGAACACTCAAATAACGCATTCCTAGATATAAATGAATGAAATATTCTCATTGAATACTTTATTCTGTACAAAGTTGAATGTGCTGTCAACATAATCACACAAAATCATCAATGGAAATCACATTTTTGAACCAATAAAGGCCTGGATTTGGAGAGACCCCCAAAATGAAATTGGAAATAAGTCAAAATGAAAATCAAATCAAGACAAAATTAAAGTGGAAACAAGTCAAAATGATGCTCAGTATTGTGTGTGGCTTCCATGTGCCTGTATGACCTCCCTACAATGCCTAGGAATGCTCCTGATGAGGTTGCAGATGTTCTTCTGAGGGATCTCCTCCCAGACCTGGACTTAAGCATCTGTCAACTCCTGTACAGCCTGTGGCGCAACATAAAGATGATGGATGGAGCGAGACATGCTGTCTGAGATGTGCTCAATCGGATTCAGGTCTGGGGAACGGGAAGGCCAGTCCATAGCTTCAATGCCTTCATCTTGCAGGAACTGCTGACACACTCCAGCCACATGAGGTCAGGCATTGTCCTGCATTAGGAGGAACCCAGGGCCAACTGCACCAGCATATGGTCTCACAAGGGGTCTGAGGATCTCATCTCGGTACCTAATGGCAGTCAGGCTACCTCTGGCGAGCACATGGAGGGCTGTGTGGCCCTCCAAAGAAATGCCACCCCCCACCATTACTGACACACTGCCAAACCGGTCTTTCTGAAGGATGTTGCATGATATGTGGGAAAAGGTTGAAAAGTTCCAGGTGGCCGAATACTTTCGCAAGGCACTGTATATATACTGCATATATATATATATATATATATATATATATATATATATATATATATATGTATATATACAGTAGATACATATGTAGATATTTATATTAGGCTAATCTCTATCAAGTCTTACCTAGCACTTGTCCCTGAACTGTATATCCAGTTGTTGGCAGCCTGTTGGTTTTGGTTTACTAAACTTGATCACAAGGGAGGTCCTATAACTTGATTTGAAACAAAGAAGGGAATGATTGGAGGAAAGCAATTAATAAAGCTGAAGGTTGCTTTAAAGTAACTTGAGATGCCTTACAGGCTAGGTTGTTGGACAAAATGTTGTGATACATGACCCCATCCATCCTCCCTTCAATATGATGCAGTCGCCCTGCCCCTTTGCAGAAAAGCAACCCCAAAGTATGATGTTTTCCATAACTTGATTCAGGGTTGGGACAGTGTTCTTTGGATCGTATCAAATACTTATTTTCCCCACTGAATATTCCAGAATATATTGTTTCCTACCAAAGAACGTAGATAATTTCTAAATTTAAGGTGAAGCATACCCTCTTCATGGAACTCAAATTTAAAGCTGCTCCTAAAAGAGAGATATAGTTTTCATGAATTATTGACAAGCCATTGCTTCTTCACTTTGAAAAAACTAACCTATTCATGATTTCTAAATAAAAGGATGATTTTAAACAGCATGGTAAAAAACCATTGTAATTGTTTAGTTACTTTGTAAATCACCTGTTTTGGATCCCAAAAATGGATTTTTTTTTTCAATTCTAGTTTAGAACCCATTGCTTCTTCACATTCAAAACAGCACACCTGCTTCTAGGGATGGGAGGACCAGTGGAAATTCTGGTACTAGAAGAGTACCCTAACTTCCAAAAGAACATGAACCCCATTAAAAATAACGGATACCCGAACTGCTTAAAAAGAAAAACAATTCTCTCTCTCATAACAGGCATCTATAGGCACAAATAGATATCCATAAAATGTCTTTTTCCATTTTTTACTTCCACACAGGGGACTTGACAATGTGATTTCTTAGTTACTTCTCTAAAGTGCTGTGATATCTTTGTATTTCAGTGCATTAGGTCAATGTAAAACAATCCCTCTTCCTCATTTCTGAAATTCAGAATTGAGAAGTATTTCTGTAAATAACAATATACTTCATTTTGGAATAAAAGGAAATGAAGACAAAACGAGAAACAAGCAAACAACTTATCACAGTGTACAGAGACTCACATCTACAAAAAGCCATGTATTACAGGAAAAAGAAGAAAAAGATTTATTAAGCACAAAGTGGTTATTAGTAATTCACTGGGGACTACTTTCTACCACAAAAGCAGTTCTTTTTATGAAATTAAGAATAAAAGCAATTATGATTAAATGAAATCCAGCTGTATCAGCATCATTACTTTTATAATTATTACAATACTGGCTTCCTTATTATACACTGTATGCCGAATATTTTACTCCATCTGTCTCATACATTCTTAGAGCTTGTGCCTAATGGAATTCCATTATGTGATGTATTAGATGCATATAAAGCCTATTTACTATGCATCCTGTTTGTATAACGATTCTTGAAAGCAAATATATAGAAATATCCATGCAGCTGGAGTAACTGTATACCTTCCTATTTTCAGCACCATGAGCAGGGAGTCAATTCATGTCAATATGTCAAAGTACTTGCACAAAAGGTCATTGATTTGGAAGACCATATTTTTTTTGTCTGTCCTAATGTCATCATTTTAAAGGTACCCTGCATGTTTTTTGCCATGCAATTTGATGACAGCATAATGTAGGGACAGAGACCCTGATTCCAGCGTTGTTTCAGTTTGCTGCGTGCAGCAGTTGTGAATCACAGTTTTCTCTGCAGCGGATCTAGAAGAGCTCAGAATGCTGAGCTGTGTATGACCCTGCCCACACCACTGATAAGCAGCTATCTGTGTACATTGTATGTAGACAGAAAGCTGCGGTGGGAATGATTGGACTAGGAGACATGAGGCCAGTTGTCCTTAAGTAATAATTTCCTGCTGATAAAACATTAATTGTATTGAAAGAAAAACATGCAGCCCAGTAAGTGACAAATCACTGGAATCACGCTCTCAGCCCCTACTTCATGGTGCGCTCAGATTACATAGCAAAAGCCTGCTGACAAATTTAATTTAAAGAGAACCTGTCACTTGGTCAAAAGTGACCAATTTTTCCTCTTACTTTATTCCTTCTTCTCCCTGAGTATTTCTGTTTGTTTTTTTAATCTGCCGCATAATTCCGGCAAATTTTTATGATCCTCACCAACTCTTTCGTAGCTCTGTATTATTACAAGCTACACAGTTTTTTCCAACTAATGTTGTGATATGGTATGTCCCCGAGATCTTAAATAAAGAAGGTCCAAAAATACTGGAGGGCAGCAGCATTTGAAGTCCAGCTCAAAAACTGGATGTAGGGCACAAAGTTTATGGGTTGCATACATCTGTTGGTAACTAGTGTTGAGCCACCCCCGTAGTGTTCGAGTTTGGTTCGGTTCGCCGAACACCTGTGTGTTCGACGAACTGTTCGTCGAACTGTTTGTTGAACACCGTCGAACACCGTTAAAACCAATGGCAGGCAAACAAAAACACATAGAACCACATAGAAAACACTTCAAAGGTGTCCAAAAGCTGACAAACTGTTCAGAAGACACAACTAACACATGGAAAAGTGACAAGTACATATAGTCATGCGAAAAGAAAAGAGGTGGAGGAGTAAAAGGAGGGGGAGACACAGATATAGGCATGTCATGCCCTTCTAAAACCAAAAAAGTGCGAAGCCGACACGGCCATTCCGTTCCTGCCCGTGCGACCTGCGTGTCGCCGGGTTTGTGCCAGAGCTGCGGTGGACCCTGACGGCCAGCCCACCTCTCCCAATACTGGTGCCTGTCGCTGGTGGGTCAAGCGAGCCCCTGCGGTGGAGGCAGGTCTAATCTTTTTAATTTAAATTGTCTCTCTAATTTGAATGAGTACACTTTAAATCCTTTTACAAGGATCTATTGGAGGGCAAGTCTCATGCCAGCAGCCGTGGTAATTCCAGCTCCAGTAGCGTCCAGTAAAGCTGCTGCAGTTAAAAAGCTTTTATAAGGATCAAGCATGACGGTCCATCGCAAGGCGTCCTACCGCCACTCACAGACCCTGTGCCTTGGGGTGCCTCCCTGATGTTCTTCGAGTGTCCCGAGGGCCCAAAGCATTTGCTTTGAAAAAATTACGTGTCCAAAGTACAGGTGGTGTAGCTTGCTTAACAGCTGGGTTAATCCGCTGACTAGCAGACACTGCTACTAGGCCCAAAGTATTGTTTGGGCTAGATGCAGTTAAAAATGTGTGATTAGATACTCTCATTGGATGCTGAGAAAGCATTTCATAGAGTCTCCTGGCACGCCATATATTACTCTCTTAAAAAGCTTGGGGTAGGGACCCTTTTATAGCCAAAATCATGGCCCTGTATTGCAATCCATCAGCTAGGCTGAAGATAAATGGAACATTATCATCACCTTTCATAATCACCAATGGGACAAGGCAGGGATGTCCTCTGTACCCTCTCTTATACATCCTAGTGATGGAGCACCTGCTCTCATCAATTCACGATAACCCCAATATTAGGGGGATTGAGGTGGGAGGCACCGAGTACAAGTGCTCTGCATTTGCTGATGAATGATGTCTTAGTATATATCACTCAACCACATATATCCATCACTGCTGTTATGGCTGAAATAGATCACTTTGGTACATGGTCAAATTTTAAAATCAATGCAGCGAAGTCTGAGTCCCTCGATGTTTCCCTCCCCAAATCCATACAGGATTCCATCCAGTCCAACTTTCCCTTTGCCTGGCCCTCACAGGGTATCAAATACTTAGGAATTCGTATTCATAGAGACCTCTCCCTCTATTTTTTTTTAATTTTGGGCCCTTTATTGAACAACTCCATAGAGATCTTACTTCTTGGACGGTGAAGGATTTTTCCTGGTTCGGCAGAATAAATATACTAAAAATGAACGTCCTACCTAAACTCTTATACCTCTTCCAAACCATTCCCGTGGTAATTCCCTCAAATTTTTGGAAAATACTACGCAGTAGCTTATGCAGATTTATCTGGGAAAGTGGGCGTCCACGCATTCGGGGGACGTTCTGATCAGACACAAACAAAAGGGGGACCTTAGCCTTCCGGATTGTAAAAGGTATTACATGGCAGCAGTACACACTAGAATCCTCGACTTCTTCCATCATTCGGAGGGGAAATTGTGGGTCAAAATAGCTCAATCCATTTGTCCTAAAGCTCTTACCACTCTCCCATGGTGCGCCCATTTAATTGTCCCCTCTCTTGGCCTCTATGTCATATAGTACTTATGCACTGCTTTGGCTTTGAGATCCAAAAAAAAAAAGATTATCCTCAATCGACCCCCAGGGCCCTTGCTCCCAATTTCATATAATCCAGATTTCCCACCAGGACTATCTGCAAATACATTTCTCGGTTCAAATAAATCCCATCCGATATTATTTTCTCATGTCATCTCCAATACTTTGCTGCTCCCCTCAATGACTAGATTCAGGGAAGAGCCACTTCCCCAAAGGCAAATTTTGAATATGGCCAGTTACAACACTTCTATTCAACTGTGAAGAAGCGCACACATTTTCATAGAGATCTCACAAACTTTGAAAAATTGAGCCTATCATTGTCACCCCCTACACACTCCATCTCCCTACTGTATAAACTCCTCATTGCTCAGGTAACTGACAATAGGCCAGGATTCTGCGGTGCATGGGAAAGGGAACTGGGGAAGTCCTTCTGTGACTCACAATGGGATAAATGTTTCTTCCTAACACATAAAACCTCAATAGGGTCCAAAGCTCAGGAAACCTCCTTCAAAATTATCTCTAGATGGAAACTGGGTACCAGCAGTCCTTCATAGATGGTACCAGTGGTGTCAGATAGATGTTGGAGATGTGGGGAGGGGGAAGGGATAATGTCAAACATATGGTGGGCATGCTCTATAGTAAATGCATTTTGGGCAGAGGTGGTTCCCATGATTGAGAAAATAACTGGTTGGACTATCCCTAATACGCCCGAAGCCCTCCTTTTATCAATGTTACCAATAAGTAAACGTAGTTGTAAAAGCTCATCAATAGGCTACCTAATACAGGCGGCTAAGAATGTCATTGCACGACACTGGAAAAGCAGAGACCCACCCACTGTGGAGGAATGGTTTGCGCAGATCTCCCTCCTTAATAGGATGGATCATATGATTGCCATCTCACCTGCTGATGTTGACAGATACTGTGTGATTTGGAGGAATTGTATTGATTTAAAAAACTTGGACGCCTACCATCAAGGCCCCAACTAAAGTTATCCGTGATGTCGGCACAACAATGATCATAATCGCACTGTATTGATTTGTGGTCTGCCATGGTCCGCTCCCTCTCTCTCTATCTTTCATATTGAATAACATGCTTGAAAATCTCCTCCTCATTCCTTATCAGTTTGCAAAGCTCACTTAATCATTTTATTTGGGGTAGGAAGAAGCCAGAGTGGCTCAAAATGTTCTTTATAATCAAAATATTTATGGTGGAGCTGGACTACCAACATTTCGTCTTATTACCTGCTAATCTGATCAAACAGAGCTGTTTTTGGTGGCCTCATAAAAGACCTTCCAGCCTGGTACCATTTAGAACTTTTTTTAATTAACTACAAACCTCCCCATTTGTTAGTATTAGGTTTTCTCTTAAACAAGCAAATTCCTTATAGTTCCCACCCCATTTTCCAGCCCTCCATTGAGGCCTGGAAAAGGCTTGCTAACCAAAAAATCCATATCCTCAAGAATATTCCATTATCTCTTATCCATGAATCTAGGGGATTGGTCTTGGACCCTCTCTGGCTCAAACTGGGTGTTAAGAAACTGGGAGATATCTATGATGGTTCTAAATTCTATCCTTATTCTTTTATTAAAGAACATTTCCATTCATCCTCCCTATCATTTTTTCACTACATTATTCTCAAGGAACAAATTTATGTCTTCCTGCAAGTGCGCCCTCAGATTTCTGAACCGGTTTTAAATTTACTTTGCAACTTAGATCATAAAATTTTTTAGAGTCTTAACTACGTTTGCCAATGGTTTAACCACAGCACGCAGTTGGTCAAAACACAAAACATGGTTAAATGGGAGTCGGAACTTCATTTAACGTTTGACCACTCTGAATGGGTATATACATGGGAATATGCATCTTCTCTTTCTATGGCCCTTCAAGAATCATACCACAAACTCCTCACAAGGTGGTATTTTACTCCTGCTAGATTATCTAAAATTAACAACATTCATTCACCTAATTGCTGGAGAAACCGTGGTCGTTATGGTAATCTCCTACACATTTTCTGGCAATGCCCGAAAATCCGTCCCCTCTGGAAAAAAGTTTTGGGTCTTATTAATGCCATCTCTTCTAAACAAATTCTACTAACACCTCAATTGGCTCTTCTCACACAAAATACTTAAAAAATTGACCCACATTTGAGATTATTAATAGTCCACATCCTACTGGTAACCAAAAACAGCATTGCTCTCTACTGGAAAAAATCAGAGTCACCCTCTTTTCAAGACATTGTTGATAAAATCAAACTTCATAAATAGTTTGAATATAAACTAGCATTGGTTAATAACCACTGCGATGAATTCTTCAAAAAATGGTCCAAATGGATGGAATTGTTTCCCTAATATACAAAATCTACTTGTCTGTTTTCTTTCTTATTAGTTCATTTTATGTTATAAACTTTGTCACTAATGTACTATAGTTACAGTTTCATATTGTTTCCTCCTTCACTGCCTTTCCTGCTTTTTCCTTTCCATTTCCGTGTATCTCACTCTTTCCCTTCCTTATTCCCTATTGTTTTTCTTCCTGTCCTTGAAAATTTGAATACAATTATTGGAAAAGAAAAATACATGCTTGATCTGGATATTGATGGAAAACCCTCCCTGTACCCTCCAATGTACTGTTGTTATGCATACATTTATAGTTATGCTACCCCTTTTACTACGTATATTGTATTTTCTTGTACTTTTTCACCACAAAAAAAGAAAAAAGGAATTTGCAAAAAAAAATTTTGAATTAGATCTACAGGCGGTGGCTACTCCATTGACTAGCAGACACTGAAGCTTTGGAGCAGACCTCTGATTCCCAGGCTATAGTATGAGTAAACAGCTCAGTCTTGACACTCAACCATCTGTGTTACCCCAAGCCATAGTATATGTAGTTTCTTACGGTTAAAAGGGGGGGAAAGACCAACCCACCTGTAATTGACGATGCCAACGTCACATAAAACACAGCAAGGGGACTCCAAAAAGAGTCTCCATTTTTTCCAAAAATTTGGGGCACAGACACCACTTAAGTAGCATCAATTGCCCCAGAGTTGCTTAAAATGTTTGGTGAGGTAATTTTAACAAATCCTCAAGCTTTTACTCTCCCCAGGATGACACAGGGGTAGAAAAGTCCTTGCGGATCCATGATTTGTTCATGTTTATGAACGTGAGTCTGTCTACATTGTCAGTGGACAGCCACGTGTGCTTATCTGTCAGCACACCACCAGCAGCGCTGAACACACGTTCAGAGAGAACGCTGGCTGCGGGGCGGGACAAGATCTTCAAGGGTGAGTGGCGAGCTCCGGCCATTTATCTAGATTGGAAGCCCAAAAAGAGCAAGGGTCCAGTGACACAGTCATGGCTTCCATGTTCAGTTGGAGATACTTCTGTACCATAGTCTCTTGGTGTTGACTATGTGTCTGACTTCTTGTCTCCTGTGGCCTTGCAAAGGATGGGCTAAAAAAGTGGTGAAAGGATTCCGCAAAATTGCTGTTAACACCAGCAGATACTGTGTTTCTGTTACGGTTTGAGTGCTGAAGACTCGACAGTCCCACGGTTGGCAAGTTAGAACTGTGAGATTCACTACGTGCACCATTGGTGTTTTGTGGAAAAGCACATGTAAGATTCTGCAACAGTCTCTGCTGATAATCCTGCATGGGTGAATCCCTTTCTATGGCAGGAATTATTTTGGCAAATTTACTTTTGTACCGGGGATCTAACAGTGTGGCTACCCAGTAGTCAGGATTATTTCAAATTCTGACAATTCGAGGGTCATGTTGCAGGTAGTGCAGCAAGAAGGCACTCATGTGTCTTGTGCATCCAGGAGCATCAAGTCCCTGTTGTGTTGGTGGCGAGGTAAGAATCCTGCTTCCTTCCTCTGCCCTCTCCCCCCTACCTCGCACAACAGAAATGTGATCAAGGTCTCCCTCATCTGATGAGTCTTCCATGCCCATCGCCAGTTCGTCCTCCACTTCTTCCTGGGCTCCTGCACCTTCCTCACTAGTTTGGCTGCTACCATGCATCCTGGTTAATCCCTCTCCCCCACCCTCCCATGCCAGCCGCCTTGGTGCTGCCGACCGTCTGGACCTTGCAGATGTTAGCCCTTCCGCATACAACTCCTCCTCCTCTACTTCCTCCAGCTCTTCTTGTTCCAACACCTGACTCTGAATTCTGTTTAACATGTGTTCCAGCATGTAAATCACCGGAATAGTCATGCTGATAATGGCATCGTCAGCACTAAATATCTTCGTGGCCATTTCAAAACTGTGCAGAAGGGTGCATAGGTCCCTGATCTGAGACCACTCCTCCAGCGTGATTTGCCCCACCTCTGGATCTTGATGGCCCAGGCTATAAGTCAGAATGTATTGCACCAGGGCTTGTCGGTGCTGCCACAGTCGCTGCAACATGTGCAGAGTTGAATTCCACCCTGTTGGCACATCGCATTTTAGCCGGTGAAGTGGCAGGCCCAACGACTTCTGTAGAGATGTAAATCGCTGAGCTGCGGGATGGGAACGGCTGAAGTGCGCACACAGCGACCATGCACTCTGCAGAAGGCCATGTAGTACGGGATAATGGGCTAAAAATTGCTGGACAACCAGGTTCAACTCGTGAGCCATACAAGGCACGTGTGTGACATTGCCCCGGCGAAGGGCCGCACCCAGGTTTGCTGCTTTGTTGCACACGGCCTTCCCTGGTTGCAGGTCCAGAGGAGACAACCATTCATGAAACTAGTTCTCCAGAGCTGACCACAACTCCTCAGCTGTGTGACTTACATGTTCCCAGACATTTCAACCTTAAAACCGCCTGATGACGTTGAGCCCTGCTGCCAGCATAGCAAGGAGGTGTGCAGGATCCCTTCTGCGCAGTTAGAAAGCCGGTGGCATGACCTGACAGGCTTTGGGTGCAGGTGAAGGACCGAGAGGAGGTTGAGGAGGCAGAAGCAGTGGAGGAACTTCGAGATAAAGAGGATTGATGCATAATTTGTGGGGACGGAAGACTTGTACAGCAGCCCTTGTCCTGCTGTCACCATAGTTACCCAGTGCCCAGTCAGCGACATGTAACGCCCCTGTCCATGCCTACTCATCCAAGTGTCTGTGGTGAAATGCACCCTGTCACACACTGAGTTTCTCAAAGAAGCAGTGATGTTGTGTGCGACATGCTGGTGGAGCGCAGGCACACCTTTCTTTGAGAAGTAGTGCCGACTGGGCATCTGGTACTGGGGCACTGCGACGGACATAAGGCCTCGAAAATCCTCTGTGTCCACCAGGCAGAACGGCAGCATTTCTGTAGCCAAGAGCTTGCAGATGGTGAAATTCAACCTCTTTGCTTTCTTATGGCTAGGAGGAAATGGTCTTTTACTTGTCCGCATCTGAGGGACTGAGGGCTGGCTGTTGTACATAGATGGGGTTGAGTAGGGTGTCCCTGGACAACTGACGGTCAGTGAGGAATATGCAGGCGCAATACTTAGGTTGCCTTGATCCAAAGTTGGTGCTCTCGATGTCGGAGAGCTCTCAACACCAGCTGGTGTTTCCACTTCCAAATGAAATGATGATGACCTGCCAATCAGACTGGCTGTTGCGGGTAAAGAGGTGCCAGGTCTGAGTCTCAAAACAGGTCTGACTGCTGTCCCCCCAGTCACAGAGGATGAAGGGGCTGCGGTCGAGGATGCACAAGATGGGGCAGACGGTGGTTGGCCCGGCCCGCTAGGCCACATTGTAGCACAGTGAGCTTGCCATTGCAACTTATGCTTCATATCCATGTGACGGTTCATGCATGAAGTACTCAAACTATGGATTTTTTGGCCTCTACTTAGCTTTTGGTCACAAATGTTACAGATAACATGAGTTAGGTCATCCTTATCGATATTAAAAAATGGCCAGGCTATGCAAGGCTTAGATCCCATGCGACCTGAAGAGCCACCACGACTTGTGGTCAGAGGCAGAGTTGTGGTTGAGGATGCACTTGGTGACGTGCTTCCAGTACTGTCCAGGAAGGCGCAACCTGACCTCATCATCACTAGAATCCTCCTCCACCTCCTCTGCTGACCTCATCGACTGGCTGACTGTGGGTTGACAGTAAGTGGGATCTGCAACCATGTCATCATCACCCTGTGTGTTCTCACACCCGTCGTCCTCAGAGCCAACCTCTTCCTGCCCTGACAAAGAACTCAAGTTGTCGCTGAAATCAGGTATTTGAGTCTCATCATCGTCTTCCTCATTGTCTCCACCAACAGGAGTTACAGTTTGGGAACTAGGGTCTACATTATGCTCAGAAACTTCTTTATCTGGTCCTGGATCCGACTCAGAAAGATTCTGGGAATCAGTGCAGATCATTTTCTCATCTGGATTCACAGAAGCTCTGGAGATGACCTCTGATTCCCAGGCTATAGTATGAGTAAACTGCTCTGCAGACTCAACCATCTGTTCTACCCCATACTCAGACGGGCAGCTGGAGACTTGGGAGCTGTGAGGAAGCAAGTGCGATTGGGGTGACACCTCTGAGGACTGGAGTATTTGTGGTGTTGAAGTTGAGGTGGAGGAGAGCCAACTTAAAGGAGCACTTGATATCTGTTGAAGCACCTGCTGTTTTTGTGCCTCATCTGGAATTTGTAGCGATGGGCGTGGCCGTAAGAAAGGGATCGTATCACATTGTCCACTAAAAGAAGTAGACATCTTAGTTTGGCTGGAAGATGTTCTTTCTTCTGCAGATGTTACTGTTGCTTTAACACCTACCCCACGGACACAACCTTTTTTTCCCTTCCCAACATCCCTACTCACCTTTCCACCAGCAGCAGGCCTTTTGCCACTCATTTTGGTGGTTAACTAATTCACAACTCTGAAGTTGTTTGCACAAAAAACGATGGATGGAAACCGAGCAGAGCTGAGTGGCGAATTTGTGGTACTAGCCCAAAAGGATTGGCTGGGTTAGAAGCAGTAAAACAATTTTATTAGATACACAGGTTGTGGAGCTTAGTATAGATGGCCTAATAGAATGAGTACCACACACTGCTACTATGCCCAAAATTATTGTCCAGGCAAGATGTAGCTAAAAATTATTTTTTATTTGAACGCTGGTGGAGCTTTGTATAGATGGCCTAATAGAATGAATACCACACACTGCTACTATGCCCACAATTATTCTACAGGCAAGATGCAGCTAAAAATTCTTTTTTATTTGAACTCTGGTGGAGCTTTGTATAGATGGCCTAATAGAATGAGTACCACACACTGCTACTATGCCCACAATTATTCTACAGGCAAGATGCAGCTAAAAATTCTTTTTTATTTGAATGCTGGTGGAGCTTTGTATATATGGCCTAATAGAATGAGTACCACACACTGCTACTTTGCCCACAATTATTCTACAGGCAAGATGCAGCTAAAAATTCTTTTTTATTTGAACGCTGGTGGAGCTTTGTCTAGATGGGCTAATAGAATCAGTACCACACACTGCTACTATGCCCACAATTATTCTACAGGCAAGATGCAGCTAAAAATTCTTTTTTATTTGAACGCTGGTGGAGCTTTGTATAGATGGCCTAATAGAATGAGCACCACACACTGCTACTATGCCCACAATTATTCTACAGGCAAGATGCAGCTCAAAATTTGTAGTTATTTGAACGCTGGTGGAGCTGGCAAAAAGAGATAGGAACTGCTGTAACCTAGCCCTCATAAGGGCTGCAATTACAAATAGTCACTACTCCCAACCTATCTGTCTATTTATGAAGAGCACAAACCTGCCTGCTAAAAGTGCTAGGAACTGCTGTAACCTAGCCCTCAAAAGGGCTGCAATTACAAACTAGTCCCACTCCCTACTCCCTAAACCTTTCAGTTGCTTTAAGTAAAATTTTGCTTCAAATTTGCTGATGCACAAGATAGCGCTCACAGCAGCAGCAGTGCCATCTAACACTGAGCTGCAGCAGTAAGAAAATGGTGGCGACGGGAAAATGGCTGGGTCTTATAGGGCAAGGACATGTGACATACACAGCCAATGACACATGCCCTTGCTTGTGTGAAAAAAAAAAAAATTCGCTCCGTGTGTGCGCTGCTGATAGGCTGACAGACTGCACCGCCCACTGGAAATGCGGGAAAGAGAAAAAAAATGGAGATCTTCATTATTTCTACAGAGATCCATCCCATGCCCCTCCCCCCGCCCCGCTGTACACTCAAACTGTGTATTAACAATGATTCTCAGCATTACTGAGAAAAAATCCAGTTACGATTTTGGTGCACGAACAGTATCGAACATAACCTCGAACAGCCGGATTTTTTCCAAATCGTTCGGGTTCGTCGAGCGGCTCGAACACCGCCCAAAACAGCTCGAATTTGAAATTGGCGAACAGTTTGATTCGAACACCGCTCATCTCTATTGGTAACGTGGTTCAGAACAGAAATAAATATTACTAAAGAGCAGCAGATTCACTCGGTGATGGTTTACAGTGCAATTCCACTCTTAGGGCAGGTCTTTGCCTCTTTTCTACCTACACACATCACTCCATTCCTCCTCTCTACAGGGGAGCACTCTACTTGATGCACCTCCATTAGTAAGTCTTCTGGCAAAGTCTTTCTTCGTTGACTGCAATCAGGTAGCACCCCAATCCGTTACAACTTCGGCTCCATCCACTTCCATAAAAGGCTGCTCCTCAAGATGTATCCCCTTCTTGAGATTATACAAGCTCTAGGCTCTTCTGTTCCTGTAACTTTTACATGAAGGACTGAACTGCTACTCTGACAGCTCCAAAATCACTGATCTGATATTTAACCAGTGACTTTGGCATAGTAACTACTCTACTCACTCTTATTAGCTGGAACCTTTAACTTTTTTACATGCATCCAACCATCTCTCATTCCACTTCTTCCCTCCCTGGGTTCATTAACAAGCTAAATATCATACTGACTTTTCAGTAGTGACGTAACATAGTAAATTGTGGTATTATTGAAATTATTCTTGCTGCTGCTTCATGATTAAGAAGTCAAATTTTAAGAGAAACAATCCCACTTTGGTGTATTAAATCAGAAAGGAATAAAAGTGGGCACCAGCATACTTATCTAACAAGACCATAATGATTTCTAATTAGTTGACTGTCTTAATAATAATAATCTTTATTTTTATATAGCGCTAACATATTCTGCAGCACTTCACAGTTTTGCACACATTATCGTCACTGTCCCCAAAGGTGGCTCACAATCTAGATTCCCTATCTGTATGTTTTTTGGAGTGTGGGAGGAAACCGGAGTACCCGGAGGAAACCCACGCAAACACGGGGAGAACATACAAACTCCTTGCAGATGTTGTCCTTGGTGGAATTCGAACCCAGGACTCTAGCGCTGCAGTGCTATCCACTGAGCCACCGTGCTGCCCTGTCTTCATAGAATGTCTAAACATTTGATTGAACCATAGTCATTTGGATCAAATGACTACTGCAAACACTTGTTAATTTGCATATAAATGTGTCCCTAACTGTACAAATAAAGTACACAATAGGGTCGATTCGCAAGCCTGTACTACAAAATTGTTAAAGGTACACAGCTCCAGTTTCAATAAGAGACATACCCCCACTTATTGAATATGTCACCTCTGGTATGTGGCGTGTGCTGCTACAGAAATCACAGTCAGATATTATGAAATTGAGAGGGACATACCCAGGCCCTCTTTCCGCATTGGTTCTTTCCAAACATTACCTACTTCAGCAGAGATGATCCAAAATGGTTTGAAATTGAAAATGCCAAAAGTCACACATTTTTCTCACAACATCGCAAACATTTTTTTGTGACATTCAAAAGCTTTGAAGCCACTTCTGTGGTGCAAAGACTTTGATGAATTGGTCCCTTAATCTTGTAACTTATCCTGATTTTCTGCAAATTAGTTTCAAATATACATATACGGTATTTCAAATCTCAGATGTATATAGTGGGTTCGGAAAGTATTCAGACCCCTTTCAATTTTTCACTCTTTGCTTCATTGCAGCCATTTGGTAAATTAAAAAAAGTTCATTTTTTCTCATTAATGTACACTCTGCTCCCCATCTTGATTGAAAAAACAGAAATGTAGAAATTTTTGCAAATTTATTAAAAAAGAAAAACCAAAATATCACATGGTCATAACTATTCAGACCCTTTGCTCAGGCACTGATTTAAGTCACATGCTGTCCATTTCCTTGTGATCCTCCTTGAGATGGTTCTACTCCTTCATTGGAGTCCAAACTGATAGCACTTGATTTGTAACATAAGACCTCACATATACATTTAAGATCATTCATGAAACACTAATAAAATTAATAAAATGTATTTACACTTTTACAACATTTTGGACTTGTCATATAGACATTTTAGACAAGTTTTCATCAGTAGCGGACCTGGTGCCAAGATCGCTTTTAGTCAAGCTCAATTCTGGATGGGCTCAATAGAAAGTCTGTAGAAGATCTATATGATTTGAAGATCAATGTTTTGCTGAACTGCTTAGCTCCTTTGTTTTTAAATCAGGACCACCTTATTTTAAACCAGGGATGCACAACATTTTTTTGTCCGAAAGCCACATTGTCATACCGAATCAATCCGAAGAACGTTAAAAAATGTTTTAAATAAGTACTGGCATGAATACATCACCACAAGCATCATCAGTACATTAATACATCATTAGAACCAAGTATTGAGTATTTCAGATAGATTTGGAAAGTTTCTGCTGTTTCTCTTCCAAAAAATTAGTGTGAACAAACCCAAACTTAAGTTTCGAGGGTTTTCAATTTTAACTTGATCAGTAACACCATCACTGCATGAATGCAGAACTAGAACCACCATGAATACATGAATGCAGTTGCAGAACCACCATCAGTACATGATTGCAGCACCAGATTTACAATCAGTACATGGATACACCACCAGAACCTCCAACAGTACAGGAATATATCACCAAGCTTAGCACATTGATCAACTGCAGTGTCATGTCTTAAACAATGGGAAGGAGATACTGGGAGCTGTTGTTGCTAGTAGAGATGAGCGAATATGCTCGGATTTTGTCCCCGAATCTGATTTTGACATATTCGAACCATATTCGAACAATATTCGTGACGAATGTATGTCTTGTGATCGGTTCCAAACATATTCGGTAATTTCTGCTCCCATTGACTCCAATGACATTCGGCTGTGTTCGATGAATATTGCAAAAACAATATTCGATTATGATCGTATTCGGAACTGAATCTGAACAAATTTGCTCATGTCTAGTTACTAGTCATAATTAGGTTGTGGACCACACAGGACCACTGTAACGGGTCTGGGAGGCGGAACCTCTGAGCTTTATTATACAAGGAGACTTTCCTTGTAAAGGAGCGGGTGGCGCCCGGGGAGACGGACAGGAAATCACTGCAAGTGACGGGGGCAGTCTCTGGACAGACAGGCGGGTAGTCACGGCAAGTGACCGGGGCAGTCTCTGGATAGACAGGCAGGTAGACACGGCAAGTGACCGGGGCAGTCTCTGGATAAACGGGCAGGTAGTCACGGCAAGTGACCGGGGCAGTCTCTGGATAGACAGGCGGGTAGTCACGGCAAGTGACCGGGGCAGTCTCTGGATAAACGGGCAGGTAGTCACGGCAAGTGACCGGGGCAGTCTCTGGATAGACAGGCGGGTAGTCACGGCAAGTGACTGGGGCAGTCTCTGGATAGACAGGTATATACGACCTGAGATGGTGGAGCCTCCCGGTAGGCTAGCAGGCAGATGACAGATGAGCGCCCCCAAGTGAGCAGGCGAGAGTCTCTGGAATAGCCGATGCACACCGCATGTGACGGCCGAACCTCCAGGTAGGCTTGCAGGCAGATGGCAGATGAGCGCCCCCAAGTGAGCAGGCGAGAGTCTCTGGAATTGCCGATGGTCACCGCATGTGACGGCCGAACCTCCAGGTAGGTTTGCAGGCAGATGGCAGATGAGCGCCCCAAATGAGCAGGCGAGATTCTCTGGAATAGCCGATGGTCACCGCATGTGACGGCCGAACCTCCAGGCAGGCTTGCGGACAGGTAGCAGACAGCAAACTGGCAGGAAACAGGCAGGTAACTGGTAACGGACCCTGAGGGCTAAAGCAGAGTAGTGAACAGTGCAATAACAACATTGCTCGGGCACCTCCATTAAGGAGGAAGTACTTTATATAGGGTGGAGTCCTCCGGCATTGTCCGGGGATCTTTTTGAAAGATGCGCGCGGCCCCTTTAAGAGCGGGGGAGCGCGCGGGGCAGCGCGCCCTAAGTCCAGTAGCAGGGAAGGAGCGCGCAGCCCCAGCAGGGCGGAAGGAGAACGCTGAGCGCGGGTAAGGGGGGCGACGTCCCTGCCTGGCAGAGGACGCTGTCGCAGGCGAACAGCGTCCCTGCCTGGCAGAGGCAGGGCAGGGACGCCGGCGCTACAACCACAATAATGATGAGACGCAGTCAGTATCACAAATAAAAATTTACATCAAGCTACCTTACAGGTGACATCTTGTCTGATTTAAGTCCTTCCAATCTCTTTTGTCTCCAACCCTTTTGTCCTAGTACAGATAACATAATGAGATTCCATGGACAGAGCAAATCTCTACAGACTTCCCTCTTCTACAGCCTCCAGCAGCCCTTCCCGACATAATGCTCTTAAAAATAAAAGTATCGGTATAATGCCATATGAATAAAAATATCTCCCATGCTGTGCCCTTGAATAAATATTTGTCCCTCACTGTGTTATCTAAACAAAATATCCCCATCCTCCATAATGTCCCTCACACACTACCCCCTCTCCGTAATGTCAACACTAGAGATGAGCGACTTTGCCTTTTTTAGGGTCGAGTCGGGTTTCATGAAACCCGACTTTCTCAAATGTCGAGTGAACGAAATCGGCTGACTATCGGGAAAAGTCGGAGGTCCAACTGAAACATGAAACCCAATGCAAGTCAATGGGGAAGCAAAGTCGGCAGGGAGGGGAGGACAGTAAACACACTTACAGTGCCCATTTCAATGCCAACAACATCAATTCTCATTACTTAAGCTTGTCAACCTTAATTTACTTTATAATAATAGTTACGCATTGAAAACTGGGGGTTATTTGGCTAAAGTTGTGGGGGGGCAGGGCTGGCTCCAGGTTTTCGCGTGCCCCGTGCCAAAGAGTGTCAGTGGGCCCCTTTAACACATACGACAATTCATGATGCTCCGATACGGCAGAGAAATATAGGTATAGTACAATGACAAATACTTCACTTCTTACATTACATGAGTAATATCTATTTTAAATTCTACAATAGCTCAAAAACGGACAGTATATTCCTCCATACAGTATTATGGCCACCACATAGTGCACCATACAGAATAATGAGCCCCATATATTGCTCCATACAGAATTTAATTGGTTCCGTATAATGTTCCATACAGTATATGATGAGCTCACATAATGCTCCAGTATATGATGGTCCCTATATGATGTGCCATACTGTATAGGACGGTCCCCATAGAGTACAATGAGCCCCACATATTGCTCCATACAGTATAATGAGTCGCATATAAAGCTCCATACAGTTTATGATGGGCCCCATATATTGCTCCATACAGAATGGGCTCCATATAATGGTCCATACAGAATAGGCCCATATGTGCTCCATATAATGCTTCATACCCTCTATGATGCCCCATAAATAATGAACCCCATATGATGCTCCAGTATATGATGGGCCCCATGGATGATGCTCCATTGTATGATGGGCCTATATAATGCTCCATATATAATGGGCCGTATATGATGCCGCCGTATATGATGGGCCCCATGGATGATGCTCCAGTGTATGATGGGCCTATACACTGTGTGCAGAATTATAAGGCAAATGAGTATTTTGATCACATCATCCTTTTTATGCAGGTTGTCCTACTCCAAGCTGTACAGGCTTGAAAGCAACTGCCAATTATGTAAATCAGGTGATTTGCATCTCTGTAACGAGGAGGGGTGTGGTCTAATGACATCAACACCCTATATAAGGTGTGCTTAATTATTAGGTAACTTCCTTTCCTTTGGCAAAATGGGTCAGAAGTGAGATTTGACGGACTCTGAAAAGTCAAAAATTGTGAGATGTCTTTCAGAGGGATGCAGCAGTCTTGAAATTGCCAAACTTTTGAAGCATGATCATTGAACAATCAAGCGTTTCATGGCGAATAGCCAACAGGATCGCAAGAAGCATGTTGATAAAAAAAAGGCTCAAAATAACTACCTATGAATTTAGGAAAATCAAGCGTGAAGCTGCCAAGATGCCATTTGCCACCAGTTTTGCCATATTTCAGAGCTGCAACGTTACTGAAGTATCAAAAAGCACAAGTGTGCCATACTCAGGGAAATAGCCAAGGTAAGGAAGGCTGGAAAACGACCACCTTTGAACAAGAAACATAAGATAAAATATCAAGACTGGGCCAAGAAATATGTTAAGACAGATTTTTGTAAGGTTTTTGTCATGTGTGCATTGCCACGAAGATCGTCGCGGTTGCACATTTTGACTTCTCACAGCTGAGCTGCTGTTTCTTTGTGTTTGGCAGCTAGGGAGTTAATTCTGTCTGTGCTCGGTTCTGGACTGGGTGCAGTTTCTCCCGGCTGCAATTGATTATTTGTTGCTTGGTTTCCTTTAAATTCCTGGTTGTCTGCTTGGGGAGTTGCCAGTGAAACCTTCATGCAGACCACAGATAGGAATGAATCTGTATAGACTTTAGTTGTGAGCTCCTTAGTTGTTCTAAGCTCAACTTGGTTAGAGTTTATTTCCCAGACCATTTATGTTCCTTTGGTGTTTGAGTGTGTATGCAAGCGAGTGTTATCCTGTCTGTCTTATATGTCTAATCTGTGTATTTAGCTGAGATCAGCCCATATCCCTTTGGTGGTAGTCAGGATCCTTCTTAGGACTGATTACAGGTTCAGGGTCTGATAGGAGACAGGGTTAGGTTGGAGACTTGGACCTCTGAACCATTATCAGTACCTCCAAGGTGAGGGATTAGTTAGGACCCCAGTTTAGGGTCAGGTTAGATCCCGGTCCACCTCTTTCCTGTTTCAGTTCATCAAGTCCTCAAGATTAACCCTGAGTTCAGCAGATATCGTGTCAGGTAAATCTATTCTATACTTACATGCTGATGTTGCTATACTAGTTGTTGTATAGAGTGTTGTTCCTGTATTAATAGTTTACTGACATTGTATACATATCATTAGACAGCGTGACATTTTCACTGGCCATAAAAATTATCTCCAGTTACCATGGATCCAGTAGCCCAGCTGGCTCTGCAGTTGCAGGGATTATCCATGGAGCTGACGGACATTAAGTCCAAAGTTTTGTCTCCCCTGGAGCAAACCAGAGTTGAACCTAAAGTAGCTCTCCCGGACAGGTTCACTGGTGGGCGAGACAAATTTTTCACCTTCCGGGAGGCATGTAAATTTATTTTCGGCTTCGGCCTCGATTATCAGGGAGTGAGGAGCAGAGAGTGGGAATTGTTATCTCACTTCTGCAAGGGGACCCTCAATCCTGGGCATTTTCCCTTCCTCCGGGATCCCCGGCTCTACTGTCTGTAGATCAATTTTTTACTGCCCTGGGATTGGTATATGATGACCCAGATCGGGTCTCTCTTGCTGAGACTAAATTACGTAAGATACAGCAGGGAGATCGTCCGGCAGAGGAATTTGCTTCTGAGTTTCGTAGATGGGCCACAGATACTCAGTGGAATGACCCAGCTCTTAGGAGCCAGTTTTGTCATGGGCTTTCTGATAAATTAAAAGACGTTTTGGCTCAGTATGAGTCTCCTCCTTCTCTGGAGGCTGCTATGGCCTTAGCTATCCGTACTGATAGACGGCTTCGGGAGAGGGGTGAGGTAACCCCACTCCCTGTTGTTTCTCCACCTACCACTAAAGTCCCTTATGTTGAGGTTCCCCTTGTCTGTTCGGATGAGCCTATGCAGTTGGGAGGTACATCATTTCGTAGGAGGGGATTGGCGGTACGCCGCAGGACTAGAAGATGTTTTTTCTGCGGGAAAGAGGGACATTTTATTGGAGAATGTCCATCCCGTGCCTTGTTGAGCCAAAAGTCGCCGGAAAACTGTTAATCCCAGGTTGTGTGGTGGACGACAACCTGGGAGTATGTATTTCATCCGCCAGTTCTTCTCAGTTCCTTGTACCAGTGGAGGTGGTAGTTGGTACGAGAGTGGAGAGATTGTCTGTTCTTCTTGATAGTGGTTCCGGGGCTAATCTGGTTGACGCTCAGTTTGCTCAGGCTCAAGGTATGCATCTGAGTGTATTGGTCAAACCGATCCCTATATTCTCCATTGACGCCAGGCCTCTCGGCCAAGGTAGCTTTGTTCATGAGGTTCATAACATTGACCTTCGGGTAGGGGCAATACATAGGGAACAATTATCTTGTTATGTGTTGGAGGGTCTACCTACTCCCATTGTGTTGGGACTTCCTTGGTTGGTTAAACATAACCCTGTGATTAATTGGCAGTCCAGAGAAATAAGCCAATGGGGTGAGTTTTGCAAAAGCAACTGCATGAACACAGTCATCAGTGCGGTCGTTCCTAGTACATTGCCTCCTTTTTTGGAGGATTTTGGGGATGTTTTCTCTGAGGAGGGGTGTCAGGAGTTGCCTCCTCATCGCGTGTATGACTGCTCTATTAATCTCCTTCCTGATGCTAAGTTGCCTAAAGCTAGGTTGTATAATCTTTCTGGTCCTGAGAGGCAGGCTATGAAAGATTATATTTCTGAAAGTCTGGCCAAAGGGCATATTAGACCTTCATCTTCCCCAGTAGCCGCGGGGTTCTTCTTTGTGAAGAAGAAAGATGGAGGCCTACGCCCTTGCTTGGATTTCCGCGAACTTAATCGGATTACTGTTCGAGATCCGTATCCACTCCCTCTTATTCCTGATCTCTTCAATCAAATTGTTGGCGCCAAATGGTTTTCTAAATTGGATCTCAGGGGGGCGTATAATCTGATTAGTATAAAAGAGGGGGATGAGTGGAAAACGGCGTTTAACACGCCGGAGGGACATTATGAGAACCTAGTCATGCCTTTTGGTCTGACTACTGCACCAGCAGTATTCCAACATTTTGTTAATGACATTTTTCGTCACCTTGTGGGGCTGTTTGTGGTTGTATATTTGGACGACATTTTAATTTACTCGCCAGATCTTGTGTCTCATCAGGAGCATGTGAGACAGGTGTTGCAGATCTTGCGAGACAATAAACTATACGCCAAACTGGAGAAGTGTGTATTTGCCGTACAGGAACTTCAGTTTTTGGGTTTTTTGGTGTCAGCCTCCGGTTTCCGTATGGACCCTGAAAAGGTGAGAGCAGTGCTTGAATGGGATCAGCCAGGGGATCTTAAGGCTCTGCAGCGTTTTTTGGGGTTTGCTAACTACTACCGGAAATTTATTTGTAATTTCTCATCTGTCGTCAAACCTCTCACTGACATGACTAGAAAAGGGACGGATTTTTCTAAATGGTCGGACAAAGCTTGCCAAGCCTTTTCCTCTTTGAAGAAATGTTTTGCTTCGGCACCCGTTCTCATCCAACCAGATGCATCTCAGCCGTTCATTGTGGAGGTGGATGCGTCTGACGTAGGGGTGGGTGCTATATTGTCCCAGGGTCTGTCCCCTGGTAAATGGCATCCGTGTGCTTTCTTTTCTAAGAAATTGTCGTCCGCCGAAAGGAATTATGATATCGGCAATAGGGAACTTTTGGCCATTAAGTTAGCTTTTGAAGAATGGCGTCACTTTTTGGAGGGGGCAGTCCACCCGGTTACCGTTATTACTGATCACAAGAACCTGTTGTATTTGGAATCCGCTAAGCGTCTGAATTCCAGACAAGCTCGATGGTCGTTGTTTTTTACCAGGTTTAATTTTGTCGTCACTTATCGCCCGGGGTCTAAGAATGTAAAGGCTGATGCCTTGTCTCGCAGTTTCCCAGGGGCCGGGAAAACGGATGACCCGAGTCCTATCCTTCAGGAGGGGGTGGTAGTGTCGGCTGTATTTTCTGAGCTTGAGGAGGAGGTGTTAGAGGCTCAGGGGGACGCCCCTGCAGGACCTCCAGGGAGACTGTTTGTCCCAAATCTGTTGAGACAAAAGGTTATTGAGGCACATCATAATTCTGCTCTAGCAGGACATCCAGGGAGTAAGGCTACTTTAGATCTCTTTCTCGCCGGTTTTGGTGGCCTAATGCTAATAAAGATGTTATAACTTTTGTCGTGTCATGTGGGGTGTGTGCTCACTCTAAAACCCCTCATACCCGTCCGTCTGGGACCCTTTTACCCTTAGAAACTTCCGGAGCGTCCATGGACTCATTTATCTATGGACTTCATTACGGACCTTCCTCCGTCGTCAGGGAATACTGTCATACTGGTGGTTGTTGACAGGTTCAGTAAGATGGCACATTTCGTTGCTCTTCCTGCACTCCCTAATGCTAAAACTCTGGCGCAGGTGTTCATTAGGGAGATCGTTAGACTTCATGGGTTGCCTTCTGATGTGGTGTCAGATAGGGGGTCTCAGTTTGTGTCCAAATTTTGGAGGGCATTTTGTTTACGTCGGGGGATGCAATTGTCATTTTCCTCGGCTTTTCATCCGCAGACCAATGGTCAGACAGAGCGTCTGAATCAGAGCTTAGAGACATATCTCCGGTGTTTTGTCTCAGAGAACCAAGAGGACTGGTCTTCTTTCTTGCCTCTGGCAGAGTTCGCTCTTAACAACAGGCGGAGCGAGTCCACTGGTAAGTCCCCGTTTTTTGGGGCATATGGTTTCCATCCCCAGTTTTGTACTTTCAATGGGGGGGGCCCTTCTGGGGTTCCTGAGGAGGAGCGTTTCTCGTCGTCACTTGCTTCTGTGTGGAGACGTGTATTGAATAATCTGAGTGCGATGGGGAACCGTTACAAACGTATGGCTGATAGGAAGAGAGTTTCTGGTCCAGATCTGAATGTGAACGATCTGGTATGGTTGTCTACCAGGAATATAAAACTTAAAGTGCCCTCCTGGAAACTGGTCCCAGATTCATCGGGCCGTACAGGATCAGTTCCATAATTAATCCTGTGGCATTTCGTCTGGACCTCCCTCCTACGTTTAAAATTCATAATGTGTTCCACAAGTCATTACTTAAAAAGTATGTGTCACCAGTCATACCGTCACCTCTACCTCCTCCTCCTGTGTTGGTCAATGGTAACTTGGAATTTCAAGTATCAAAGATCATTGACTCACGTCTGAATCGCCGGTCCCTTCAGTACTTGCTGCATTGGAAGGGGTATGGTCCAGAGGAGAGGACGTGGGTCCCTGCGTCTGATGTTAACGCAGATCGTTTGGTTCGGACCTTCCACAGAACTCACCCGGGCAGGCCTGGCCCTGAGGGTCCGGAGGCCCCTCGTAGAAGGGGGGGTACTGTCATGTGTGCATTGCCACGAAGATCGTCGCGGTTGCACATTTTGACTTCTCACAGCTGAGCTGCTGTTTCTTTGTGTTTGGCAGCTAGGGAGTTAATTCTGTCTGTGCTCGGTTCTGGGACTGGGTGCAGTTTCTCTCCGGCTGCAATTGATTATTTGTTGATTGGTTTCCTTTAAATTCCTGGTTATCTGCTTGGGGAGTTGCCAGTGAAACCTTCATGCAGACCACAGATAGGAATGAATCTGTATAGACTTTAGTTGTGAGCTCCTTAGTTGTTCTAAGCTCAACTTGGTTAGAGTTTATTTCCCAGACCATTTATGTTCCTTTGGTGTTTGAGTGTGTATGCAAGCGAGTGTTATCCTGTCTGTCTTATATGTCTAATCTGTGTATTTAGCTGAGATCAGCCCATATCCCTTTGGTGGTAGTCAGGATCCTTCTTAGGACTGATTACAGGGTTCAGGGTCTGATAGGAGACAGGGTTAGGTTGGAGACTTGGACCTCTGAACCATTATCAGTACCTCCAAGGTGAGGGATTAGTTAGGACCCCAGTTTAGGGTCAGGTTAGATCCCGGTCCACCTCTTTCCTGTTTCAGCTCATCAAGTCCTCAAGATTAACCCTGAGTTCAGCAGATATCGTGTCAGGTAAATCTATTCTATACTTACATGCTGATGTTGCTATACTAGTTGTTGTATAGAGTGTTGTTCCTGTATTAATAGTTTACTGACATTGTATACATATCATTAGACAGCGTGACATTTTTATGGACTGATGAAATGAGAGTGACACTTGATGGGCCAGATGGATGGGCCCAAGGCTGGATCAGTAAAGGCCAGAGAGCTCCACTCTGACTCGGACACCAGCAAGGTGGAGGTGGGGTACTGGTATGGTCTGGTATCATCAAAGAAGAACTTGTGGGACCTTTTCAGGTTGAGGATGGAGTGAAGCTCAACTCCCAGACCTACTGCCAGTGTCTGGAAGGCACCTTCTTTAAGCAGTGGTACAGGAAGAAGTCGGTATCGTTCAAGAAAAACATGATTTTCATGCAGGACAATGCTCCATCACATGCATCCAAATACTTCACAGCGTGGCTGCCCAGTAAAGGTCTAAAAGAAGAAAAAATAATTACATGGCCCCCTTGTTCACCTGATCCGAACCCCATAGAGAACCTGTGGTCCCTCATAAAATTTGAGATCTACAGGGAGGGAAAACATTACACCTCTCGGAATAGTGTCAGGGAGGCTGTGGTGGCTGCTGCACGCAATGTTGATCGTAAACAGATCAAGCAACTGACAGAATCTATGGATGAAAGGCTTTTGAGTGTCATCGTAAAGAAAGGTGGCTATGTTGGTCATTTTTTGTTTTTTGTTTTTGAATGTCAGAAATGTTTATTTCTAAATTTTGTGTTGTTATATTAGTTTACCTGGTGAAAATAAACAAGTGAGATGGGTATATATTTGGTTTTTATTAAGTTGCCTAATAATTTTGCACAGTAATAGTTACCTGCACAAACAGATATCCTCCTAAGACAGCCAAATCTAAAAAAAACCCCACTCCAACTTCCAAAAATATTAAGCTTTGATATTTATGAGTCTTTTCGGTTGATTGAGAACATAGTTGTTCAATAATAAAAAGAATCCTCTCAAATACAACTTGCCTAATAATAATTATGCAAACAGTGTATAATGCTCCATATATAATGGGCCCCATTTATAATGCTGCAGTGTATAATGGGCCCGTATATGATGCTCCAGTGTATGATGGGCCACATTTATAATGCTCCAGTGTATGATGGGCCCCATTTATAACGTTCAGGTGTATGATGGGCCCCATGGATGATTCTCCAGTGTATGATGGGCCCCATTTATAATGCTCCAGTGTATGGTAGGCCCATATAATGCTTCATGCATAATGGGCCCCGTATGATGCACCAGTGTATAATGGGCCCTATCTATGATGCCCAAGTGTATGATGGGCCCCATATATAATTCTTCAGTGTATCAATGCTCCCCATATATTGCTCCAAACATTAAAAAAATGAAATACCTCTCCTCGCTGGGCACTGCTCTACTCTAGACTCCTCAGCGTCGCCATCTTCCAGCTCTCTGCACTTGGACTGTTCAGGCAGAGGGCGTCAGGAAACACGAAAGAGGTCACAGCGGTGGAGCAGGGAGAGATAAGTATTGCAGGTGCGGTGCCCTGAGCAAGCAGGGGGGGCCCACTCGTGGGCAACAGCACTGGCACAGGGTCCCTCATAGTACGACCGTGTCTCTGACGGCGAGTGGGCCCCCCCACCGTCAGAGACACCGGAATACTATGAGGGGCCCTGTGCCAGTGCAGTCAACCACGAGTGGGCCCCCCACCTGCTCAGGGCACCGCCACTTGCCCGGGTGCGCCAGGTGCTGAGGTTGGCCCTGGGGGGGTTCAGCCCAGTTAGGGAGGTGGAAAAACTGGCATATGTTGAGGTGTAGGCTGGACGTTCAGCAGCTGCAAATGGAGGATTTGAAGAAATCGGAGGAAGAGGAGGACAAAGCGAGCCATTTTGCTGGCAACCTATGTGTCATCAGGGGAAGGTGGGACAAAATCCTTTGAAACCCATGCATGGTTCATTTTAATGAAGGTGAGATCACCAACATTTTGGGTCGAAAGCCGGGTCCTTCTTTCTGTCAGGATTGATCCAGCAGCACTGAAGACTCTTTCTGATAGCACACTACCAGCAGGGCAAGCGAGCTCCTGTAAGGCATATTGTGCCAATTCAGGCCAGGTGTCCAGTTTACAGGCCCAGTAGTCAAAGGGGAATGAACTGTGAGGGAGAACATCGATAGGGGAGGAGTGGTAATTTTGAACCATAGTTGACAACTGCTGTCTCCTGTCTGCTGCAATTGATTCAGTATTATTAGACGTGTGAGCAGTACTCGAGAAATCAGACCACAACATGGTCATGAAACCCCTGTCTCCAACGCCAGTTCGGATGTGTGCACCATGAACACCTCTTCCATTTGGCCCAGTACGGCTCGTGGTAGAACCTGCACCGCTGCTGTGTGCTGGGAATGCCTCTAACAAACGGTTTACCAGAGTTGCTCGTTTGTTCGCCAATATTAGCTCTAGGTTCTCCTGTGGCATGATGTTCTGTAATTTGCCTTTATAGCGTGGATCGAGGATGCTGGCCAACCAGTAGTCGTCATCCTTCATAATTTTGGCAATGCGGGGGTCCCTTTTTAGGATCCGCAAGACATAATCACACATGTGAGCCAATGTTCCACGTGTCAATGATGCACTGAAAGTGGTGGGTGGAGTAGCACTTTCTGCCAAATCCATATCCCTCCACTCACGCACAAACCCTGTACCTGACCTTGGCAAGCCAACATTTTCTCTTGCCCCCTGAGAAGCATCCTCCTCCCCAAAATAATCATCTCCCTCATCCTCCTCCTCTTCCTCTTCTTCCTCCACCTCGTCCAGGACAGTTCGCTGAGCAGACAATGGCTGACTGTCATCAAGGCTTCCCTCCCACTCCTCCTTTTCCTCCTCCGCGCAGACGCCTGATCCTTAATGTTCGTCAAAGTTTGCATGAGCAGATGTATAAGTGGGATGCTCATGCTTATGATGGCGTCGTCCGCACTTACCAGCCGTGTGCATTCCTCAAAACAGTGAAGGACTTTACAGAGGTCTTTCAGCTTTGATCACTGCACACCGGACAACTCGATGTCTGCCCTCAAACTGCCTGCCCGTGTATCCTCCCACAAATGCATTACAGCCTGCCTCTGTTCGCACAGTCTCTCAACCATGTGCATGGTGGAGTTCCTCCTTGTTGCAACGTCTTTGATTAGGCGGTGCTTGGGGTGGTGAAGCGATCACTGCAGCCTCTGCATACGACTGGAGTCTACGGGGAGAGCGATGGATGTGCGAGCACAGTCTTCGCACTTTATGGAGCAGAACTGTGAACTCTGGATAATTACTTAGGAAGCACTGCACCACCAGGTTCAAGGTGTGATCCAGGCAAGGTATGTGTCTGAGTTTTGCCAGGGCTATGATCGCCACAAAATTATGGCCGTTATCACTGACTACCTTGCCTGGCTCAAGATGTAGACTGTCCAGCCATGACTCAGTTTCTTGCTGCACGTAGTCGCCAGTATCTCCGCGGTGTGTCTGTTGTCGCCCAATGACATCATCCTTAAAACAGACTGCTGACACTTACCACTAGCTGTTTGATAGTGGAACACCTCGTGTGCAACACTCGCTACTGCAGATGGAGTGCTCGTGCGACTGCGCTCTGTCGACGAGCTTTCACTTCTAGAGGAGGAGGAGGAGGGTCGAACGCCTACAGCCAACTCTTTCCTATACCATGAGCTAGGCAGCACTGTCCCACCACCGCTGTCCCCTGTGGAGCCTGCATCCACCACATTAACCCAGTGCGCAGTGATGGACAGCTAACGGCCCTGGCCATGCCTACTGGCCCATGCATCTGTTGTGAGGTGCACCTTTCCACTCACAGATTGTTTGAGTGCATGGACAATGCGGTCTTTCACATGCAGGTGGAGGGCAGGGATGGCTTTTCTAGAAAAGAAGTGCCGACTGGGTAGTTCAGAGCGTGGGACAGCGT
This sequence comes from Oophaga sylvatica, assembly GCA_033576555.1. Taxonomy (NCBI): domain Eukaryota; kingdom Metazoa; phylum Chordata; class Amphibia; order Anura; family Dendrobatidae; genus Oophaga; species Oophaga sylvatica. Next base: position 116,129,094 of record JARQOD010000004.1, read on the forward strand.
AGGCCATGAGCTCTTGGAACGCTGTGCTTTAAACCAAACAGCAGGGCATCATCTCTAATGAGATCAGTTTGGCAATGTAGGCGTTCAAAGCCAGTGTACGCGGATGAGAGGATGAATACTTTCTTTTCCTACTCAGAGTGTCTGCTAAGGTGAGCTGGCCTTGAGAGCTGCATATGGGGGAACTAGCGGTGGACATGACAGACTGAGAGGGGGTTGGTGATGGTGGTGGTAGTGGTGATGGCCAAGATTCAGTCTTTCATTGCAAAAACATTGTGATTCCCTGACTGCTTTGGCCTTGCGACGACACCTCAACATTTCTTGCTGGTGGTGTGTTTACCGGTGGGCTTACAGTGGGGAAGCGATGGAGCGTTGCTGGCTACCTTCAGTCGGAACAGGTGCATATGTGCTACCTGAGGTTTTGTAGTCCATCTACGCTTGCAAGTGCATGGTGATTAAATGTCTAAGCATGCAACTGGTATTCAAATTTCGGAGATTTTTCCCTCAGCTAAAGGTCCTTCCGCACTTCTTACAGATAACCTTTGCCTCATCAATAAGATTTTGGTCAAAAAAGTGCCACACTGCACTCTTCCTACTATGGTATAAATTTTCAGGGCTTGCACGCTGTGCTAATTTGACCGTCTGGCCAAGCTGTCCTGCACCTTTTTTTGGTTTTTAACACGTTTTTGGACAGCTGCGGGCCTGCCAGATAACCGCTGCTGCGATGTTGATGTCTGCTGCGGATCCTTCTCCTCTTATGAGCTATTGCCAGCGGCACACTCTTCCCCGCTGGATGCCAATCCGGGTCAACAACTGGGTCATCCATCACCTCCTCTTCAATTTTATCTGCATCTTCCTCTGTGACACCGTGTAAGGTGGTATAGTATGTGGGAAGGGGCACCTGCGTTTCATCAGAGTCAGATTCTGGCTCAGTAGACTGCGAGGGTAATGTAGTGCTCTGCGTCAATGTACCAGCAGAATCATCTAGCAGTGGCTGTTCATCAGTGCACTCCATGTCAAATTCATCCTGTGTTAAGGGTCTGCGGAACGCACCAAATATATGATGTAGAGAGGTGCGTTCGCAGCCCGGGGTCCACCGTGCAAGCGGTGCCTGCTGCTAGTAAAAATGGCGTAAGAAGCAAACTCTGTTATCCCGCAGAGTCACCAACATAAACGCCGTAACGCGCTGTGGCAATAAGTGCAAACTCTGTTACTCCACAGAGCCGCTAGAAGGAGAGCCGCAGCGCTATATGGCGATGTGTGCGAACTCACTAAACACAACTGAGTCGCAAAGAAAATACGCTAGGGCGCTGTCTAGCGTTGAAAGCGAACACTGTTACGTCACAGGGCCGCTGAGGAAAAGTGCTGTGTCCTGTCAGGCTCTCAGGTACACAGTTAAGTGCTAAGCGTACATAAAGCGTGATCATGTGCTAATGTCCTCGCGGGAGTCACCCGCAATCTATGGCGTCTGAACGCCAGACCCTGAATACGGCAATCAAAACTCCTCACCGGATATGCCGGTAATCTAGGGCATCTAGGACGCCGACCCTGACCAGCTAGCACACCAAACTTCTCACCGATTAAGTCGGTATTCTAGTGGCTTATTTCAGCCGGGTCCCTAACCACACACACGCATGACCACACTGGTGCATAGCATACAATGGTTGATATTAGCGCATGGCGGCCCAGCCATGCTACCCTTTTATAGCAACAGCTACAGGACCTGCCAGAAACAAGGACCAATGAAACTTGCTCCAGAACACCAGTAGTAACAGGGCCTTCCTGGCGGACCAATAGGAGCTGCCGCAGCACCTGAGCATGTGACCCCTGATCTCCAATGAGAGATCTCACTCTGGGCATGCTCAGAAGGGAAAACGCAGGACTTTGTCCCAAAGACGTCTGCTCCAGCACTGGCTATAATAGCAGATCCAGGAAAGGCAGCAGCAAGTCACTGCACAGTACTGGAGTGGGCAAGACGCTAGGACCGACGTCTCTGCAGAGCAGGCTCCACTGTGGCCGGAGATGAATGGGAAACCGCAGCGGGGCTGGTTCGAGACTCCCCTTGTGCAGCAGCGGGAACTCGAACCCTAACATTACCCCCCCTTCTCTGGGCCTCGCTGCGTTCAAAAGCAGCGATGAGCTGCGGAGCGTGAACATGCTCGGCAGGCTCCCAAGACCTATCCTCAGGCCCATAGCCCCTCCAGTCCACCAAATAAAACTTTTTGCCCCATACCACCTTACAACCTACGATGGCGTTCACCTCATGGTCATCCGTAGATGAACCCGATGTCCCGGCAGATGACTCAGAAAACCGGGACATGAGCACGGGTTTCAGGAGGGATACGTGAAAGGTGTCGGAGATACCCAGGCGTGGTGGAAGAGCCAAACGGTATACCACAGGGTTAACCTGCTCGAGGACCTTGAAAGGACCCAGGTAGCGGGGTGCCAACTTAGTGGACTCAACTCGCAGCCTGATGTTACGGGCGGAGAGCCACACCATGTCCCCAGGAGCAAATGTTGGAGCAGGGCGCCGATGTGCGTCGGCGGAGGACCTCATCCTCTCCTTGGAAGCCTGAATGGCATCCTGGGTACGGTCCCAAATGTCCCGTGCCTCCACAGCCCAGTCTGCCACCCTGGAGTCGGCGGAAGACACAGACATGGGCACCGGAACCCGCGGATGCTGACCGTAGTTTAGGAGGAATGGAGTCTGTCCGGTGGAATCAGCCACAGCATTGTTTAGTGCAAATTCAGCCCATGGTAGCAAGGATGCCCAGTCATCCTGCCTGACCGAGACAAAATGTCGTAGATAGGTGACCAAGGTCTGGTTGGCCCTCTCTACCAACCCATTCGTCTCACGATGTACGCTGAAGAGAGATTTAACTCAATACTGAGTAGACGACAAAGCTCTCTCCAGAACCGAGACGCAAACTGGGGACCTCGGTCACTGACAATTTTGTCCGGCATGCCGTGTAGACGGAAGATGTGCCTAACGAACAACGCTGCCAGAGCCCGTGCAGAAGGTAACCGTGGTAGCGGCACCAAATGCACCATTTTGGAAAAATGGTCGGTGATTACCCAAATGATGGTGCAACCCCGAGACTTGGGCAAACCCACCACAAAGTCCATTCCAACCATCTCCCAGGGTCTGTCTGCCACCGGCAAAGGGTAAAGTAACCCAGCTGGCCGTTGTCATGGAGTCTTATTCTTGGCGCAGGAGACACACGCCCGAACATAGTCCCCAACGTCACGGACCATATGCGGCCACCAGTATGTCCTCGCCAGCAATTCAGATGTCCTCTTTGCCCCAAAGTGTCCGCCCACCCTGGACGAATGTGCCCAAGAGAGTACCTCCGGTCGCAAGTTGGTAGGTACAAAAGTCTTGCACGGGGGCACAGACTCTAGCGAAACCGGGGCCACTGTTCTCAGGCTCTTGTGGGGACAATACACTCCTCCTCAGAGGACACCACAGAGCGAGAGAGAGCGTCGGCACGAATATTCTTCTCTCCTGAGAGGAAATGCAGTGTGAAATGAAACCGGGAGAAGAACAAGGACCATCTGGCCTGGCGAGAATTTAGCCGCTGGGCTGTCTGCAGATATACCAAATTTTTGTGGTCAGTGAAGACTTGGAAGGGAAAGCGAGCCCCCTCCAACAGATGTCTCCACTCAGAGAAAGCCAATTTCATTGCTATCAACTCCCTGTCCCCAATGGAATAATTCTTCTCTGCTGGTGTGAAGGTCTTGGAGAAGAAGAAGCAAGGATGCTTTCGACCTTGAGCATCCTTTTGAAAGAGGACTGCTCCAGCACCAACGGATGAGGCATCCACCTCCAATATGAATGGCTTATCAACATCATGGCGGCGTAGAATGGGAGCGCTAGCAAACTGAGACTTAATTGAGATGAAAGCCTTGGAGACTTCCTCAGACCACAATTTGGGATTTGCTCCCTTCTTGGTGAGGGCTACCAAGGGAGCTACCAAAGTTGAGAAATGGGGAATGAACTGGCGATAATAATTAATGAACCCCATAAAGCGCTGCACCGCTTTAAGGGAATGAGGTTCTTGCCAGTCCATCACAGCTTGTAATTTGGCAGGATCCATAGCCAATCCCTGGGCGGAGATGATATAGCCCAAGAATGGTAAAGACTCCTGCTCAAACACGCATTTCTCCAACTTTGCATAAAGGGAATTTGCCCGCAAGAGGTCGAAGACCCTGCAGACATCTTTCCGGTGGGAGTCAATATCTGGAGAGAAGATGAGAATATCATCCAGATAGACCACGACCGAGGTGGAAAGCATATCCCGGAAGATGTCATTAACAAAGTCTTGGAAAACGGCTGGGGCGTTACAGAGCCCAAAGGGCATCACCAGATACTCATAGTGCCCATCCCTGGTATTAAAAGCCGTCTTCCACTCGCCCCCCTCGCGTATGCGAATCAGGTTGTAAGCACCCCGCAGGTCTAATTTGGTAAATACCCTTGCTCCCCGAAGCCTATCAAAAAGCTCAGAAATTAAAGGCAGCGGGTATTTATTCTTAACGGTAATGGCGTTAAGACCCCTGTAATCTATGCAGGGACGTAATTCTCCGTTCTTCTTTTGCACAAAGAAGAACCCTGCCCCAGCAGGTGACACTGACTTCCTGATGAACCCTCTTGCCAGATTTTCCTGAATGTATTGGGACATAGCCTCCGTCTCCGGGAAAGAGAGAGGATAGACCCTTCCCCGGGGAGGTTCTGCTCCAGGCAAGAGGTCAATAGGACAGTCATAGGGGCGGTGAGGCGGAAGAGTCTCCGCAGCCTTTTTGGAGAACACGTCTACATAGGACCAATAGCACTTGGGCAGGGAAGTGAGATCTGCGGGTATCCCTGTAGTAGCAACCTGAACACACTCCCTCACACATTTACCTCTACAAGACTCACTCCAACCCCATATCTTCCCAGAGGACCACTCAATATGTGGGGAGTGAAGACGAAGCCAGGGTACTCCCAGCAGAGCCTCATCTATACCCTCAGGAAGGACAAGGAAAGAAATAATCTCCTGATGGGAAGGAGACATAGCTAATGTGAGAGGGATTGTCTGATGTGTGATCTGTGAGGGCAGTATGGAGCCATTCACCACTTGAACAGTCACCGGTTTGGTGAGCATCACCTGAGGTATTGTGTGACGGAGAGCAAAAGCAGAGGACATAAAGTTCCCCTTTGCTCCAGAATCCACACAAAGCTCAACTGTTAGAGTGGATTGGCCAAAAGAGATTGTCCCTTTAAAGGACAGCTTGAAGGCGAATGCTGTTGACTCTAGTGAACCTCCTCCCATGGTCACTAGACGCGAACGTGATCGCTGGGGACATCTATTGGCATAATGTCCTGGCTGCTGGCACACTCTACAGACCACGGATACTCGAGTGGTCCGAGATTTAGACTCCACTCGAGAAGTCTCCACGGTCTCTGGGGAGTCGGACGCCCGAACGGGAAATTCAAGAGGTTTGGCAAAGGTGGGTGCCAGCCGAAACCTCTGCCTACACTGGGTCCGCTCTAACCTCCGCTCGTGAAAACGGAGGTCGATGCGGGTAGATATAGAAATGAGTTTCTCCAGTGTGGCAGGAATCTCCCTGGTAGCTAAAGCGTCCTTTACATGATCTGCCAGTCCTCTCCAGAACAATGGAATAAGAACTTTATCTGGCCACTCTAATTCAGAGGCCAAAGTCCGAAATTGGACTGAGAACTGGCTGACCATGGACAAGCCCTGTGACATTGCCAGCAGTTGGAGCGCAGTATCGTGCGTGACCTGAGGTCCTAAAAGACCTTTTTCAGAGCCTCTAGAAACCGAGAAGCACTCCGCACCACACGATCATCTCGCTCCCACAGCGGCGTTGCCCATTCCAACGCTCTGCCCGAGAGTAGAGATAATACAAAACCCACTTGTGCCGATCCGTGGGGAAACGTGCAGCCAGAAGCTCGAGCTGTATTGAGCACTGACTCACGAATCCCCGACATTGCTTGCTGTCACCGGCAAACTTGTCAGGAAGCGGGAGGTGGGATAACGTAGGGGCAGAGGTGGCAGTGGACAAACTGGCTGCAGCCACGCTAGCAGCCTGAACAGCGACTGCGGTAACATCCACAGCTGAGGTTGTGCGCTCAAGAGCCGCCAACCTACCCTCCAGCTGCTGGATGTACTGCCTTAGACGCTGGTCATCCGCCATTTTACTAGCCAGACCCTGGCGCTAATATTATGTTAAGGGTCTGCGGAACGCACCAAATATATGATGTAGAGAGGTGCGTTCGCAGCCCGGGGTCCACCGTGCAAGCGGTGCCTGCTGCTAGTAAAAATGGCGTAAGAAGCAAACTCTGTTATCCCGCAGAGTCGCCAACATAAACGCCGTAACGCGCTGTGGCAATAAGTGCAAACTCTGTTACTCCACAGAGCCGCTAGAAGGAGAGCCGCAGCGCTATATGGCGATGTGTGCGAACTCACTAAACACAACTGAGTCGCAAAGAAAACACGCTAGGGCGCTGTCTAGCGTTGAAAGCGAGCCCTGTTACGTCACAGGGCCGCTGAGGAAAAGTGCTGTGTCCTGTCAGGCTTCAGGTACACAATTAAGTGCTAAGCGTACATAAAGCGTGATCATGTGCTAATGTCCTCGCGGGAGTCACCCGCAATCTATGGCATCTGAACGCCAGACCCTGAATACGGCAATCAAAACTCCTCACCGGATATGCCGGTAATCTAGGGCATCTAGGACGCCGACCCTGACCAGCTAGCACACCAAACTCCTCACCGATTAAGTCGGTATTCTAGTGGCTTATTTCAGCCGGGTCCCTAACCACACACACGCATGACCACACTGGCGCATAGCATACAATGGTTGATATTAGCGCATGGCGGCCCAGCCATGCTACCCTTTTATAGCAACAGCTACAGGACCTGCCAGAAACAAGGACCAATGAAACTTGCTCCAGAACACCAGTAGTAACAGGGCCTTCCTGGCGGACCAATAGGAGCTGCCGCAGCACCTGAGCATGTGACCCCTGATCTCCAATGAGAGATCTCACTCTGGGCATGCTCAGAAGGGAAAACGCAGGACTTTGTCCCAAAGACGTCTGCTCCAGCACTGGCTATAATAGCAGATCCAGGAAAGGCAGCAGCAAGTCACTGCACAGTACTGGAGTGGGCAAGACGCTTGGACCGACGTCTCTGCAGAGCAGGCTCCACTGCGGCCGGAGATGAATGGGAGACCGCAGCGGGGCTGGTTCGAGACTCCCCTTGTGCAGCAGCGGGAACTCGAACCCTAACATCTTGGACTGGGAAATTCAGGATTTGACTTGATAACCCAGGCATGATATGTGAAAAGAGCTCCATGGATTAATCTGAAGTGTGGCCTGCCGCAACCTTCACTTTTGGTGGTGGTGAAGGACACAAGGAAAGAGGTTGTTCCTGACCAGGAGCCTGCACTGACGACTCAGTGCTTGCATTTTTTGAAACTTCAGAAGAGGAGGCGATAGAGCTGGAGGCTATTTGGCAATGTAAGCCAAAACCTGTTCCTGATGCTCTGGCTTTAAAAGCGGTTTACCTACTCCCAAAAAAGGGAGCCTTCCAGGCCTTCTTGAGCCAGACGATGACGCAGGCTCAACACATCCTGCCTTAGGTGCTATTGTGCTTTTGGCACTACCAGCAGATGCACCATCACCACCATCAGTACCAGGTGGCCCCCGCCCATGTCCGCGGCCTCTCCCACCATACTTCCTCATGTTTGGGAAAATGTACCAAAAATAACAGCAGCTATATGGTACTGTATCAGAAGCGTACAGGTGTATACGGTGAAGTGGAAAATTGTAAATCTCCATATATATTTCAAGAGTCACACACAGACGCTCTCAGGCTCAGTATGGATTAGACAAGAATATAAAAAGCTGAAAAGGGTACTGTATCAGAAGATATCAGGTGTATATAGTGTTGGGGTAATTTTAAATCTCCGTATATATTTCAGGAGTCACACACAGATGCTCTCAGGCTCAGTATGGATTAGACAAAAATATAAAAAGCTGAAAAAGGGTACTGTATCACAAGCGTAAAGTTGTATACAATCTAGGGGTAATTGTAAATCTCCGTAAATATTTCGGGAGCAATATGCAGACTCTCACAGGCACAGTATGGATTAGACCAGAATATAAAAAGCAGAAAATGGGTAATGTATCACCAAATACCAAGTGTATATTATAGTGAAAAAATTTTAATTCTCCGTATATATTTCAGGAGTCACACACAGATGCTCTCAGGCTTAGTATGGATTGGACAAGAATATAAAAAGCAGAGAAAGGGTACTGTATGAGAAGCGTACAGCGGTATACAGTATTGGGGTAATTTTAAATCTCCGTATATATTTCCGGAGTAACACACAGACGCTCACTTAGTATGGATTACACCAGAATATAAAAAGCAGAAAAAGTGAATTGTATCACAAGTGTACAGCTGTATAAAGTGTAGGGGTAATTGTAAATCTCCGTATATATTTCAGGAGTCACACACAGACACTCACAGGCTCAGTATGGATTAAACCAGATTATAAATAGCAGAAAAAAGGTACTGTATCACAAGCATACAGCTGTATACAGTGTTGGGGTAATTTTAAATCTCCGTATATATTTCCGGAGTAACACACAGACGCTCACAGGCTCAGTATGGATTAGATCAGAATATAAAAAGCAGAAAAAAGGTACTGTGTCACCAGATACCCGGTGTCTATAGTAAAGTGAAAAAATTGTAAATCTCCGTATATATTTCAGGAGTCACACACAGACGCTCTCAGGCTCAGTATGGATTATACAAGAGTATAAAAAGCAGAAAAAAGGTACTGTATCACAAGCGTACAGCTGTATTCAGTCTAGGAGTAATTGTAAATCTCTGTATATATTTCCGAGTAACACACAGATGATCACAGACTCAGTATGGATTAGACCAGAATATAAAAAGCAGAAAAAGGGTACTATATCACCAGATACCAGGTGTATATAGTATAGTAAAAAAATTGTAAATCTCCGTATATATTTCAGGAGTCACACACAGACGCTCTCAGGCTCAGTATGGATTAGACAAGAATATAAAAAGCAGAAAAAGAGTACTGTATGAGAAGCGTACAGTTGTATCCAGTGTTGGGGTAATTTTAATTTTCCATATATATTTCCTGAGTAACAAACAGACGCTCACTCAGTATGGATTTGACCGGACTACAAAAAGCAGAAAAAGGGTACTGTATCACAAGCGTACAGCTGTATACAGTGTTGGGGTAATTTTAAATCTCCGTATATATCTCAGGAGTAATACACAGACGCTCACTCAATATGGATTTGACCAGAATAAAAAGCAGAAAAAAGGGTAATGATCACAAGTGTACAGCTGTATACAGTGTAGGTGTAATTTTAATCTCCGTATACATTTCCTGAGTACACACAGACGCTCACTCAGTATGGATTGACCGGAATACAAAAAGCAGAAAAAGGGTACTGTATCACAAGCGTACAGCTGTATACAGATTGGGGTAATTGTAAATCTCCGTATATATTTCCGGAGTCAGACACAGACGCTCACAGGCTCAGTATGGATTAGACAAGAATATAAAAAGCAGAAAAAGGTACTGTATCACCAGATACAGTGTATAATAGTATAGTGAAAAATTGTAAATCTCAGTATATATTTCAGGAGTCACACACAGACGCTCATCAGGCTCAGTATGGATTAGACCAGCTATAAAAAGCAGAAAAAGGTACTCTGTCACCAGATACCCGTGTCTATAGTATAGTGAAAAAATTGTAAATCTCCGTATATATTTCAGGAGTCAACACACAGACGCTTCAGGCTCAGTATGGATTAGACAAGAATATAAAAAGCAGAAAAAAGGGTACTGTTGAGAAGCGTACAGGGGTTTATACAGTGTTGGGTAATTTAAATCTCCGTATATATTTCCGAAGTAACACACAGATGCTCTCCTCAGTATGGATTTGACCAGATACGAAAAGCAGAAAAAGTGAATTGTATCACAAGCGTACAGCTGTATAAAGTGTAGGGTAATTGTAAATCTCCGTATATATTTCCGGAGTCACACACAGACGCTCACAGCTCAGTATGGATTAAACCATATTTAAAAAGCAGAAAAAAGGTACTAGTGTCACCAGATACCCGGTGTCTATAGTAAAGTGAAAAAATTGTAAATCTCATTATATATTTCAGGAGTCACACACAGATGCTCTCAGGCTCAGTATGGATTAGACAAGAGTAATAAAAAGCAGAAAAAGGGTACTGTATGAGAAGCGTACAGCTGTATACAGAGTTGGGGAAATTTTAAATCTCCGTATGTTATTTCCGGAGTCAACACAGACTCTCACAGGCTCAGTATGGATTTAGACCAGGATAAAAAAGCAGAAAAAGGGTACTGTATCACAAGCGTACAGCTGTATTCAGTCTAGGGGTAATTGTAAATCTCGTATATATTTCGAGTAACACACAGATGCTCACAGACTCAGTATGGATTAGACCAGAATATAAAAAGCAGAAAAAGGGTACTGTATGAGAAGTGTACAGTTGTATCCAGTGTTGGGGTAATTTTAATTTTCTGTATATATTTCCTGAGTAACACACAGACGCTCACTCAGTATGGATTTGACCGGACTACAAAAAGCAGAAAAAGGGTACTGTTTTACAAGCGTACAGCTGTATACAGTGTAGGTGTAATTGTAAATCTCCGTATATATTTCAGGAGTCAGACACAGACGCTCACAGGCTCAGTATGGATTAGACCAGAATATAAAAAGCAGAAAAAGGGTACTGTATCACAAACGAACAGCTGTATACAGTGTTGGGGTAATTTAAATCTCTGTATATATTTCAGGAGTCACACACAGACGCTCACTCAATATGGATTTGACCAGAATACAAAAGCAGAAAAAGGGTACTGTATCACAAGTGGACACTGTATACAGTGTAGGAGATAATTGTAAATCTCTGTATATATTTCCGGAGTCAGACACAGATGCTAACAGGCTCAGTATGAATTAGACCAGAATATAAAAAGCAGAAAAAGGTACTGGATCAGAAGCGTACAGCTGTATATAATCTGGGGTAATTTAAATCCCCTGTATTTATTTCCGAGTCACACACAGAGTCAGCATGCATTTGGTCCGTGATACCACCCAGAAACGGTAGTGAGTGAGGAGCGTACAGCTTATAATGGTGTGGGAAAAATGAACGTTCGGTAAACTGTGCAGAAAAAGAATAAAGTATAGTGCTGTGTAAAATGCAGTCTGCACAGCAGTGTACAACAGCAATACAGCTATCAGGCAGCCTAATAACCATGCTAGCTGACACAACAAAACCTCCCCTGCAGTTGCACATTAACTGTACAGACAAATTGCTATCAGCACAAGCAAAGATCACTTTTTTCCTGCCTACTCTCCTACTGAGAACAGCTGGCAGCAAACCTCTCCATACGCTAAGATCCGGCAGAAGTAAAATGGCGGTCGATGGTCAGGGCTTTTATGCCACTGTGACACCACCAAAGCAAAGCCAATCACTGCACTGCCCTTTTCTAAGATGGTGGTGCGCTGCCATGTCATCTCGCTGCATGTCATCGAGACACAAGACTCTCACAGCTCAGTATGGTTTAGACCAGATATAAAAAGCAGAAAAAGGGTACTGTATCACAAGCGTACAGCTGTATTCAGTCTAGTGGTAATTGTAAATCTCGTATATATTTCCGAGTAACACACAGATGCTCACAGACTCAGTATGGATTAGACCAGAATATAAAAAGCAGAAAAAGGGTACTGTATGAGAAGTGTACAGTTGTATCCAGTGTTGGGGTAATTTTAATTTTCTGTATATATTTCCTGAGTAACACACAGACGCTAACTCAGTATGGATTTGACCGGACTACAAAAAGCAGAAAAAGGGTACTGTTTTACAAGCGTACAGCTGTATACAGTGTAGGTGTAATTGAAATCTCCGTATATATTTCAGGAGTCAGACACAGACGCTCACAGGCTCAGTATGGATTAGACCAGAATATAAAAAGCAGAAAAAGGGTACTGTATCACAAACGTACAGCTGTATACAGTGTTGGGGTAATTTTAAATCTCTGTATATATTTCAGGAGTAACACACAGACGCTCACTCATATGGATTTGACCAGAATACAAAAAGCAGAAAAAGGGTACTGTATCACAAGTGGACAGCTGTATACAGTGTAGGAGTAATTGTAAATCTCTGTATATATTTCCGGAGTCAGACACAGATGCTAACAGGCTCAGTATGAATTAGACCAGAATATAAAAAGCAGAAAAAGGTACTGGATCAGAAGCGTACAGCTGTATATAATCTAGGGGTAATTGTAAATCTCTGTATTTATTTCCGGAGTCACACACAGAGTCAGCATGCATTTGTCCGTGATACCAGCCAGTACACGGTAGTGTGTGAGGAGCGTACAGCTCTATATGGTGTGGGAAAAAATGAACGTTCGGTAACTGTGCAGAAAAAAAGAATAAAAGTATTAGTGCTGTGTAAAATGCAGTCTGCACAGCAGTGTACACACAGCAATACAGCTATCAGGCAGCCTAATAACCAGCGCTGCTGCACACAACAAAATCCTCCCCTGTCACTGCACATTAACTGTACAGCACAATTGCTATCAGCACAAGCAAAGAATCACTTTTCTTTCCTGCCTAACTCTCTCCCTACTGAGAAACAGCGGCAGCAACCTCTCCCTACGCTAAGATCGGCAGAAGTAAAATGGCGGTCGATGGTCAGGGCTTTTATAGCCACTGTGACACCACACAAAGCAAGCCAATCACTGCACTGCCCTTTTCTAAGATGGTGGTGGCCGCTGCCCATGTCATCTCGTTGTCCACTGTGTGCGTCCTTGCTCATTGGCTGAGAAAAGGAGCCTGCAAGCATTATGGGAAAACCGACTTTGGCGCTCGGGTTGACGACTGCATCGCCGACCTCACGCTATGGTCGGGTTTTGCTTGGCGAAACCCGACTTTGGCGAAAGTCGGCGATTTTTGAATCTGACCGACCTGTTTCGCTCAACTCTAGTCAACACTAAATTGTGCCTCCCAATAATGACCCCCCACACTTTCACTCTCCATAATGTCCCCCACACACTGCCTTTCTTCTTAGTTCCCCCCACAGAAAGCCCCTTTCATAACATCCTCCACACACTGCACCTCTCCATAATATCCCCCCACATTGTTCCTATTCATAATGTACTTCACACACTACCCTTCTACAATATATCTACCATATTGCCCTTCTGCATACTTACCTCTATGCATACTTATGGAGCAGTTGCCGACTCTCTGTGAGTATTTGCCACATCTGTTCTGTGGTGATGGCGACAGTAACAGTGTGATAAGGTCAGAGCTACATATGAAGGTGGAGGCTGATGAGTGCTTCTCTTCTGTGCCCCTGGCCCAGAGCTGAAGTGTTCAACTGTATTCATGGCTGAATGACGTGAATGCACTTGAGTATAGTAGGATTAGAACCAGAGTCTCCTAGTTCTCCAAGGGGCACAAAGCATCCTGTGGGTCATAGCTGAGCAGGCCTGATGTAAAATATTTAAAACAAAGGAATTTTGGCTTTCTGTCAGGCACATATGCATCTCTATGCTTCTTCAAATACTTTGTCGCTTTTCCCTAATGAGTTTCTAGCAGTAGAACATTCTACTTTACATAAAATGTGTCTGTTTAGATAAACATATAATCAATGAAAAGTAATGCAAACAATACGCTACCCTTTCTTTCATAAAATTGTATTCACTTTTTTAATTTTCTACTTTTAATCTGATTGCAGAAGAGAGCTTTTTGATAAATGTCCTAATTTCATCTGAAGCCCATGATATTAAAACATTACTTTATTTCATCTGAAGTGAAGACATTTCCCCAGTGAAAGTAGCAAAGAAACTCTGGGGTTGTGCTATTCATTTTTGAGAAGTACAAAGAAAGATTAAAACTGAACATTTAATCTCTTCTCAAAAAATTCATACATAATCAATATTTGCAAAAAGAAAGCTCCAGAAATATGTAAAACTAAGAATGCCAAAGTTAAATAATAGGTTCAAATTGTATAACCAAAATATGAATAATTCAGAAAATACCATTATTTGCATATCCTATTGAGATTAAGGTTGGAAATAAATCAAAGCAGGAGAATATTAAAATATAATGGCCCATATAATTCTTATTTTACTGGCCAGAGTATTTCCCATACTTTAAATGGCTGGTCCAGTACCTAAAATTTATTTTTATAGATGTAGCTTTACACCCTAACCAGTTTTGTAATTTGCTTTATTATAAAATACCCTACTCTTCTACCTATCGTGTTAATTCCTAAATGTGAGTTTTTTGCTTGACTTCATGTGAGTAGTGATGAGTGAATCATGGACGTTTGGGTTCACCGAGTTCAACAAATATATAGTAAAATGTTCAGTTCGGGTCCGAACTCGACCTTGAACTCGGCCCCGGACCCAAATCCAATAGAAGTCAATGGGGACCCGAATTTTGGTGCTTTAAAATGGCTGTAGGGCTAGGGGACTGTAAAAGGAAGCTAAATGGCGGTAAGAACAGGACAAGTGTGCTGCAAACAAATGTGGATAGGAAAGTTATATAAAGTAACACAGAATTAAAAAAAAAAAAAAAATAGTAATCAGGAGGTGGAGGTCCAAGTGGAGGAAGAGGTGGAAGTGTAGGTGGAAGAGGCGTAGGAGGAGGCAAGTAACAAAAATTGGTTTTGTCATTTTTTTTTTTGGAGGGGGAGTTCTCTGAAAAAGACAGTGCAATAATCTACAGAGAGAGATAGGATGTGGTCGATCTGTGCCTGCTCCGAAGTCTGTGGATTCGGAATCGTGTAGTTGGAGTCAGTGTGCATTTTCGTGGAGTCAGAGTAGGTATAAAATGGACCGACTCTGACACCTAAAATATATAATAAATTGAGTACAGTAGTTCAAAGCAGTATGTACAGTAGATTTTTTAATAATAATTTGAGAAAGTTATAAAATGTACAATAAAAGTCTGTTCTATTCCTGATCTAAGGATGTAGGCTTTAAGTTGAGCTTTATCTGTGCTGCACTTTATTTATATGCTAGTAGAGAGGTGGTGCTCTGGAGTCGGAGTCGTGTAGTCGGAGTCGGGAGTTAGGGAAATTGAGGAGTCGGAGGTTTGGCTTACCAACTCCACAGCCCTGCCTGCTATTCACCCAAATAAAACACCTTTCTCTGGTGCATGCAGGTGACAGGATGTTCTGCTTAATTTCGTAGCACGAGTACTGCTGGATGAATGATGATGCCAGAAGAAGAAGAGGTGATTTAAGATTGCTTGGCTGAGAGTACCTTCAGTTCCATTGCTATGTCTTCCACCCAATCGCCTGCTGAAATCTCAGGTTTTGCAGTTGGGACCCATGGGCATCTGTCTTCCCCCTTGCAAATCAGGCAAGCAGTCTGAGCCCCAAGTCATGCAGCAGTCACTTATGCTTTTTGATGACTCTGCTTGCTGTGGTTCCGTGGGCCATCCACCTGGCCAACAATTGGAAGAAATTGAGTGCAGTGATTCCAAACCACTTGTTTTGTTGGAGGATGAGTACATGGGAGGGGTAGTGCAAACAGTCAGAGGGCCCCCAACATCACATCTGTGATGATGATGAAACACAGGTGCCAACTGCTGCCACTTTCAGCTGTCTGTAGTCTGACAAGGAGGGTAGGGTGAGAACTGGGTGAAACATCATGCAAAGGATTAATATCATTAATTTTTTTAGAGCACCATTATGAGGAGAGGTTACATACAAAACACAAAAAGAAATTACAGTGAACAAACTAATAGTGATTGACAGTGTACAGAGCGGAGCAATTAAGCTGACTGCTATTGGGCTCCATGGCCGGAGCCTAGCTATTACATCAGCTGCTAAATGCGCCAAAGCCAGCCCCTAGCCATTATGTTGGCTGCTGCAACAACATGGGGGAAGAGTATGTGTCCACACATCTCCACATACTGATTGATGGGTCTGGCTCATTTAACTTTTGGGTCTCCAAATTGGACACATGTCCTGAGCTTGCCCTTTACGCTTTGTAGGTGCTGCCCTGCCCTGCGGAAAGTGTACTGTCAGAACAAGTGTTTAGCATGGCAGGAGGTGTCCACAGCCAACATGGACAAACTCACTATCATTAAAATTAACCAGGTGTGGATCCCACAGGACTTGTCTGTACCTTTGGCAGATTTGTAGAAGTATACCAGCCTTATATAGCAATTGTTAGACAGCACCGCGGTGTCTTGATCGCTCTGTAGCTCCTTTTTGTTTTCTTTCAAAACGCACACAATAATTAAATGAACTATCTTCTAATTCTTGAGATCTTGCCTTCCCTGGAATCAAACCCATAGCCTCTATCACTGCAAACAGTAAGAAAAGTTATGAGCCACAGCTTACACTTAAAAGGATTGTATAGTTTCATACTTGAAGCGGCATTGGACCCACAGGCAGATCATTCTGATCCATAGAGATACATCTGTACATAGCAGTGTATTTCTATGTCCCTGTATTCTAGAGGGAAATAAAACCAGATTTTTTTTCTACCTATAAAATTACTAAAAAATAATGAAAAGCAATTATAAAAATGTTCTTTTAATGCTTATTTTTTAAATAATAAACTTTACAAATCAGAAAATAACATGGACATATTTAGTATTTCTATAATTGTAAGCATCCATATAGCAAAGTAATGAGATTATTTACGGTGATCAGTAAATGGAGTAAAAAAAAATGTTTTTGACCTTGCGACCATACACTTGCATTGACCACTGGAAATAGTCTTGTTGTCGTCTAGTAGGGAGTATGCATATCCTATAATTGCAATCATGTGACAAATGTTTCTCAAGCTGAAACTGGAGGACGGCACTGTGCGATGTGAGGATTCACAAGTCCGCAGTCTGATAGAGTGACTGCAGTCTTGTCGTTTTAGATTGGACAACCCCTTTAACATATCCATTCATTTTTTTAAAGTATATAAAAGGGTGAAATATATGACTATAATTTGTGTATTCTAAAAATAAAAGTTTTTGTAGGACCTCATTCACAAGTCAGCGTTTTTGCATCATTGGATGCCAAATAGTGATGAGTGAACATGCTGAGATAACTCGAGCACACCCAAGATACTCGAATAACACCCAAGCATGGTTAGATAACAAGTTATCTGAGCACGTTCACTCATCATCACTAATGCAAAAGCCAGGAGTGGACATTATAGAGAAAAACTATATTTGAAAGATTGATGCCTGTTCTGTGTTTTGGAGACACTCCTTGTGTTGGTATTCAAATACTGATGAAATACTAATGCAGAAATACTGACATGTGGATGAGGATTTAGAGCCAAATAAACCCTCACATGGTAATAGGCAAACATCTACATAAAATCTATTTTTCTACCTATTCATGTAGAAAGTAAAAGAGTAACCATCATTTTAATTTTTATTTCATAAATCAATAGTACACATGAAAATATCAAACTTTGTAATATATCTTGTCAGAAAAAAATAGCTTCTTTCTCTGTCAAAATTGATCAGTCATGATCAAAATTAACAATTCTGAGGTATTCTGTATTCCGTAAAGAGAGCCTGTCCCATTACAAAGAGAGGAGATGGCGGCTGCTACTAATAAGATTTTATCTACTTAGGAGGGGGAGGAGGAGGGTGGAGCTCTGCCTCTAGCTCCTCCCCCTGCCGTCTACATAGAATCTTATTAGTCATAACTGCGCTATCCTATCTCAGTAAAGGGAAAGTATGTCTTCACTGAATTTGTTATAGTAAATCAGTTGTGCCTGCTTTAATTAACTTACAGTATCTACCCCACAGGATTTGGTGTTGTGAAGGATTTAAATAGCATTCTTCTGTGATCTCCAAATAAACTGGTGAATTAAAAGACTTGTCCACTCTTTGGACAACTCCTTCTCATTTCCCGTTTGCCCACGTTAAAATAAAAACAATAATTACGCATTCCAGGGGTGTTGGCACTCGCATACTCAGAGCTCACGTGAGGTTTGTAGTGTCACGTGAGCCCTGCGCCCAGTCAGCGCTGGTGTCACTTTCCCAACCTTTGGAAGGATAACTAATCAAAAAGACGTATGGCTGCAGCTGGCCGCTCAGTTCCTTTGATTACTTATACATCCGAAGGTGAGGACAGTGACGCCAGCATTGATTGGTCGCAGGGCTCACGTGATGTAACAAACCTCACATCAAACTCCTGGGAACGATAGTGCTGACACCGCTGGAAAAGGCTCTCGCACCAGAGATGAGTATAGATGTTTTCATTTTAATGGGAGCTAACATTGGGAATAAAAAGGGTTGTCAAAGTAGTGGACAGAGAAAACAAAGAGTCAATTTGTGTTAGGTACATTGAGTGATTTCACAATCTGAGGACTTCACTCTTTAATCCAAAGATGAGAGCCACAGATTAACTCAGATGAAACAAAAATTTGTACATTATGATCTCAACAGACACTTAAAGGCAGCATGGTAGCTCAGTGGTTAGCATTGTTGTCTTACAGTGATAGGGTCCTATATTCTACCAAAGACAACATCTGCAAGAAGTTTATAAATGATCCCCATGTTTGAATGGGTTTCCTTGCACACTCCACAGACAAACTGACAGGGAATTTAGATTGAAAGTCCCAAAAGGGACAGCTATTTCAATATCTATAAAGTGCTGTGGACTATGATGGTACTATATAAGCAAAACATAATAAATAAATAATTATCTCAGTCCTGAATTTAGACTAAAAATCAGTTACTGTACCCAAACTCATCCCACATTTAGGCTATGTGCACACGTAGCGTTTTTAAATGTTTTTGCCGCGTTTTTACGCGGCATAATCGCTTAAAAAACGCTTAGAAAACGCATCCCACGCAATCCTATGGGATTATGCATTGCTGTGCACATGCTGCGTATTTTTACGGAGCGTAATCACTTTACGCAAAAATAAGCAGCATGTTCATTCTTTTTGCATAATCACGGTGAATACGCCACCATAGGAATGCATTGAAACGCTCACTTTACGCATGTGGCTATGCCCACCATGGGTGAAGTGAGCACTTCACGTGCGCTTGGTACCCAGGGTCTGGAGGCGAGGAGACGCTCCTCCAGGCCCTGGGTACCATATGCCTGTAAAAAATAGAATTAAAATAATAAATATTGATATTCTCACCTTCCAGCGGCCCCCACAGCCTTCCCGCTCCTCAGCGATGCTGCCAGCAAGTTGAGTGACCGCGATGTCGCAAAGGTCATTCTCGCAATGTATCCCTGGGAACGGAACTTGCTGGGAGCGTCGCTGAGGAGCGGGAAGGCTGCAGGGGGCTGCCGGAAGGTGAGAATATCAATATTTATTATTTTTTTTATTATTTAAGTTGCTCACACTTGACAAGCACTATGCTTGACAAGTGTGACCAACCTGTCAATCAGTTTTCTAAGCGATGCTACAGATCGCTTGGAAAACGCTAGCATTCTGCAAACTAATTACGCTTGCAAAGTGCTTGTGCTTTATGGGAAAATGTATACTAATTATGTATGCGTTTTAACCGCAGCTGGGAGTTGCGCTAATGCTCGACAAAATTGCGGAGCATTTCCGCAACGTGTGCACATAGCCATAGTATCCCCACCATATTGCAAATAGCATGCTACACAACACTGACATGGAAGAGACACAAAAAAATAAAAATAAATGAGAAATAAAAAGGTTTATGCATAAAACAAATGGAAAAACATATATAATCCCACATATTTATATTTAGAAAGACCCAGATGGGTTATACTGTGATACCTCATCTGGCTATATTAAACCAGCTCAAAAAGTATGGAGAAAAGGAGAAAAAAGAGCTATAAGGCATTTATATTTAATCATAAAAATAGAAAATTTTTATTAGTAACAACATTAATATCAATAATAGTACAATACATCAGGTGACAATTGTAAACAAGAACCACCTCACATAATACTCAATTGCCTCAGGAAGGTGAACACTTATGTATCTATAGAGTCAAACTGCCATATCCATAGAGTTTACTATTTTTATGATTAAATATAAATGCCTTATAGCTCTTTTTTCTCCTGTTCTCCATAAAACAAATAGAAGCCTACTCACTGAATGGCTGGTAGATTCTTGGTTGGGTATTTTACCAGTCTAGACCAGAATATTCTGCATTGCTTTAAACGTTGGATTAAGAATGAGCAGATATATAGTACTGTCCCTGCAAAATTGCACATCAAGGGCTTCCAATACAAATATTTTGCACTTTTATGATCTGTAATAGAGTTTGAATGTTAATAGAAAATAAGATACAAAAAAATGTAAATCTTCAAACTATCAGGCCATTATCCTTTTTGATCTGAAAGGAAATATCTAGAAATATACATGTTAGGGTTCGATTTCCCGCTGCTGCACAAGGGGAGTCTCGAACCTGTCCCGCTGCAGTCTCCCATTCATCTCCAGCCACAGTGGAGCCTGCTCAGCAGAGACGTCGGTCCAAGCGTCTTGCCCACTCCACTACTGTGCAGTGACTTGCTGCTGCCTTTCCTGGATCTGCTATTATAGCCAGTGCTGGAGCAGACGTCTTTGGGACAAAGTCCTGCGTTTTCCCTTCTGAGTATGCCCACGGTGAGATCTCTCATTGGAGATCAGGGTTCACATGTTCAGGTGCTGCAGCGGCTCCTATTGGTCCGCCAGGAAGGTCATGTAGCTACATGTGTTTGTAACAGTTTCTCATTGGTCCTTGTTCCTGGAAGGTCCTGTAGCTGTTGATATAAAAGGGTAGCATGGCTGGGCCGCCATGCGCTAATATCAACCATTGTATGCTATGCGCCAGTGTGGTCATGTGTGTTTGTGGTTAGGGACCCGGCTGAAATAAGCCACTAGAATACCGACTTAATCGGTGAGGAGTTTGGTTTGCTAGCTGGTCAGGGTCGGTGTCCTAGATGCCCTAGATTACCGGCATAACCGGTGAGGAGTTTGATTGCCGTATTCAGGGTCTGGCGTTCAGACGCCATAGATTGCGGGTGACTCCCGCGAGGACATTAGCACATGATCACGCTCTATGTACGCTTAGCAATTAACTGTGTACCTGTGAGCCTGTCAGGACACAGTGCTTTTTCTCAGCGGCCCTGTGACGTAACAGGGTTCGCTTTCAACGCTAGACAGCGCCCTAGCGTGTTTTCTTTGCGACTCAGTTGTGTCTAGTGAGTGCGCACACATCGCCATATAGCGCTGCGGCTCTCCTTCTAGCGGCTCTGTGGAGTAACAGAGTTCGCACTTATTGCCACAGCGCATTACGGCATTTATGTTGGCGACTCTGCGGGATAACAGAGTTTGCTTCTCGCGCCATTTTTACTAGCAGCAGGATCCGCCTGCACGGTGAACCCCGGGCTGCGAACGCACCTCTCTACCTCATATATTTGGTGCGTTCCGCAGACCCTAACATAATATTAGCGCCAGGGTCTGGCTAGTAAAATGGCGGATGACCAGCATCTACCGCAGTACATCCAGCAGCTGGAGGGTAGGTTGGCGGCTCTTGAGCGCACAACCTCAGCTGTGGATGTTACCGCAGTCGCTGTTCAGGCTGCTAGCGTGGCTGCAGCCAGTTTGTCCTCTGCCACCTCTGCCCCTACATTATCCCACCTCCTGCTTCCTGACAAGTTTGCTGGTGACAGCAAGCAATGTCGGGGATTCGTGAGTCAGTGCTCTATACAGCTCGAGCTTCTGGCTGCACGTTTCCCCACGGATCGGGCACAAGTGGGTTTTGTACTGTCTCTACTCTCGGGCAGAGCGTTGGAGTGGGCAACGCCGCTGTGGGAGCGCGACGATCGTGTGGTGCGGAGTGCTCCTCGTTTCCTGGAGGCTCTTAAAAAGGTCTTTTTAGGACCTCAGGTCACCCACGATACGGCGCTACAACTGCTGGCATTGGCACAGGGTTCGTCTTTGGTCAGTCAGTTTTCCGTCCAGTTTCGGACTCTGGCCTCAGAGCTAGACTGGTCGGATAAAGTACTCATTCCAGTCTACTGGCGAGGACTGGCTGATCATGTTAAAGACGCTTTGGCTACCAGGGAGATTCCCGCCACACTGGAGAAACTTATCTCCATATCTACCCGCATCGACCTCCGTTTTAACGAGCAGAAGTTGGAGCGGGCCCAGTGTAGGCAGAGGATTCGGTTGGCTCCCACCTTTGCCACACCTCTCGAATCTCCCAATCTGGCGTCCGAACCCCAAAAAGCCACAGAGGTTCCTCGTGCAGGACCTAAGTCTCGAGTCGTCCGAGTATCTGTGGTCTGTAACCTTTGTCAGCAGACAGGACACTATGCCAACAAATGTCCACAGCGATCGGGGAAGCGATCGCGTCTAGTGGCCCTGGGAGGAGGTTCACTAGAGAAAGCGGCATTTTCCTCCGAGACGACATTTAAAGGGACAGTCACTGTGGACTCTTCCACACTTACAGTCGAGCTTTGTGTGGACTCAGGAGCAGAGGGGAATTTCATGTCATCCACCTTTGCTCATCGCCACGCAATACATCTGGTAGCGCTCGACAAACCAGTGACTGTCCGGGTAGTGAATGGGTTGACATTGCCCTCGCCAATTACACATCAGACTGTCCATCTTACTTTGTGTGTACCCCCTTCCCATCAGGAAATTATTTCCCTTCTCGTCCTTCCCGAGGGAATAGACGAAATCCTACTGGGAGTACCCTGGCTCCATTCCCACTCCCCTCATATTGAGTGGACCTCCGGTAGCATACTGGGTTGGAGTGAGTCATGTAAGGACAGATGTGTCAGGGAGTGCATTCAGGTTACCACTACAGAGATACCAGCAGATCTTTCTCCTCTTCCCAAGTGTTATCAGTCATATGCAGACGTGTTCTCTAAAAAGGCTGCGGAGACTCTGTCGCCCCATCGTCCCTACGACTGTCCTATTGACCTCTTGCCTGGAGCAGAACCTCCTCGGGGAAGGGTCTATCCCCTCTCTCTTCCTGAGACGGAGGCTATGTCTCAATATATCCAGGAGAATCTGGCAAGAGGGTTCATTAGGAACTCGGTGTCACCAGCAGGAGCGGGGTTCTTCTTCGTGCAGAAGAAGAGTGGAGAATTACGTCCATGTATAGATTACAGAGGTCTTAACGCCATCACCGTTAAGAATAAGTACCCGTTGCCCCTGATCTCTGAGCTCTTTGATAGGCTCCGGGGAGCAAGGGTATTTACTAAATTAGATCTGCGTGGTGCTTATAACCTGATTCGCATCCGTGAGGGGGACGAATGGAAGACGGATTTTAATACCAGGGATGGGCATTATGAATACCTGGTGATGCCCTTCGGGCTCTGTAATGCTCCAGCCGTTTTCCAAGACTCTGTCAATGATATCTTCCGGGATATGCTTTACACCTCTGTAGTAGTCTATCTGGATGATATTCTCATCTTTTCTCCAGATATTGACTCTCACCGGAGGGATGTCTGCAAAGTCTTCGACCTGTTACGGGCAAACTCCCTCTATGCAAAGTTGGAGAAATGCATGTTTGAGCAGGAGTCTTTACCTTTCCTGGGCTATATCATCTCCGCCCAGGGATTGGCTATGGATCCTGCCAAACTACAGGCTGTGATGGATTGGCAAGAACCCCATTCTCTTAAAGCGGTGCAGCGCTTTATGGGGTTCATAAATTATTATTGCCAATTCATTCCCCATTCTCCACTTTTGGTAGCTCCCTTGGTAGCCCTCACCAAGAAGGGAGCCAATCCCAAATTGTGGTCAGAGGAGATCTCCAAGGCCTTTACTTCAATTAAGTCCCATTTTGCTAGCGCTCCCATCTTACATCGCCCCGAGGTTGATAAGCCTTTTTTATTGGAGGTCGATGCCTCGTCCGTTGGTGCTGGAGCAGTCCTTTTTCAAAAGGATGCTCAAGGTCGGAAACATCCTTGTTTCTTCTTTTCCAAGACCTTCACACCAGCGGAGAGGAATTATTCCATTGGGGATAGGGAGTTGCTAGCCATGAAGTTGGCCTTTTCAGAATGGAGACATCTCCTGGAGGGGGCTCGCTTTCCCTTTCAAGTTTTCACTGACCACAAAAATTTGGTCTATTTACAGACCGCCCAGCGGCTAAATTCTCGTTAGGCCAGATGGTCCCTGTTCTTCTCCCGGTTTCATTTCACCCTCCATATCCTCTCCGGTGAGAAGAACATTCGGGCCGATGCGCTTTCTCGCTCCGTGGTGTCCTCTGAGGAGGTGGAGGAGGAGCCTCGGTTGATTGTCCCCACAGAGAACCTAAGAACTGTGGCCCCGGTTTCGCTTGAGTCTGTGCCTTCGGGCAAGACTTTTGTGCCCACCAATTGGCAACCGGAGGTACTCTCTTGGGCACATTCGTCCAGGGTGGGTGGACATTTTGGGTCAAAAAGGACATCTGAGTTGCTGGCGAGGACATACTGGTGGCCACATATGGTTCGTGACGTCAGGGAATACGTTCAGGCATGCGTTTCCTGCGCCAAGAATAAGTCCCCTCGACAATGGCCAGCTGGGCTACTTTTCCCTTTACCGGTGGCAGACAGGCCTTGGGAGATGGTCGGGATGGATTTTGTGGTGGGCTTACCCAAGTCTCGGGGCTGCACCATCATCTGGGTGATAACCGACCACTTCTCCAAAATGGTGCACTTAGTGCCATTACCACGGTTACCGTCTGCACGGGCCTTGGCAGCATTGTTCATTAGGCATATTTTCCGCCTACACGGTATGCCAGACAAAATTGTCAGTGATCGAGGTCCCCAGTTTGCGTCTCGGTTCTGGAGAGAGCTGTGTCGTCTACTCAGCATTGCGTTGAATCTATCCTCCGCATACCATCCCGAGACGAATGGGTTGGTAGAGAGGGCCAACCAGACCTTGGTCACATACTTGCGACATTTTGTCTCTGCCAGGCAGGATGACTGGGCATCCTTGCAACCGTGGGCTGAGTTCGCTCTAAATAATGCTGTGGCTGACTCCACCGGACAGACCCCATTCCTCCTGAACTACGGTCAGCATCCGCGGGTACCAGTGCCTATGCCCGTGTCTTCCGCCGATTCCAGGGTGGCAGACTGGGCTGTGGAGGCACGGGACATTTGGGATCGCACTCAGGATGCCATTGAGGCCTCCAAAGAGAGGATGAGGTCTTCGGCCGATGCCAATCGGCGCCCCGCTCCTACATTTGCCCCGGGTGACCTAATGTGGCTTTCTGCCCGAAACATCAGGCTACGGGTAGAGTCCACCAAGTTGGCACCTCGCTTTTTGGGTCCCTTTAAAGTTCTTGAGCAGGTGAACCCGGTGGTTTACCGCCTAGCCCTTCCGCCTCGCCTTGGTATCACTGACACCTTTCACGTGTCCCTCTTGAAACCCGTGGCCATTTCCCGGTTTTCCGAGTCATCTGCCGGGACGTCGGGTTCATCTACCGACGATCATGAGGTGAACGCCATTGTTGGGTGCAAGGTGGTACGAGGCAAAAAATTTTATTTGGTGGATTGGAGGGGTTATGGGCCTGAGGATAGATCCTGGGAGCCTGCCGAGCATGTACACGCTCCGCAGCTCATCGCTGCCTTTGAGCGCAGCGAGGCCCAAAGAAGGGGGCCCTAGGAGGGGGGTAATGTTAGGGTTCGATTTCCCGCTGCTGCACAAGGGGAGTCTCAAACCTGTCCCGCTGAGGTCTCCCATTCATCTCCGGCCACAGTGGAGCCTGCTCAGCAGAGACGTCGGTCCAAGAGTCTTGCCCACTCCACTACTGTGCAGTGACTTGCTGCTGCCTTTCCTGGATCTGCTATTATAGCCAGTGCTGGAGCAGACGTCTTTGGGACAAAGTCCTGCGTTTTCCCTTCTGAGCATGCCCAGAGTGAGATCTCTCATTGGAGATCAGGGTCACATGTTCAGGTGCTGCAGCGGCTCCTATTGGTCCGCCAGGAAGGTCATGTAGCTACATGTGTTTGTAACAGTTTCTCATTGGTCCTTGTTCCTGGAAGGTCCTGTAGCTGTTGATATAAAAGGGTAGCATGGCTGGGCCGCCATGCGCTAATATCAACCATTGTATGCTATGCGCCAGTGTGGTCATGTGTGTGTGTGTGGTTAGGGACCCGGCTGAAATAAGCCACTAGAATACCGACTTAATCGGTGAGGAGTTTGGTTTGCTAGCTGGTCAGGGTCGGTGTTCTAGATGCCCTAGATTACCGGCATAACCGGTGAGGAGTTTGATTGCCGTATTCAGGGTCTGGCGTTCAGACGCCATAGATTGCGGGTGACTCCCGCGAGGACATTAGCACATGATCACGCTCTATGTACGCTTAGCAATTAACTATGTACCTGTGAGCCTGTCAGGACACAGTGCTTTTTCTCACGCGCCCTGTGACGTAACAGGGTTCGCTTTCAACGCTAGACAGCGCCCTAGCGTGTTTTCTTTGCGACTCAGTTGTGTCTAGTGAGTGCGCACACATCGCCATATAGCACTGCGGCTCTCCTTCTAGCGGCTCTGTGGAGTAACAGAGTTCGCACTTATTGCCACAGCGCATTACGGCGTTTATGTTGGCGACTCTGCGGGATAACAGAGTTTGCTTCTCGCGCCATTTTTACTAGCAGCAGGATCCGCCTGCACGGTGGACCCCAGGCTGCGAACGCACCTCTCTACCTCATATATTTGGTGCGTTCCGCAGACCCTAACAATACATTTCAAAATATTACATCTTTACAAAAAAATTTAAAAAATGAAATAACATAACTATTCGGGCATGTGCAGACTGCGGTAGATTCTCTCATTCGAGAGAAACGGGATGATTGGGCAAGAAACACTCTGATCAAACTCTGATCAGCGTCAGCATGGTGTGATCCGGTTCTCTAGGATAAGAGAATCGGAGCACATTGTGAAGAGAAGTTAGAGAACAAAATGCATAGTATCATCTGAGATTAGTCCGATAATTTCCACTCAACGCATTGCTGAGTGCGTTCCAAATATCGGATCAAACTCGGGCATGCAGCAATTTTCTTTTCCTTGGACTGAGCCAATGAAAGAATCTGACATGTTCGCTGTCCATAGATTAACATTTGTCTGAGTGCGATACCTTGTTTTTTTTCTGATTGCATTCAGACCAATAATACAGCAATGTGAGCAAGCCCTTACCCTAATAAATCTCTTGCCTTTCCATCACCACCGTTCTAGTAGATTCTGCAAAACCCCAGTGATTCATTCCCTGCTCCAATATAGTTTTATATTAAGATATGATTGCTTTTCACATCTACAGGAGAGTTTGTCTAGGAGTTTAATTAATCTTGTATTTTGTCTGCTAACTTTCCCATAAATATAACTAAATAATATAACCAAGTTTCGCCCAGAAATTAATCTTACAACTTGACAAGCAACTGCTCTACAGAATTTTTTTTTTTATCTATTTAAAATAGCTTTCAATTTGTCAATGTGCACAATTCTTAAACTAATAGTAAATCCATAAAAAATTGTCAAATGTCTATGACTTTTGATGAGAGTCTGCCTTAATGAGTTTACAAAATGGATAACTACAATATTTGTGTGGCAGAACAGCACGCCGAGTTCATACATTAATCAGTCTTTCATAAAACTTCATAAGCCATCCAACCTAGAACTTAATTTTAGCTTTGCTTTTTTCTATTTTTGATACTTGCATTAAGTGTATCTGTGAGTTTGTTAAATGATAAAGACTACATTTTGGGAGAATTGCAATAAAATATCTATTTTGAAAAATGCCTACTTTACAGCTTTTACTTATACATTTATAGACATTTTAATTTATATGCAAAGTACCCACTTAAACAGTAGGACAACAAGTGCATTTTACTACCTGAACACAGAGCTTATACTAACATAATAGAAATCCATCTATTCAGTATTGAGTAGAGAATTAGTATTAGTGGTTTCAGAATTATCCAGGCAAATCTGTAAACATTATGATTACTGCGGAAAAGGACCAGGAGGTTAATGCTTATAATTTCTTTATACGATTCTAGCACAGATGCATATGGTACTTACACTGAAAATAACCACTTATTTCATTTTGATATATCATCCTGTTCTATTGGGAACATTAAATTGTATGGTGGAATTATGGCAAGACATTTATTCAGTAGGAATATTGGTAACTGCATATACTGGCTTCTGAACTCTTTTTACAGTTGATACTGTAACTCCAAAGAACGCTAGCAACCTTTACATACTATGTCACCATAAAGGTATAGAGAGTGTATTCATGGTAAGAGGCCTGAACCAAATGGAATTGACTAATTTATTTATTTTATTCACTTATTAAGCAGCATTAATTTCCACATCGATTTAGAGACATTATCATCACTGTCCCGTTTGAGGCTCACAATCTAAATTCCATATCAATATGTCTTTGTGTGGGAGTACACTAGAGGAGTTCCGTGCCAGCACAGGTAGAACATGCAACCTTCTTGCTAAACACTTAGCCACCATGATGCTCTTAATTGAATAACACAGGTCATTGGTTGTTCATTATCACAACGATTCAAAATTGCTGAAATCCAGATTGGAATAACTACGTATAGCATATGATTTATCCAGTCTTTGACTTGATTTCAAACTAATCCCTGTTATTTTTAGGAAAATTCCCATGACATCAGTGTCCAACCTCAACATCATGTTCATACAATAGTTTGACTAATTACATTTCAAAACAGTCACTTTCTATATTTACAACCCATATGGTGAGGACTCACCAGTCTGGCTGCTTTTTTGCCAAAGCAGAACTGATACACTATGTAGTGATTATTATTATTGATATAATGCAATTTTCCACTTTAAGCAAAGTGAATTCCAAACACTTGAATTCAAGTAAGAAAACAAAATCTTAAGGTACTCATATTCCCTGGGTCCAACACCAGCTGATTTGGCTGCAGAGGTGATATCATATTGAGATTGCACATCACCGCTGCTGTCAATCACTGAGCTGAGTAGGGGTCTGATCTGATGTAATTCACCAAATCGTCTGGATTTTACTGGGAAATTCAATTTGTAGTGAATTTACTCTCTGCAAATTATTGAATGTCCATGTGAGATCATCGCTGTATCTTGAGACTTTATCTCACTGTGTTAGGAGTTATCTCACCAAGGTCACAGTAGTTCAGGGGCCCAGCTGGGAATGCAGCATCAGTGACCTACTGTAACCCCGATGACATCATTGCTTGTCACTGATGCTGTGCTCGCAGGAGCTCATTCACCAGTGGTTCTTAGCCTGGACAGTTGCATCTTGGCACCATCTGTTATGAGCTCGGTTGCAACAACTTTATTGGATAATGGATTGCAACCGAACCCGGGGTCCGCGGTGAAGTTAGAGTCACTGCTGCCGAATACCCCTTGGGTATGAAGGTAACAACTGACAACTAGACATCTAAATAATAAAATTAGATCTCGCCTGTGTTACTTCACACAAGGAGAGAGATATTTGCACTATCTCCGTTAACTTCACAGAAGATGTGCTGTAGGCTGGCGTAGACGTAGCCCTGTTGACTGCACAGAAGTCACTTGCCAGACGACTAGGTAGTGCATGCGACTCCCGCCAGGCGTACGTGTTGTCAGCCAGTGTGAGACCAAACTGAGCAACTGACTGATCAGCTGGCGGCGATGTCCGCGTGCTGCCAGCCGGTGTGCGACCAGACTGAGCAACTCTCTGTTCAGCTGGCAGGCGATGCCCAGGTTACGTGCCCCGCAGTCTGCTCAGGGTGTACCGCAACCCTCTTGTTGTAGCAAGACTGCGCCACATTGGCTACCTGCCTGGCATAAGCTAATCCTGCCTGAAGGACCTGTTCTAATTAGCCGAGCGAACTCTGGAATCGGCAGGTCCCGGAGAGCAAAGCTAGAGAGCACGTGGAGCCCAGATTCTGGAACGTCCACACATGAGCACTGCCTATTTTAATATGATCTGACCGCGCCGTGCCACGGACAGACAAGCTATTTAAAGGCTAAGCTCCGCCGCAGCCATCTTGTCAATCGCTTCACCGATGACATCATTCGTGACCAATCAGGTGATGCCAGGTCAGAGGATCAGCTGACATTAACCACCAATCACGGTTCGCCATGTCACGGACATGCTCAGTGCAGGCATTTCTGGACTTAGGCTTATAACAGTCTTTTCCTGTTCTGTAACCTAGGTTTAAGGCTACTATGAACAAAGACTCTACACTATGTTCCAAATTATTAAGCGAATGATATTTTTCTCTGATTTTCCTAAGTGGTCGGTGCAAATGACAGTCAGTCTAATAAAAGTCATCACCCGTTAGAGTATACATCGAATTTTATTGAAGAAACCTCCCAATGATAACAGTATAATCTTCAAAATGGAAAAAAACTCAAAATGCACTGTTCCAAATTATTAGGCACAGTAGAATTTCTGAACATTTGATCTGTTTTAAAGAACTGAAAATGCTCATTTGTGGAATTTGCAGCATTAGGAGGTCATATTCACTGAACATAAAAGCTACTTAACTCCAAAACATCCTAACAGGCCAAGTTACATGTTAACATAGGAACCCTTCTTTGATATCACCTTCACAATTCTTGCATCCATTGAACTTGTGAGTTTTTGGAGAGTTTCTGCTTGTATTTCTTTGCATGAAGTCAGAATAGCCTCCCAGAGCTGCGGTTTTGATGTGAACTGCCTCCCACCCTCTCAGATCTTTGCTTGATGATACTCCAAAGGTTCTCTATAGGGTTGAGGTCAGTGGAGTTTATCTCCTTCTATGCCTATAGCAGCCAATGACTCCAAGGTATTCTTTGCAGCATGAGATGGTGCATTGTCATGAATGAAGATGATTTTGCTCCTGAAGACAAGTTTCTGCTTTTATACCATGGAAGAAAGTTGTCAGTCAGAAACTCTATATACTTTGCAGAGGTCATTTTCACACCTTCAGGAACCTTAAAGGGCCCTACCAGCTGTTTCCCCATGATTCAGGCCCAAATCATGACTCCTCCACCTCCTTGCTAACGTAGCAGCCTTGTTGGGACATGGTGGCCATCCACAAACCATCCACTACTCCATCCATCTGGACCATCCAGGGTTGCTCAACACTCATAATTTGAAAATTAATCTTCATGTATGTCTGGGCCCATTGCAACTGTTTCTGCTTGTGAGCACTGTTTAGGTGTGGCCGAATAGTAGGTTTATGCACCACAGCAAGCCTTAGGCTGGGGTCACACTGGCGACTAAATCGTACCACTGCAAAGCGATGAAATCTCGCATTGCAGTGGGACCAATGTTAATCTATGGAGCAGCTCCTAGTATCCGATTTTTTGTGGTCTGTTTTAAACGTGCGAGTGCAATCGCAGCATGCTGCGATTGTCACTGATTGTGGGTCGACTATCGCCAATGAAAGTCTATGGGTGCGATGAAAAGTGGGATTACAAATGGACCGCACGTGTGACTTGCGATTAAATCGCACAGCTTTTCCAGGTGACAGGAAACTGCCTCAGTAATTCTCAGGAAGCCTTTACATGCTAATTAGCTTAGCACATCTTGAAAAAAAAACAGAAAGAACGCCTACACGGAGTCCACAAACATGTCTTCTACGCACTTCCGTAGGGACAGACAGCTAAAGGCGCGGAGTGGGGCAGCAGCAAGTAGAAAAAGAAAGTACCTATATTTTGATAGGCTGGAGTTCCTTACGCCTGTGATGGATCTGCGACCGTAAGTACATGTCTGTTGATCCACTATGATTGTTTATTTTTGTATGTCCAATTTTTAGTTTTTCCTTTGTTTCCTTTATAGGATGGAGTCTAACCTTACAGAGAGGGA
Organism: Oophaga sylvatica; assembly: GCA_033576555.1. Taxonomy (NCBI): domain Eukaryota; kingdom Metazoa; phylum Chordata; class Amphibia; order Anura; family Dendrobatidae; genus Oophaga; species Oophaga sylvatica. Next base: position 116,160,927 of record JARQOD010000004.1, read on the forward strand.
GACAGGGTCGGACTCCGAGGTTCTGATCAACCCTGTTGGGGATGGGGCTGAGGAGGCTGGCCCTTCCTCTGCAGCCTCATGTTCCACCCAAGCACAACCACCAGCACCACCACCAGCAGCTGCTGAAGCTGAGGAGTCACAAAGTCAGCCTCAAGAGCAAGAGGAGCAACCAGTCAGCAGCAGCCCTACTAGGCATTCTGAGGTGTCGCCTCCTCATTCCCTTATTACGAGGCGAGGCTGGCGGCGAAGAGAAGGAGTTGCTTCTGGGACAAGGAGGCAGGTGGACAGAGGAGTACTGGACTATTTGTCCAATGTAGCTAATGATGATGGGGAGGAAGCCTTTGGCCTCAGTCTGGCATGCTACCTCAGGGCTATTCCACGAGAGCACAGACTGCGGATCAGAGGTGGACTTCAAATTGTTCTGGACGCAGGAACCCCACCAAATCAGCAAAACACTGTATTAGATTTTCTAGAAAGGTGGCAGCTTTGTTCAGAAAATCTTCTACGTGTTGTGAATGGGTTTGAGATGAGTTCTGAGCAGAGGCTCCCTCTGGTGGTTACAAGCGGTGCTAGTGAGGATTGTGAGGACTGGGAATCAGGTGTTACTGACTGGTCTTATATAAGGGAGTCATTTTCCCATCAGGGTTGCCGGTGATCAATTGTTCTGGTCTGAATCCTTCATTCCAGTTTCCCTTGTAGCCTGCTGTGTCGTGTCTGCATCTCCTGCTTACAGATAAGACTTTTGCTTCTTTTGTGTTTTTGCTGTGTTTTTGCATTTTGTCCTGCACTTCTTTGGGGGCCTTCAGGGTCCACTCCGGGGGCTTCTGCCCTCTCAGTTTAGTTCAGCCACTGAGTTTTGTTCTTTTGCTTTTTCCAGTTTTTTCAGTGGCTGCTGTTTTGATTTTGTTACACCAGAGAACTAATTTAGGTGGTAGAGGTCGTGTGATCTCAGGTGATTTTGAAATTAGTAGAGTTGGTGCTTTTCAGGGTTTTCTGGGATTGCAGTAAGTACCCTTCCTATCCTTTTCTATTTAGATAGTTTGGGCCCCAGCGTTTGCTCATACTATTTTCTTTCTGTGTCAGTATTTCCTCTTGTCTAACCGCCATTACATGTTTGGGGGCTTTCTGTTATCTTTGGGGTTCTGCTCCGGGCAGATAGCTTTCCTATTTCTATCTTTAGGTGTAGTTAGTTTCTCAGGCTGTGATGAGGCGTCTAGGACCAACGTAGGAACGCTCCACGGCTGCCTCTAGTTGTGGTGGTTAGTCAGGGTACTGCAATCTCATAGATTCCAACTGCTCTGGTGTATTGCCTTTTTTACCTGCACTCCTCAGCTACCGAAACATAACAGTATCACCGGCCAAAAAAATTGAAAATTGTATGGTACTCACAGAAGGAAAAAAAATATTGTGAAAGAAAAAAGGTTGTCAGAGTTGTCAGAGATATTTTTCTGTTTGTTGCATTTTTTTTTTTTTTCCCTCTGTATCTCTGGGTGCTGGGGAGGATCTTTTCTCCCAATGGAGTTTGCACAGTTGTCTGGCCGTGTGGATCAGCTTGCCACTGAGGTTCAGAGTATTGCTGCATATCTTGCTAGGTTGCCTGTTGTGGAACCTAGGATCCCCATGCCAGATTTGTTTTTAGGGGATCGAGCTAAGTTTCAGAATTTCAAAAATAATTGTAAATTGTTTTTTTGCCTTAAAATCTAAGTCCTCAGGAAACGCAGCGCAGCAGGTTCAAATTATCATCTCTCTCCTGCGCGGCGATCCTCAGGATTGGGCTTTTTCCCTGATCCCTGGGGATCCTGTTTTGAGTGATGTTGATGCGTTTTTTCAGGCTTTGGGGTTATTGTACGATGAGCCTAATGTCACTGATCAAGCTGAAAAAACCTTGTTGGCATTAAATCAGGGGCTTGATGACGCTGAGTTATACTGTCAGAGATTCCGTAGGTGGGCAGTCCTGACCAAATGGAATGACGACCCTTTGGCGGCCCTTTTCCGGAAGGGTCTGTCAGATAATGTAAAGGATGTTATGGTGGGATTCCCTGTCCCCTCTGGTCTCAATGATTCTATGTCATTAGCGATTCAAATTGACAGACGTTTGCGTGAGCGGAGAAGTATGCGTGGAATGGTGTTACCTTGTGAACCAGCTTCTGAACCCATGCAGTGTGATAGAGTGGTGTCTGGGGCACAGCATCATGAGTTTCGAAAGCGCAATGGGTTATGTTTCTACTGTGGTGATGCTTCTCATGCTATTTCAGTCTGCCCTAAGCGGGGAAGACGTTTTGCACGCTCAGTTGTCTTGGGTAGTGTTCAGACTAAGTTTTTATTAACTGTCACTCTGATATGCTCTCTGTCCTCATTTTCTGCTCAGGCTTTCATTGATTCTGGAGCAGCTATTAACCTGATGGATTATGATTTTGCTAAATGTTGTGGGTTTCCCTTGATACCCCTACAGAAGTCTATTCCCCTACTGGGGATCGATTCTACCCCTTTGGCTGAGAATAAACCCCAGTTTTCTACTCAGGTGATAATGAGGGTTGAACCTGATCACCAGGAGTGCTGCAAATTTTTGGTTCTGTATAATCTGCATGACATTATCGTGCTGGGTTTCCCTTGGTTACAGTCTCATAATCCTGTTTTGGATTGGAAATCTGTGTCTGTAACCAGTTGGGGCTGCCAATGTGTTAATACCAACACTCCTGTTTTTTCTGCCTCCCCCCAGGCTCAGGATGTTCCTGACTTTTTGTTTGATTTTTCTGATGTGTTTAGCGAAAGTAAATCTGCATCCTTGCCTCCCCATAGGAGCTATGACTGCGCTATTGAATTAGTGCCGGTAGTAAATTCCCTAAAGGTCGCCTTTTTAACTTGTCTGTACCTGAACATGACGCTATGCGGTCTTTTATCAAGGAATCATTGGAGAAGGGTCATATCAGACCATCCTCTTCACCCTTAGGTGCCGGTTTTTTCTTTGTGGCCAAAAAGATGGTTCATTAAGGCCGTGTATTGATTATCGTCTCTTGAACAATATTACTGTGAAATATCAATACCCGTTACCCTTGATTTCTGACCTGTTTTCCAGGGTGAAAAACGCTACTTGGTTTACCAAGCTTGACCTCAGGGGGGCGTATAACCTTATTCGCATTAAGCACGGGGATGAATGGAAGACGGCATTCAATACCCCTGAAGGGTATTTTGAGTACCTAGTGATGCCCTTTGGGCTCACTAATGCTCCTTCCGTCTTCCAGTCCTTCATGAATGACATTTTCAGGGATTTTGTGGACAAATTTCTGATTGTTTATTTGGATGATATCTTGATTTTTTCTAATGACTGGGACTCTTATGTGAAACATGTTCGAACTGTATTCCAGATTTTGAGAGAGAATGCTCTGTATGTGAAGGGATCAAAGTGTCTTTTTGGCGTACAGAGGATCTCATTTCTGGGATTCATTTTGTCCCCATCTGTTATTGAAATGGACCCGGTCAAGGTTCAGGCCATCTGTGATTGGGTCCAACCTACTTCATTAAAGGCTCTTCAGAGATTTTTGGGTTTTGCCAATTTTTATCGTAAATTTATTGGTAATTTCTCGGTTATTGTTAAACCATTAACTGATTTGACCAGAAAGGGTTCTGATGTGGTGAATTGGCCTCCTGAGGCAGTCTCTGCATTTCAGGAACTTAAGCAGAGATTCACTTCTGCTCCTGTTCTACGGCAGAATGATGTTTCTCTGCCATTTCAGGTGGAGGTTGATGCCTCTGAAATTGGGGCAGGTGCCGTTTTGTCCCAAAAAGATCCAGAGACCTCTAAAAGTAACCCTTGTGCCTTTTTCTCTCGAAAATTTTCTCCTACTGAACGTAATTATGACGTAGGTAATCGGGAGTTATTGGCCATGAAGTGGGCTTTTGAAGAGTGGAGACATTGGCTGGAGGAAGCCAAACATCAGGTGGTCGTCCTTACGGACCATAAGAATCTGGTCTATCTGGAATCTGCCAAGCGACTCAATCCTAGACAGGCCAGGTGGGCCTTGTTTTTCACACGTTTTAATTTTGTGGTTTCCTTTCTTCCTGGCACTAAGAATGTTAAGGCGGATGCCCTCTCGAGGAGTTTCCTTGCGGACTCTCCTGAGTTATCTGATCCTTCTGTTATTTTGAAAGAAGGTGTAGTTCTTTCCGCCATCTCGCCCAATTTGAGACTTGCTCTGTAGGGGTGTCAGGAGGATAGGCCCGAGCGCTGCCCTGTTGGAAAATTGTTTGTCCCGGACCAATGGAAAAAGAGTGTGATGTCTGAGATTCATTGTTCCGCATTGGCTGGGCATCCCGGAATTTTTGGTACCAGAGACTTGGTTAGCCGGTCCTTTTGGTGGCCTACCTTGTCTCGTGATGTCAGGGAATTTGTGCAGTCCTGCGGGACTTGCTCTCGCTCCAAGCCTTGCTCTCGCTCTAGTGGTTTGTTGATGCCATTGCCTGTGCCCAAGAGACCATGGACCCATATCTCTATGGATTTCATTTCCGATCTTCCTGTTTCTCAGAGAATGACCACCATCTGGGTAATTTGTGATAGGTTTTCCAAAATGATACATCTTGTGCCATTACCTAAGTTGCCTTCCTCCTCTGAATTGGTGCCGTTGTTCCTTCAGCACGTGGTTCGTTTACACGGCATTCCTGAGAACATTGTGTCTGACAGAGGAGTCCAGTTTGTTTCCAGATTTTGGAGGACTTTTTGTTCTAAACTGGGTGTTCAATTGTCTTTCTCCTCGGCATTTCATCCTCAGACCAATGGTCAAACTGAGAGAACAAACCAGACATTGGAGACTTATCTAAGATGCTTTGTGTCTGCTGATCAGGATGACCGGGTCTCTTTTTTGCCTTTGGCTGAGTTTGCTCTTAATAATAGGGCTAGCTCTGCCACTTTGATGTCTCCGTTTTTCTGTAATTCTGGGTTTCACCCTCGATTTTCTTCAGGACAGACGGAGGCTTCTGTCTGTCCAGGTGTTGACTCTGTTGTGGAGCGTATGCAACAGATTTGGGACCAGGTAGTGGAGAGGTTGTCCCTCTCTCAGGAGAAGGCCCAGCGGTTTGCTAACCGGCATAGGACTGATGGTCCTCGGTTTAAAGTGGGGGACTTGGTCTGGTTGTCTTCAAAGAATATTCCTATGAGAGTAGCATCTCCTAAATTTAAGCCTAGGTTCATTGGACCTTATAAGATCATGGAGATTATTAATCCTGTTTCTTTTCGTTTGCTTCTTCCAGGGACATTTAAGATCCATAACGTGTTCCACAAGTCCTTGTTGAAGAGGTTTGTTGAGCCAGTGGTTCCTGCTGCTGTGCCTCCTGACCCTGTTTTGGTTGAGGGCAATCTGGAGTATGTGGTTGAGAAAATATTGGATTCTCGTTTTTCTAGACGGAAACTCCAGTATTTGGTTAAATGGAGAGGTTATGGTCAGGAAGACAATTCTTGGGTGTTTGCTTCGGACATCCATGCTAGGAGACTTATCCGTGCGTATCATAGAACTCATCCTGACCGACCTGGTTGCTCAAATGAGGTTTCGGTGACCCCTCCTCAAGGGGGGGGTACTGTTGTGAATGGGTTTGAGATGAGTTCTGAGCAGAGGCTCCCTCTGGTGGTTACAAGCGGTGCTAGTGAGGATTGTGAGGACTGGGAATCAGGTGTTACTGACTGGTCTTATATAAGGGAGTCATTTTCCCATCCGGGTTGACGGTGATCAATTGTTCTGGTCTGAATCCTTCATTCCAGTTTCCCTTGTAGCCTGCTGTGTCGTGTCTGCATCTCCTGCTTACAGATAAGACTTTTGCTTCTTTTGTGTTTTTGCTGTGTTTTTGCATTTTGTCCTGCACTTCTTTGGGGGCCTTCAGGGTCTCCTCCGGGGGCTTCTGCCCTCTCAGTTTAGTTCAGCCACTGAGTTTTGTTCTTTTGCTTTTTCCGGTTTTTTCAGTGGCTGCTGTTTTGATTTTGTTACACCAGAGAACTAATTTAGGTGGTAGAGGTCGTGTGATCTCAGGTGATTTTGAAATTAGTAGAGTTGGTGCTTTTCAGGGTTTTCTGGGATTGCAGTAAGTACCCTTCCTATCCTTTTCTATTTATATAGTTTGGGCCCCAGCGTTTGCTCATACTATTTTCTTTCTGTGTCAGTATTTCCTCTTGTCTAACCGCCATTACATGTTTGGGGGCTTTCTGTTATCTTTGGGGTTCTGCTCCGGGGCAGATAGCTTTCCTATTTCTATCTTTAGGTGTAGTTAGTTTCTCAGGCTGTGACGAGGCGTCTAGGACCAACGTAGGAACGCTCCACGGCTGCCTCTAGTTGTGGTGGTTAGTCAGGGTACTGCAATCTCATAGATTCCAACTGCTCTGGTGTATTGCCTTTTTTACCTGCACTCCTCAGCTACCGAAACATAACACTACGGTTGTTTGGCACCCAGCAAAGGGAGTCTGCTTCTGCCTCTGATCTTCCTCCTCATCATCAGCCTCCTCCTCCACCTCCTCCTTGTGTCCAACAGAACCCAACTCCTCCTCAACCTCCTTCATACTCCTATGTACCTCAGCACCAACAACACATGGGACAGAGTGGCCATTCCCAATATGCCCACTCAAACATAGCCAATGTTGTGGGCTGGGCACAACATGGGTATGGTCGACATGGGCATTGGGGGTCATTCTCAAACTGGTCAGCCATATGCGTATGACTATCAGCACCAGTTCCCCATGTACCCCTACCCAAACCCACATCAGGATCCAGCCACTAACCCAGCTGTAACATTGCCTTCTGTCACAGCTCAGGCTGACCCAGTTGTTGCAGATCCTGCAAGGCAACACACCCAACCTGGGCCTCCTTCATCACCACCACCCACCTACCATCACTTGTAGGTGATATATTGTTGTCCTCAATATTTGAGTATTTCTCTAAGTGTGTTATCCAGTTGTGTTAATGTTTTGTTTTTACAAAAAAAGCTTAATGCTACCTTGGGAGGTTTTTGTCCAGAAAACCTAAGTTAAGAGCCACTAAAAGGGCAAAAAAAAGCACAAATGAGTAAAATTTGTGAAGTGGCATTGGTTGTCTGTCATTATTATTATATGTTATGTCCTGTGTAAAGTATAGGGAACTGGACAGCAGGAACAACACTACAACATAAATGAGTTCTACAAAAGTATGTTTATGGTAGCATAAAACAAACACACCACATAGCTATGGCCTCCTCTTGCCATGGAAAAGCACCAGCAGGGGAAACAAAAAAATTAGTAAATATATCACGGACTTTAAGTCCAGAAGGGGGACACGAGGATGGATGAATGGTCTCATAGGCCTCCCCATATTAACAGACACAAGGTCAGGCACATCAGATGAGGAGCATTCATGCATTCTAGTAAAATTATGTAGTACCACATATGCTTTGACTACAACATTTACATTTGCTTCACTCAGCTGAATGGCTGATTGGAGTACACGCCATTTTGCAGTAAGAATACCAAAGGTGCACTCCACCAGGCGTCGTGCATGACAAAGGCGATAATTAAATTTGCGACGGCGATGGTTCAGATTGCGACGTGGATATGGCCTCATAACATGACGGGTTAATTGGAAGGCCTCATCTGCTACCACAACATAAGGCACTTGATCCATATTGGAGTGTGGAATTTGACATGGTGGTGGTAAGTCCAATTGGTTATTGCGTAGCCGCCGACCCATAATGGAAGAATTGAAGACTCTGGAGTCTCCAATCCTTTCATAGGCCCCAATGTCTACAATGATGAACCGGTAGTTACTGTCGACCAAGGCCAACAAAACAATGGAAAAATATTGCTTATAATTGTAGTATTGGGACCCTGAGTTCGGCGGCTTACGAACACGTATGTGCTTCCCGTCCAGGGCTCCAATACAGTGTGGAAAACGGCAGCTTTCTTGAAATCCACGTGCAATCCTCAACCAATCTTCCATTTTCAGCTCTGCCATCACCTCTTTATTGAGTCTTGACCACATTTGTGCACAAGTTGAGCTGACAATTCCGCAAATGGTGGATTTTCCAATTTTAAAATTCTAAGTGCAGAGCAGCGTATGACAGCCCAGTGGAAAGGAACCTGCAATACACAAACAACAACAAAGATGTACACATCATCAAAATAAACAACAAGCACTGCATTAGCTACATGTAAACTGAGGACATTTCACTAATCAGCCATTCAGTTAATTATATGACTTAAAATGCATTATGAGGGCTACACACAAGCAAATAGGGAACATGGGTAAGTGTAAGGTTCTTTGTACATGTTCTTGAAACTCAGTTTTCCGTCAGCCATTTTGCTTTCTGTCTTGCTGCAGCTATCTTGCCCTCAGTCAATATGGAGTTTTCAGCTTTCATGTTCCCGCCCTGATTCTCTCCCTCTTGCTTCTTAAGCAGCCACAGCTGAGCAATCAGTGCTTCAGAATCTAGCCTGCAGTGAACCTGTGACCTGACTCCTGGAAGCCTTGGACTATGTACTCCAGCTATTCCTACTGAGGAACTCTGAACACTTGTGGACTCTGGAACCCTGCTCTTTGAAAGATCCACGTTTGCATGGACTTACGGTAACAGAGAAGAAGATCCTGAACCTGTTGTGGAGAGTGATTGCTGAGCTTAAGTTACTCTGGCCTGCTGTGTCTCCTGCTTCTGTATCTGCAAACTGTGTGACTATTTTTGCCACTTGTATGAAGTAATACAAGACCTTCTATATCAAACCTGTGTCTCATGTATTTTCATCGCACCCAAGCACAAGACGCTATATGAACTGTACTACATACATTACAAGATTCTGAAGCCAAAACGTTAGTGTCTGCTGGGTCTGGGAAGGCTGTGTCTGCTGTAACTGTGGATATCAGACGTCGTGACTTCTGTGATGACAGTGTTGTGACTTCTCCACATCCGTGAGCATTCCTTAGTTTTTTCTGCAGTGACCACAGTAAACATATTGTTTTTTTTCTTCCCCTTTTGTGTTGCTGTAACTGTGGATTCATGTCCGTGAACTTCTGTGATGAATGTGTGACTCTCAACATTCCAGGTGAGCAATTCCCTTAATTTTTTTTTCTCTGCAGTGTTACCACAGGTAAACACTATTGTTTTTTTTTTCTTTTCTCCTCTCCTTCCAGTACTCCTGTCTTAAAAGATCTGGAAAATGGAGGCCCGCATAAAGGAACTTTGCGGAGTGACTGATAATATCCTTGCAGATTTACAGACTATAAAAACCCATTTTACAAACCTACAGGACCTCACTAATCACAATTTGCAAGTGTTTGGACAGACTGCCCAGGATTTGCGAGCCAGGATTGAGGTTCTAGAGGAGCGAGTCCAGGCTCCTGCCGTAGCCCCAAGTTCTGGGATTCCCAAGTTGCCCCCTTTTCGTTTTGGCGGTGAACGTGAAAAATTCAGGGGATTTATTAACCAATGCAATCTGTTTTTTTCTGCACATGCTTCACAATTTCCCACTGAACGATCTAAAGTGCTTACTATAATTATGTTACTTACCAACAAGGCTTTGATGTGGGCAAACCCTCTGATTGAGACTGAGGATGAATGTTTGGATCATCTTGATGCTTTCATTTCAGCCATGGGGCAGGTGTTTGATGACCCCAATCGAGGTGCAACAGCTGAAGCAGCCATGTTAACTTTGCGCCAAGGTAAGCACTCGGTAGCCGAATATGCCTTGGATTTCAGGAGATGGGCCCTTGATACCACCTGGGACAGTTCCGCCAAAAAATCTATTTTTCGAAAGGGGTTGTCTCCACTAATTAAGGATGAACTTGCTCGATGCCGACCCTCCCACTGCGTTAGGTGACTTTATTAACTACTGCATCCGTATTGATGCTCGCCTGACTGAACGCAGGCAAGAGAGATGGTTCGAAAGCAATCGCACTAACCTTTTCCTACCTTCCTCCCCAGCTAAGGAACCTTTGAGTAGGATCACACGGGAACCTGAACCTGAACCCATGCAGGCAGACTCTTTACAAAGACGGGTTAGTAATGCATGCAAGGAACATCGTTTTAAGGAAAATCTATGTTTCTATTGTGGTAAGTCAGGGCACTTCATTATAAACTGCCCCAGCCGTTCTCGTAAGACTACTGCAGCACTCATTCACTGTGAGTGTTGCGAGAGGAGATCTGTCAGGTCCGAGCCTCAGGCTCCAGAGAGATCTGCAGCAACAGATCTTGATTTCTCGGACTTAAACTCCGTTACTTCTGAGGACGATGACTGTGTAAACGCTGCAATTTTTCAAGTTTCCTCAGCGGTGTCCCAGCTGAGTTGTAGGAAAAACAATTCTCATTGCTTCCTTTCCATCAAACTCTGGGTTAACTCAGTCTGGGTGTCTAGCTCTGCTATGATCGACTCAGGGCAAGTGGGAATTTTATGGATGTCTCCTTTGCTCTGAAACAGGGGATAAGTTCAGTGAAGAAGGCTACTCCAGTACAGATGGAAACTGTGGATGGCTCCCTGCTGACCTCTGGACCAGTGGATCAGGAAACGGAGCCTTTGAGGGTCCTTATGGGTAAAGATCATCAAGAGAAACTGTCCTTTATGCTTATCTCTTCTCCCCACTTTCCCATTATTCTAGGGCTACCATGGCTGCAGGCTCAGAACCCTACCATTAACTGGGAGACCAAGGAATTACACTTTCCAGAGAAACAGATGAGTCCAGAAGTTTCAGCTTGCTCTGTTCCTAAAGGAACCATGTCAGTCCCTGAACTACCAGCTGTATACCAGGACTATGTGGATTTATGTGACAAGAAGAACGCTGACCAGCTTCCCCCTCACCGTCCATATGATTGTCCAATTGAATTATTGCCTGGAGCAGAGATACCTTTTGGTAAGATCTACCCCCTGGCGGGGCCTGAGCTAAAGGCTTTAAAGGATTACATAGACGAAAATCTAGCCAAGGGCTTCATACGCCCCTCTTCATCTCCTGCAGGTGCACCCATCTTCTTTGTGAAGAAGAAAGATGGATCTCTGAGACCCTGCGTAGACTATAGGAACTCAATAAGGTTACTATTAGAAACCGTTATCCATTGCCTTTAATCCCTGAGTTATTGGAAAGAGTGCGGCATGCCAAAATTTTCTCTAAATTGGATCTCCGTGGGGCCTATAACTTGGTCCGTATTAGACCTGGGGATGAATGGAAGACTGCATTCAGGTCACGCTATGGACACTTTGAATATCTAGTTATGCCTTTTGGTCTGAGTACCGCCCCAGCCACTTTCCAACACTTGGTGAATGACATCTTCAGGGATCTCCTAGATACATTCGTGGTGATTTATTTGGATGATATTCTAATTTTTTCTAACTCCACAGAGGAACATCATGGACATGTGAGAATGGTCTTGGAACGTCTAAGACAAAACCATCTTTACATCAAACTTGAAAAGTGTGAATTCCATAGGACCGAAATTCAATTTCTGGGGTATGTACTGTCTACACAAGGAATTAGTATGGATGGAAGTAAGACCCAAGCCATCAAGGATTGGCCAAGTCCTAGAAATGTGAAGGAGGTGCAGCGCTTCATCGGGTTTGCCAATTTCTATAGACGTTTCATTAGGAATTTCTCTGAGGTAGTGTCACCTATCACCCAACTTACCCGGAAAGAGTCTAGGTTCTCCTGGACTCCCCAAGCCCAGGAAGCATTTTCTCGTCTAAAAGATAAATTTACCACCGCACCTATCTTGGTACATCCCAACCCCGAACTTGCCTTCATAATAGAGGTGGATGCTTCAGATTGTGCCGTTGGAACTATACTCTCTCAGAGAACAGGTGAGAAGAATGTCTTGCATCCCTGTGCCTTCTTTTCCCAGCAGTTGTCTTCGGCTGAGAGGAACTACGATGTGGGCAATAGAGAGTTGTTGGCCATTATTGCCGCCTTCAAAGAATGGAGACACCTTCTTCAGGAAGCTGCACAGCAAATAGTCGTCCTGACAGACCATCGTAACCTTGAATTTATCAGGTCGGCTAAGTGCCTGACTCCTCGCCAGGCTCGCTGGAATCTTTTCTTAAACCAATTTAATTTTGTCATTTCTTATAGACCAGGATCGCGCAATGGAAAGGCTGATGCACTCTCTAGGATTCGTTCAGCAGAGACCCGTCCACTTGCTCCTCCTAAGACTATTCTTCCTGACTCTAGATTCCTGGGAGTGATTCATAATCAAGACCTACTTAAGGACATCAAGGAAGCATACCATGCGGATTCCTTGTTGGCACAACCCCCAAGGGACGTAAGTCTTGTCTTTAAGAATGGTGTGTGATTCTGGGACAACGTCTGTATATTCCTGAAACAGTCAGATTGAGAGTATTGCAACTCATTCACGATTCCAAGATAGCTGGGCATAGAGGAATTCTAAAGACACAGGAATTTCTTTCTCGTTTCTTTTGGTGGCCCACTTGCAGGAAGGATGTTTTAAACTATGTCACTTCATGTGAAGTCTGTGCAAGATGCAAAACACCTCGCTCCTCACCAACTGGTCTGTTACAACCTCTTCCCACCCCGTCCCGCCCGTGGGGATCCATTTCTATGGACTTCATTGTGGAGTTACCAACCTCTCAAGGGAAAAACACCATTCTAGTGGTGGTTGATCGTTTAACAAAGGCAGCTCATTTTATTCCTTGTGTCGGCTTACCCACTGCAAAACAGACATCAGATTTGATGATTAAAGATGTGTTTCGCTTACATGGAGTACCGGATGAGGTTATTTCGGATCGAGGGGTGCAATTCACTTCAAGATTTTGGCAAAATTTCTGTGCAGCATTGGACATTAAAGTAAACCTTTCTTCTGCTTTTCATCCCCAGACTAATGGACAGACCGAACGAACCAATCAAACTCTGGAGCAGTATCTCCGCTGCTTTATCTGTCACCTACAGGATGATTGGGTGGATCTACTTCCATTGGCTGAGTTCTCTTATAACAACTCTCAGAGCGCCTCCACTAAGCAGTCTCCTTTTTACTCCAATCTAGGTTATCATCCTAACATTCTTCCACGATTTCCCATAGAAACGCCTTTACCAGCAGTGGCCGAAAGAATCACGTCTTTACAGAAGAATATGGATCTTCTAAAGGAGAATCTGGAATTGGCTCAGGAAAGGTACAAGAAAGCAGCAGATAAATTTCGTAAACCTGCACCAGTTTTCAAGGTAGGAGACCTGGTCTGGCTGTCAACCAGAAATCTTAAGTTAAGGATTCCATCGTCTAAGTTGGGACATAAGTACATTGGACCCTATAAAATCAGTAAAATTATAAGTGCCGTTGCTTGTCGTCTTCAACTGCCTAGAACTATGAGAATCCACCCTGTCTTTCATGTATCCCTACTAAAGGCTGCAACACCCAATACGTTTCCTGGACGTTCTTCTCCTTGCCCTGACCCAGTGCTAGTCGATGGTCAGGAAGAATTTGTGGTGGAAAGAATTCTAGATTCCAGGTTATACAGGAATCAGTTACAATATTTGATTAAATGGCAGGGCTACCCAGTGGAGGACAACTCATGGGAACCAGTCAATAACGTTAATGCTCCTCGTTTGATCCGCCAGTTTCATCAGAGGTACCCAGACAAGCCTGGTCTGAGGCCATCCGGAGGTTGTCCCTAAGGGGGGAGTAATGTAAGGTTCTTTGTACATGTTCTTGAAACTCAGTTTTTCCTCAGCCATTTTGCTTTCTGTCTTGCTGCAGCTATCTTGCCCTCAGTCAATATGGAGTTTTCAGCTTTCATGTTCCCGCCCTGATTCTCTCCCTCTTGCTTCTTAAGCAGCCACAGCTGAGCAATCAGTGCTTCAGAATCTAGCCTGCAGTGAACCTGTGACCTGACTCCTGGAAGCCTTGGACTATGTACTCCAGCTATTCCTACTGAGGAACTCTGAACACTTGTGGACTCTGGAACCCTGCTCTTTGAAAGATCCACGTTTGCATGGACTTACGGTAACAGAGAAGAAGATCCTGAACCTGTTGTGGAGAGTGATTGCTGAGCTTAAGTTACTCTGGCCTGCTGTGTCTCCTGCTTCTGTATCTGCAAACTGTGTGACTATTTTTGCCACTTGTATGAAGTAATACAAGACCTTCTATATCAAACCTGTGTCTCATGTATTTTCATCGCACCCAAGCACAAGACGCTATATGAACTGTACTACATACATTACAGTAAGTGGGATAAGAACATTCATTACAGTATGTTAACATGAACTAAGTAAGAACAATGCAAAAGTTGATATGTTGGGGAAACATCATCAACATATCGTTGACACACATACCGTAAAGTTAGGAGAAGCCGTTCCTCAGCAGAAATTGCTGGACGCATCCTGGTGTTCTGAAAGGTTAGTCCAGGGCGCAAAATCTCAAGCAAAATATCAAAAGTTTCCACACTCATGCGACAATAACCAAAAAACTTGTCTGGATTCCTACGCAGGGTCGAATACAGGCGCTGAAAATGGCCTTTACTGATCCTTAGTGTCAAAAGTGGATGCACCCATAGTCTTCGGCGGATTCTGGGAGCACCAAATACAGGGTATGGCTCCCCAAAACGTCTGGATAGCACCCAATTGTAGAGCAGACGCTCAGTGGTATTAAAGATTAGTCTGTCGATCATGATTGACAGAAAGCAGCAAGAAAGCAGTAACCACTAACAACTCAAACACTCCACTGCAAAGTTGGGAGGGTCAGAACAGTTTGAGGAAGCTTAAATATGGGTCTGGCTGATTATTTAAATTAGTTGCAGGCCTCAAAACCGTTAAATGTCCATTTTGGACATGGTGCCACAAAAAACGGTAGTCGGATGTCAATTGGATGTGAAACGTATGCTGACATTGAACAAAATTGCATCAGCGACGGAAAATCGGATCCCAGACGCATCAATGTTCATGACATTTTGGTGCGATTATCGACCAACTAAAACAGTCCGATTTTTTTAGAAGTTGTGTGTGACTCCAGCCTTAGAAGGATCCTACACCTTGAGGTTCGAGGGACTCCAGAGGCACCAGCAGCTTCAAATATCTGTTTGCTGGTTTGTAATGGTTTTGTAGCAGCTGCTCTTTTAATCCGATGAACTTGCCTGGCCTCATTCTCAGAACCTTCCTCATTCTGTCTTTATCAGCACAAACACGTCTGTGCTAAGAATCAGCCACAATCTCTTAACAGTACGATGATCAAGCTTAAGTTTTCGGGAGATGTTTTCATCCCTTGACCAAGGCATTGCACTATTTGATGCTTTTCAGCAGCAGAGAGATCCTTTTTCTTTCCCATATTATTGAAAACTCGGGACCTGCTTAATAGTGTAGAACATCCAATTTTCCTTTTATTGGGCTCACATGCCAAACTAATTATCACAGGTATCTGAGATTTATTTCAGTTATCCAAAGAACCCTGAGACACAATGCCATCAATGGGTTTCATTTACAAAAAAAAAACTCTATGACACTTAAAACTGATTTGCATAATAATTTGGAACATAGTGTAGTAACAGCCTGTGCCGCTCGGGTATTAGCTAGGCATTGGGATCGACGGCGCAGCTTAGCAGCATCTGCCTCGGCTGGACCTGGATGGGAGACCACACACAGACTCCTCAGATCCAGGTTCGGATCCCGCCGTCACCTGATGCCTAACACCATCCAGGTTGAGAACTGTTTAACAACAGACTTGGATTACGGCGTGGGACAGAACGACGGACAGGTGATGGATATGGTGTTTTTTTATTTTTGGTTTTCTACAGGAGACCGTGGCTTTAGTGGGATTGGGTGTTAGGTGAGTATAACTGTATTTATTATTTTTAACTAAAGATGTATAAACGTGTTTTTCTATTTCAAATAAAAGACTTTATTCTGGCTATGTGTTTATTTACAATACAACTTTAGGATTAGTAATGGATAGGTGTCTTATAGATGCCTCTCCATTGCTAAGCCGTACGGCTTGAGGTTACCGGACAATACAAAGGTGACATCAATTCCTCAAATATGATTCACACTTGCCACCGGCACAGAGGAAGTAGGAAGAGCTGGCAAAGCACATGAATTGGTGAATCTAATAGATGCATCTGTTGTGGGCGGCTGTGGGATGCTATTTTTAGGCTTAGTGGGGACAATCTCCATGGTCCCTTACCACCCTGAGAATACCAGCCCCCAGCTGTCTGCTTTAGCTTGGCTGGTTGTAATTACTTAAATAATTTTCAAAAATGGCATGGGTACCCCTCTATTCTTGATAACAAGCCTTGCCAAGGCTGACAGCTGAGGGTTGCAGTCCGCAGCTGGCAATTTTGCTCTGACTGGTTATCAAAAATACAGGGTAACCCACGTCAATTTTTTTTCATTTATTTATTTATAGTGCATGTGTCGGATGATGAATACTCCCATCAGCCACTCCTGCTCTCACTATTATTAGCAGCAGCAGGCATAGGCTGATGCGAGTAGTAGTTCCATCAGTAGATGCCAGTGACCAGAGGTAAACTTTTTACCTCCGATCACAGCTGCGGGGTCACGCTGTCATTTGACAGCTTGGGAACTGTGACTGTCTTACCGGCGGTAATTATCTTACCGCCGACAAGAGGCAGTGTTTGCTTGGCAAACAACCGGTATTTGAGATGTCGAACTCAAACAGTAACACATGCTTCCTGGTTAAGTCTGTGTTCGGGGTCCTCTCGTTTGGGGTTCGTGCCTGAACAGTAGGTGTTCGGTATGGACCTCAAACTTTACTGTTTGGGTTTGCCCATCTTTAACCCCAGGGCATAATAAATGGAAGATGTAGAAGAAAAAGTAATACTATCCTCATCACTCAACTCCACTGCTCTCTGTCCCCTGTACAGTCCTCATCAACGCATAATAACATAGCAGCACGCTAAAACACCTTGAATCTTCACCCTGGGCCATAAAATATGGATGCTACTAGGCCTGGGAAGTTCTTGCATGTGCCCAGAGACGTCTCAGGCCTAGTCACGGATGGAAGTCCTAGTCTAGAGTGTACGTCATATGATCGTGGTGCACATCATGATGTCACAAAATTCTCCATGATCTTTTAATATGTATTCTAGGCTAGAATATCCAGTAACATTTCCAGACTTAGCATGAAGATGTCCATAGTTTCAGTGTGGAACAACAATTAGAAGAGATACTGAAGACAGTACAAGAAGGAGTGAGCAGGAGAGGTGATCTGTTAAGTGAGTATTGTTTTTTTTTCTTTGTTTTTAGCAAAATAGCGGTCAACCTGCAGCTATTTTGCTGAATTCAAGTAGAGCTAGTTACAAAAAAATTCATATTCTTTGGAATATAGTTTTTTTTTGTAAAATTTGAGTAGTGTTCAATTCTATTTGAATCAATTCATTTTACTCTAGTGGGTACCATCTGAAAGTAATACCTACATTATAAAGCTAGAGGCAGCAAAAGCACAGAATGTGCCTATTACAATAGTACACAGAGGTGCTGTTGAATGTTGATAGTTAAACATAAAAATAATACATACAGTATATCACAATTTAGTATTGTTTTATTATATCTTTACATGGGAGTACACTGAAGATATGACATTTTCATACAATTTAAAGTATTCAGTATGCAGCTTGTATAACAGTGTAAATTTGGTAACCACTAGTGATGAGCGAATTTGTTCGAAAAATGATGGCCAAACATAAATTCGGCACCAATATGGCACATTCGGATTCGTGATCGGAAACACGAGCAAAATTTTATAAAATCTTTAAAAATCAGTAACATTTGGTAAAAGTGCAGGAAAATATTTGCGTTGCCAAAAAATATTTTCAGCACTATAGCAACAATAATGGAGGTGTATCATAAGCGTTTGGCACGTGTTTGATGAGGGGAGAGGCTTTGCAGAGCTCAGAGGCATGGCGTTCTTGTAAGCACAGCTCTGCAGTCATTTTTTTCCTAACTTTATGTGTGCACATTGCCGCTAGCCAATCAGGGCGCAGGAAACGCCAACAATGTCCTGACACTACTGCTTGTGTCATACAGTAGGGGACATGTGACTTTTAAATTGTTTGGAGCATCTACTCAATCTTATATGGCCTTATCGACAGGCCAAAACAATTCTTCTGTTACTAACGTCATACAGTAGGGGACATGTGACTTTTAAATTGTTTGGATCATCTACTCAACCTTATACAGGCCTTATCGACATGCCCCCAAAAAATCTTCTGTTACTAATGTCATACAGTAGGGGACATGTGACTTTGAAATTGTTTGAAGCATCCACTCAATCTTACACAGGCCTTATCACAGGCCCAAAAAAAATTCTTCTGTTACTAACGTCATACAGTATGGGACATGTCACTTTGAAATTGTTTGGAGGCTATCTTCTAGATTATGTGCATCTTTGGCATCCAATTTCTCATGGGCATCTTTTATACCTAGCTTGAGACACGCATCTGTTACACCTATCTTCTGACGAGCATAAAATGTTCTCTGGTAATTGGTGTTGGGCAGATGAGTAATTGTTGTAAGCTGGGTCCTGGATCTCGTACTTCCTACAGACTCCCTGTTATTGATCCTGTTGTATGTTCCCATTCCCGCTCAAAAAAATTCTTCTGTTACTAACGTCATACAGTAGGGGACACATGACTTTTAAATTTCTTGGAGCATCTACTCAATCTTATACAGGCCTTATTGACAGGCCCCAAAAAAAGTCTTCTGTTACTAACGTCATATAGTAGGGAACATGTCACTTTTAAATTGTTTGAAGCATCTAGTCAATGTTATATAGGCCTCATCCACACCAAAAAAAAATCTGTTACTAATGTCATACAGTAGGGGACTTCTCACTTTGAAAATTTTTGGAGCAGATCTTCTTTGTCATACAGGCCTCATCGACACTGATTGGTGTTCGAGGTGCATGTGGGGTATGTGTTAATGTTTCTGAAAGCACTAGTGATCCACTAATTTGACATCTTATCCAAAGACAAATCCTGTTACTAGATGTTGTAGTTTTAGTGTGCTGCATTGTTCTTGCATAATTGCAGTCTCTGATATGTTTAGTGGAGCTTATGTGCCTGCTGTTGATGCTGCTGCTGGAGATGTTAACAGTTGGCTGTAGTGGAAGACCTGTCGGTCCCTATTATGCAGATGATTTCTTCCTCTTGATTCTGTGAATCTTTAGAGTATACTTCCTATGCCCATGGCATACAATGTGTGAAGAGATCTGCAGACTCAGTTTCCAACAGTCAGTTTGGCGCTTGGAGAGTTGTGATGTTGGGGAAAAAAGGTTAATTGGGGTGCCACCACTGATGATGTTAAGGTGGAGGAAGAGGAGCAGAGGCCACTTGATGCAGTGCTTGCTATCTACTGGAGCACATGTTCTTTTTGGCCCACATCTACAAAGCTTACCATTGTACGGCTGCCAAAGAAAGGGAACGAAGTTGCCCATCCAGTATCAGAAATTGTAAAAATGCTGCGCAAATTCTGACATCAGCAAAACAAACCGACTTGTCATCCCTCATATCATACCTGTCTCACAATCCTAAACAGCTATTCAGTACTTTCAATTCTTTCCTGCGTCCACCAGTTCCCCCTTCCTCATATATCTGCTGAATACTTTGCCTCACCACCTGTGAACTTGACACAATAATGTCCCACCTCCTTCCAAACTTTACCACAGTCTTCATTACAAGTATAACCTACCTCTTCAACCTGTCACTAACAACTGGTGTCTTCCATCCTGATTGAAACATACCTCGATCACACACATCCTCAAAAATGCAACCCATCCTCTGTGTCTACCTATTGCCCTATATAATTTCTCCCATATGATTCCAAACTACTGGAACAACACGTCCATTTTGAACTGTCCACCCACCTCTCCTCTTACTCCCTCTTTGACTGCTTACAATCTGACTTCAATTTGCACCATTCCACTGAAACTGCCATGACTAAAGTCACCAACAACCTGCTAACCGCCAAATGAAAGTGATTCGAGTTTGTCCTTCTCCTTCTCCTGGACCTGGCATTTGTCTTTGACACAGTGGATCATTCCTCTTACTACAGACTTTCTGATCTGTTGACATTACAGACTTGGCCCTTTTTTGGATCTCCTCTTACCTAACAGACAGAACATTCAGTGTCTCCCACTCACACACAACCTCCGCATCTCGCCCTCTATGTGTCGTTGTCCACCATTGTTCAGTTGTAGGATCGGGAACTATGCTTATAGGTCACATGTGCACGCTCCTTCCCTTAAAGGGATTCCCGCATCAACCTAAGGTATTCCCAACCTATAGCTGAGAGACACCTTCTATTTAAGGCTTCTCCTCCAATATGGAGATGCCTGAGCTTTGTTGTTAGTTTGCCTAGCATGCTTGCTAGTTGTCAGGTTCCTCAAGTCCGTCTGTCTGCTTGTCTACCCTGTACCCATCTGCTGTTACCTGTCAGTGCCCGTTGGCTCGTACCTGTCTGCGCTCTTCTGTCCATCAGCCGGTCCAGATTGCACCTGCCGGCACCCATCTGTCTAACACCTAGTCCAACCTGCACCTACCAGTGTTTTTAATTTCCTCAGCCTGTCCCATCTTAACACGTGGTTCCAGAATCCCTACAGTGCCTGCCTGAATTTTTCATCCATCCTTCGGGCCGTAGCAGCTTACCTTCTGTAGGGGGGGTCAGCTGCCACATTCTGTAGGTCAGCCATTGAGTAGCACCTGTTTCCACCTGTTTGTACCTCCTTGGGTCGTAGTTTTTGCCTGCTGCCACTTGTCCGAGTAGGGATTTGGTAGGCCACTTAATTCCGCCCCTTCAAGGCTTTCAGGGGGATACGGAAGTTTTTCCACAATCTTGCCCTTTATAGTCTCCTGCCGCTGGGTTTGCTGTAGTGAAAGAGATGTCAGTCCCCGTTACACTAATTCTACTTTATTGCAATTGATGCTGCTTTGTTTGTGACTGCCACTAATTTTTGTAAATGTGTAGACTCATGGTTGGGTGTCCATCTGCTGGATTGGGTGTAGTGGAAGACCCGTCGGTCCCTATTATACTATTTCTACTGTGGTGAAATTGATGCCAATTTGGTGGTGTCTGCCAATAATTTTTTGTAAATGTGAACACTCCTGGTTGGGTGTCCATCAGCTGTATCGGGTGTAGTGGAAGACCTTTTGGGTCCCTAATATACTATTTCTACTGTGGTAAAATTGATGCTACTTTCGTGGTGTCTGCCAATACTTTTTGGAAATTAGAACACTCCTGGTTGGGTGTCCATCTGCTGGATTTAGTGTAGTAGAAAGCCTATTGGTCCCTATTATACTATTTCTACTGTGGTGAAATTGATGCCACTTCTGTGATGTAAGGCCCTCATTTGTTTAAATTTGAACACTCCTTGTTGGGTGTCCATCTGCTGTATTGGGTGTAGTGAAAGACCTGTCAATCCCTATTATGCTTTTTCTACTGTGGTGAAATTGATGCCCAATTTGTTGGTGTGTGCCAATAATTTTTGAAAAGAATCAACACTCCTGTTTGGGTGTCCATCTGCTGTATTGGGTGTAGTGGAAGACCTGTCAGTTAATATTATACTATTTCTATTAGGATGAAATTGATGCCACTTTGATGATGTCTGTCAATAATTTTTGGAAATGTTCAGCAATTTCATATTTCAGTGTCTAATTTGATGCCCACACTGTGGCTGCATGTCTCAGGAGAAATAACATGACAGTCATAGCAAGGCATCAGCTTCCCGCAATCTGTATAGTGTTGATATTTGCTGAACAGATGACCATTCCCGATCACTGTGCTTAAAGGATGCTGTCAGTAAAAAGCAACTAAGAGGTTAACAGCAGCGACTGGAGGAAGCACTTATCTGTGCTGTTAAGGGCAGGTACTCAGAGCTAGCTATATAATATAGCAGGCATCTACACTGTTTAAAGCTTCTTGACTTAACAATATGTCATGGCGCGTTAAGGGGTTAAAGGTAAACATCACAAGGGAAAACATCCAATTTTCTGAATTCCAAATTCTTATTTTCATAAAGTTGTAGATCTTGTTAGGATCATTCAGCCATGGAGGGTCCTTGTTGGAGTCGGAGTATCCCCGTAACAAGAAACACACAGACACGTAGTGTATAATCAGGTACTGGGAAGCCCCTGAGCGCGCCCGCTCTATGGATGCTATCCCTTTATTTATACTAACAAATCATAAGATATTGTCGCACAGGCGCAGTAAAATTCCTTTGTTCCATAAGCAGCAAAGTGATTCATAACAGTGGAATGTTGATAAGAAAGTTTCATAATTAGAAAAGTGATAATTCATAGTAATAGAAGGTTGCTGAGACAGCTAAAAACAAGTTACAATCTAGTTTCTGGGCGTCAGTCCAAATGTCCAGATAAGGGAAGAATAACTTCATCTGTGTCTTACATCGTAATTTTGGGTGAAGTATAACTCCTACCATCCTCTCAGTCCCCCCTTTGATTCTTCCTTATATATGTTGATAGTGAATTTTCTCCTGAAGTTTTTTCATCTTCCTTGCCACCCGTCGGTACACGAATATATTTAGCATAGTTAACACAAATATAAGTAATACTAATATAACAAGGGGATAACAAAAAACTTGAATAAAGTGTGTGGCAGTAGGGGACCATCCACTAAATATATCATACCAATGATGTTCAGTTTCACTTTGAATTGCAGACCCTAAATTAATCAATTTTTCTGAGTCTATATATGCATTTACCAGGAGTTTGTTCAAAGAATGTTTAAACTCAGTAATATGAGCATGCACTTCCTCTGATCTATTAATCAATTCTCTTAGCTTGGTACAGTCTAAACTAACAGGTATGTTAGGCAACATTTTTACAAAGTTCATTCCTTCACTTATTTCATTGTTTATTTCAGGTAAAAAGAAATAAGTGCTTCCTTTCCAGTTTAGAGTAGTAATATTTTTAATACATCCAACATATGGGGTATTTAGGTGCAGGGGTCCTGTGGTATTTTTATCGTTGGTCACTATACAAATATATTGTGGCCCTAGTTCCATAAATGTTTCCACTGTGTTAAGGGGAACTCGTAATAGGGGACATATATTAGTTTGATGTTGTAATAGACATGGCTCATACATGGGAGTACCCTGTCCGCAAACATAACCTTTGTTAGTCTCGTGACAGCTTGAGAGATCATGTGTCTGATTGTTAGTGTCCATATAGGTACCCTTAATTTCTGGGTACCAAAATTCCTCTTGTATAACTATGGGCATTACAAATATTTTACACATTACCATAGTGCTATTAGCGCGGATTTTAAAGGCTGTGAAAGTACCCATACACCATAAATCTAAACACTGGACCTCTTTCCCAGTGACCGTGAACCAGGTATCTGACTGGGAAATATTAAATATTTTTGCCCACTCAAAATAGTTTCCAGACATGAGGCCAGCTTGTGCTCTGTTTTTCTGTATTTGCCAATTTATTATTTCGAAACCACATTGTGTTGCATTTATTAATGATGAAATATTTTCCCATGATTTTTCTGTTAAGAATAAACTCTGATTAAAAATACTATTAATATCATTAGGGATCTGCAATCCAAGTCGGTTAACTTTTAAGGAAGTTGGAATCCATTTACCATTAATTTTTACACTTTCTGCCATATCCTGTCCTGCTCTAGACCATTTATTGGCCATAGACTCCATTTGCATGCTATTCATAATTCCCATTCCAGTACCCGTTGCCCCCAGCAGGGTGTCATACCAAGCCCTCTTATGCCTTGAACACGTAGGGATAAGTGGAAAAGATACATTGAACTGAACTTTTACCTTTTGATGTATCGTAGAAGTGTTAACACAGGTGCTCGGGATGGGGATAAGAGAGTGGTTGCTGAAATGAGGCAGGATACTTGCGTTATACACATATATGCCTATGGCAAACCAAGGTCCTCCCTTTATTTCAGACGTGTTACCACAAACATAATACCCAGGGGCATTTAGAACAGTGGTGTTTGAGTTTTGATACTTCTTGCTGGTGTAATATATCGCAAAATTCCTAAAATTGTGGTTAGTGATCTCTGTGGTATTCACAAATGAACATACATTGTTCCCTTCTACTGTGGAATTAATGGTTATATTAAAACCCATTTTTACATGTATGAGATATCGGTTATACCATACTTTAGACTTCTCCTGTCTGAATATTGTACAGGGCCAGTGATTTTTATTGTCATGGTCAAGCATTCTGTGTTTGCTCTGCAGTATAGTTATTTTGCGTCCTATTTTGTGTATGGCTTTTCCATTTCCAAAGGGAAGAGTAGGTCTCCCCTTCTTCCAGTTCTTTTTCCTTTGGGGGATGGATGTCCCAGGTGTCCAAGCAACAGTGTAGCTTACCAATATCGCTATCAACGCAATGATTTGATAAAAGAATTCTCATTTTGCTATCTTACAGTGGCTAGCATGCACCCATGCAGCCTTTCCTTCTAATTTTAATGCAGTAGGCGTGGTTAGTAACACCTGATAAGGACCCTCGAATCTGGGTTCTAGTGTCCTTCTGTTATGTCTTTTTACATACACTTCGTCCCCTGGTTGTAGCTTGTGTGTCCCTTCAACGGAATCTGGATCTGGAATAGAAGAGAACACTAAAGAGTGTGTTTTAGACACATGTTTACATAAGTTCTGTACATATGCTGTTAAACTCTCAGTTTCTAGCATTAAAGTCTGTGGGAAATACAATCCTGTATTGGCAACTCTACCAAACAATATTTCATGGGGGTGAGTTTGCTCTTTCCCTGGGGGGTGTTTCTGACTGAATACAATGCTATTGGAAGACACTCAGTCCATGGTTTCTGTGTCTCTGCCATAGCTTTCTGTATTTTCAATTTGAGTGTCCCGTTCATTCTCTCAACCTTACCAGAACTCTGTGGGTGGTAAGGGGTGTGTAGTTCACTCTTTATACACAACATTTTCATTACATTCTGAAAGATCTCTCCAGTGAAATGTGTACCTCTATCTGACTCGATCACTTCTGGGATACCATAACGGGGTACCAGTTCATGTGCTATTTTTACTGCAGTGATTTTAGCCGTGGCTCTATGAACTGGATAAGCCTCCGGCCACCCCGAAAACATGTCCACACATACCAGTACATACTCATAGTGTCCATGCTTAGGCATCTGGATATAATCGATCTGAAGTCTCTGGAACGGATATAGTGGTCTTACATGGTGCTTCTGGGGGTCTTAATAGTCTGTCCTGGATTGTAGGCTAAGATGAACACCCAAGTGTAAGAGAAATAAGGGGAAGAAACCACCGAGGCAGGTGACGGTACAATAAGTATTTTATTAACAATAATTGATAAGCATTTACACAAAAATAATGTTAAGATGATATATAAAAAAAGATGTTAAAACAGAGGAAGCACAAGCACCACCCAACAGTGCCTAATGACCGGGATATATATCCATATAGCCAGGTAAGTATATATCACCAAATTACAATTGCCAACAACAGTGTGCAAAACAATTTTTGGTGCAAAATACAGGTAAGTGAATAACGTCAATGCACAATGACCAATAATAGTGAAAATAAAAGAGATAATCCTAATATAAAGCACACTACACAAACTCAGTGTGCTAAAATAATGAATAAATAACCAAGTGAAAAAATAAAAATAAAATGTAAAAATGTTGCTAAGGTGCCTATCGACGCCCCAACAAAAAGGCAATTGTAGATCTGTCACTAATGTGTACACTATACCTGGTAAATATCGGAAGGCAGAGAGGGTGGATGGATGGCTTCCTCTAACGCGCCCCCTGGGTTATTTATTCATTATTTTAGCACACTGAGTTTGTGTAGTGTGCTTTATATTAGGATTATCTCTTTTATTTTCACTATTATTGGTCATTGTGCATTGACGTTATTCACTTACCTGTATTTTGCACCAAAAATTGTTTTGCACACTGTTGTTGGCAATTGTAATTTGGTGATATATACTTACCTGGCTATATGGATATATATCCCGGTCATTAGGCACTGTTGGGTGGTGCTTGTGCTTCCTCTGTTTTAACATCTTTTTTTATATATCATCTTAACATTATTTTTGTGTAAATGCTTATCAATTATTGTTAATAAAATACTTATTGTACCGTCACCTGCCTCGGTGGTTTCTTCCCCCTTATTTCTCTTACACTTGGGTGTTCATGTTATACATTTGGTTGGTTATCCAACCACACTTAGTGGTGTGATTTCAATTAGTGGTGGACATATTTGAGGTAGTATATTTTGAATATTTTTTATATTTTTAAACAATATAATTTTTTCACCATATTGTATTGCACTTCTCTTGTTTTTTCTGGATTGTAGGCTAAACAGATTTCACAAGAACCACATTTTGCTCGAGCTACCTGGCCGAACCCTGGGGCTAACCAATTCTGTCTGACCCTCTGTATCATACCGTTTGCAGACACATGTGTAGGTCCGTGGGCTTCACTGACCACAACAGGGTACCACGCTCGGGGGAGACAAAGCTCATCTCCTTTTCTCCATAGTCCTTCTTTTTCTTCTGCCCCCTGTTTCTGCCACTCTTCTTTTTCTTCTCTACTCACCTGCTGGTGGGCTTCTTTGAGCCGTGTAATTAAGTCAAATTCTGATACTGCACTAATAGTGTGGTCAGTTGTCAGAGGTTTTACTGCAGCTCGCTTAGCAGCCTTGTCGGCTCGGTCATTACCCCTAGCTATCTCTGTGTCGAGTCTTACATGTGCAGGTACTTTCATTACTGCTACTTGTTTAGTTAAGGCAGCTGATTCTAGAATTTGTTTAATCATTTGTCCATGTTTTACTGGTTGACCTGAAGCTGTCATGTAACCTCTAGCTCTCCATATGCATCCAAAATCATGTACAATGCCATATGCATATCTAGAATCAGTAAAAATATTAGCGGTTTTTTCTTTTGCTAATTGTAATGCTCGTATTAGAGCTAATAGTTCAGCTTCCTGGGCTGAACAGCTGGCTTGCATTGGTTCAGCTTCAATAACATCATGGTCTGATACAACAGCATAACCTGTGTGAAAATTACCAGCTTCATCTGCATACCTGCTACCATCTATATACATTTGTAAGTCTGGATTGTCAAGAGGGATGTCCTGTACATTAGGTAACCCTTGTGTTTCTTGTTCTATACACTGTAAACAATCATGTATTCCATTATTTTGTTCATGAAATTGTAAAAAATTTTTATCTTCATAGTCTCCTTCCACCCCCCCCCTTTGTCTCTAATGGTAACAGAGTGGCTAAATTTAGAGACAATATACGGCGAAAAGTGAGGTTTGGTGGCATCAGTAAGGAGCATTGTAATCTAAGATGTCTAGCCATTGAAATGTGTTTTGGCAATACCTGATTCAGTATGCCATGTACATCATGTGTAGTTTGTACTATTAAGGCATGGTCTAGTACTATGTCTGAGGCTTTTTCTACCAAAAGAGAAACAGCTGCTACTACCTTGACACATGACGGTGCAGCTTTGGTGACATTATCTAATTGAGCAGAGTAGTATGCGACAGGTCTTTGTTTATTTTCATGTTTCTGTGTTAGTACCCCTGTAGCATGATTAGATATTTCTGCAGCCATTAATTGGAATGGTTTGGCGTAGTCTGGTATTCCCAAGGCCGGGGCTGACATGAGACCTTTTTTGAGGTCTTGAAAGGCTATGAGCGCTGATTCAGTTAACTGGAAAGGTTCGATTTTTAAACAATCATATAGAGGTTGCATAAGCTGACTAGCATGTATAACCCATTGTCTGCAGTGTGATACTATTCCCAAAAATGCTCTTAATGTTTTGTAGTTCTTGGGAGGAACAAGATCTCTAATGATTTTTAGTCTGTCGGCGGTGAGGTGCCGAATACCTTGTGAAATGCAGTGTCCTAGAAATACTATCGTAGTCATACAAAGTTGTATTTTCCTCTTGTTAACTTTACAGCCCATGTCTGCTAGAAATATTAACAACCTTATTGTGTTGCTGTCTGCGGATTCTTGATCAGGGGCACATAACAATAGGTCATCAACATATTGGAGAATTACAACCTCATCCGTAGGTTTAAAATTTTGTAGAACTGATCTCATAGCTTCTGAGTACAAGGTAGGTGAATGTATCATACCCTGTGGTAATCTTGTCCATGCTAATTGTCTATTCTTGAATGTAAATGCAAACAGCTTGTAACAGTCTGGGTGTAATGGTACTGAAAAGAATGCATTTGATAAGTCTATGACAGAAAATACTCGTGCTGTTGCTGGAATCTGTGATAGCAACGTGTGTGGATTTGGCACAACAGGAGTAATAGGTTCCAAAATTTTATTTATCTCTCTTAAATCATGTACCATCCGGTACTTAGCAGCTGACCCCTCAATAGATTTCTTTTTTACGGGGTACAACGGTGTATTAGCTGGTGACTTTACTTCTATCAGTACTCCAGTTTCTAGATAATCTTTTATCTGTTCTCCTATGGCGTGTTCTTGTTGGGCACTAATAGGATACTGTCTCAATTGGGGTAGTGTCACACCTGGAACAGGAGTGACTTTTACAGGAGCTATTGGCATTAGTCCTACATCGGTGTCATGTTGTGCCCATAATTTTTCTGGTACCTCAGAAAGATCCAAAATAATTTAGGTAGGGGCAGGATCTTTCTCATCCTCTAAGGCTTGGACTTTTACAATGTTTTCTAGAGACTCTTGGTCATCAGGCACCAAAATTTGGACTCTACCATCTTCCAAAAATTGGATATTCATTCCTGTCTGTTTTAGTAAATCCATACCTAGAAGACAAGTAGGTGCCCCTTTAACAAAAAGGAATTTTGATAAAAATATTTTAGATCCTATCTTTGTTTCAAGGGGAATACTATATGGGAGTGGCCTGATTCCTCCATCATACCCTTCGGTATAAGTTACATCATCTGATAAACAATCAGCATTTGGTAGGGCGTCTTCATTGAGGACGGAGGAAGTTGCTCCGGTATCTATTAAAAAAGGACATTGCTTTCCTGCTACTTTTACTTGAATTATTGGGCGCCTTCCAGTCAAAGTGGTTTGCATTACATCTAGTCACTCGCTAGCTGCAGGAGCAGAAGCCTGTACTGTCTTTTCTTGTGATTGTCTTGGGACATAAATACCATTTTCTATATCCCTGGCTTTTTTCCTGCATTCTCTAATCCAATGTCCTGGTTTCTTACAGTAGTGACATGGATTAGTTTTCTTATCCAAATTCCCTTTGTCATAAGTTTGATTTGATCTGTTGTTCTTATTAACCAGACTGTTATTTGCCGCCACTCTGACGGGTTTGGATGCTGCCTCACGCATATCCATTTCTATCCCTAATAGTTTTTGTCTGACTATCTGGGGATCATCTAGTGTTCTCCAATCAGGAGTTGCAGCCTTGAACTTTTCCCTAAGTTTTGGGTTGAGATTCTCTATAAAAGTTTTAGTCATCAGTCGAATGACTCCTTCATTAGTAAGATCCATTCCCTCATCTCTGTAACTGTTCTCTACCGCTAGGTAGTATTCATCTACTGGCTGTCCTGACTTTTGGGAAACAGTTCCTGAAGTCCCTCTCATTCTTTGCTTGGTTCTCATAAACTCTAATAGTCTCTGCACAAAATTCTGTCCTGACAGTGCGGTATTTGGATCCTCACCATCTACTGGTTGAGGTCTATGAGGTTCTATAACTGTCATCAATTCCTGATACAACCCTGGTGTCATTTTCATTCTACATAATTCTGTTCCATCTGACCATGTTCCATTATGGGTGTGTATTATCTGTTGTATGTACGTAGCAAATCTTATTGGGCATTGTATCGGATCTGGTGCATTCTGAAGTAGGGACATTCCCTCAGCGGGGGTCCATGGAAAATATTGTCTAGTCTGATGGTATCTAGTTACTCTACGCGGTGGATTGCCACCATCTTCTTCTCTGTATGGTCGACTGAGGATACGCACTGGTGCCAAAATATCATGTGGTTGTGGTGCTCCACATCCTGCACATGTGTCTCTCCAGTCTGGATTCTGGAGTCCACAGTTTGTACATGTCCATCCACCCGGACCCCGAAGATCAGGATACAGTGTGGGTTCTGACCTGGGCTGATATGGTGGTGCCAATGGGTTCATTTGTTTACTGTTCTCAGTTTGTACAATGGGACCCTGTCTGACTGGAGTTCTCCATAACCCATTGTCTTTATTAAAAGACCAATGGTCTGTTTCTGCTAGTTTGGATAATTTGACCATAGAGTCAACCTGCTCTTGCCATCCTTTATCCCTTATTACTCCCGCTTTTCTAACCTGAATGTCCTCCCATATCTTCCTGTTAAACCTTTCATGCCTTGCTACCTGAAAAGTTTTGCAAACTTTCCCTAAATTCTTAGTTGCTTCTACACCACACCTTTCTTTCACGATTGTATAGACATCTTGTTCATCATTTGTGGTCTTAGTCTGTTTGTTGCCCATTTTTCCTGACTATTCCTACCTTAGGAGGCTTTTTTGGGTTAGATAGAATATATTCTATATTCTACCTTTCCTCGTTACCTATTCTGTCCTAAGGAGCCAGTATCTGAAACGGTTTATCTGGACCGTTTTGTCTGAAGTGTAGAGTAATTCTAACACACATATATATGGCAACAAGGGCAAGACCAACAATACATAAAATGAACCATACAGTCTCCATTACATATCGTGTCCCTGGAGTATTATCATTACTTCCATGGGCTCATTCTATCAATCTCTTATCCGTCAGAAAGGAGGACAAAGGTTCGGGAGTTAAGCGTGAGCGAAGGTTTCCCCGAAAGGACACAACCTTATGACTCAGTTAGGCAATCTCCGTAATACTTATGTCATCTACCTTAGTGCGGCTTATGAGGCTATTCCCGACATCCACATCTCTTTCATACCATACATTTCATGACCTTCTCTGACCTCTCCTTCGGCAGATCCTACAGTATATACATGAATGACCCGAGCTATAGGTATTCTTCTCTACTAGTTCCTCAATCCCAACACAAGATATGCATGAAATTTACGGACTATCGCAGAGCAGATGTAAGAGAACTAACAGTGTCTCTTACCTGGCCAGGTTTGTCATCTGCTGTTCCAATGTCCCAATCTCAGCGGTTACTCGTGCCGGTCGATGAACTTGAAGGAATACGCAGACCTCGGGTCCCTGTTCGGGCGCCAGGAATTGTTAGGATCATTCAGCCATGGAGGGTCCTTGTTGGAGTCGGAGTATCCCCGTAACAAGAAACACACAGACACGTAGTGTATAATCAGGTACTGGGAAGCCCCTGAGCGCGCCCGCTCTATGGATGCTATCCCTTTATTTATACTAACAAATCATAAGATATTGTCGCACAGGCGCAGTAAAATTCCTTTGTTCCATAAGCAGCAAAGTGATTCATAACAGTGGAATGTTGATAAGAAAGTTTCATAATTAGAAAAGTGATAATTCATAGTAATAGAAGGCTGCTGAGACAGCTAAAAACAAGTTACAATCTAGTTTCTGGGCGTCAGTCCAAATGTCCAGATAAGGGAAGAATAACTTCATCTGTGTCTTACATCGTAATTTTGGGTGAAGTATAACTCCTACCATCCTCTCAATCTGGTTGATGTAGCAACTAATGCAAGAAAAATCTATAATTCATAAAAACAGATCGGCAAATGCATTTTTTTCATCATTTGATTTTAATAAGCAATAAAAGATACATTTTCTTTAAACTAGTTCCATGTCATACAAATATCATTTAAAGACGACTTACAATAACAAAAGTGTATCGCATTAGATTGCTAATATCTCCGCAAAGGAGAGGTGAAATTAAAAAAACAAGCAACTTTTATTTTTTATTCTGCTTTAACCCCTTTCTACCATTTGACGTACTATCCCGTCAATGTGATCTTGGATTTAATTCCCATGGACGGGATAGTACGTCATATGCGATCGGACGCGTTCACGATCGTTGCCGGGTGTCAGCCGATTCTCACAGCTGACACCTGGCACTAAGGGCCAGGAGCAGTCACGGACTGCTCCAGGCAGCACTTTAACCCCCGGAACACTGCGATCAAAGATGATCCCAGCGTTCCAGCAAATACAGCCCCTCTGCTTTTGGTTCGGAGACCCCGGGGCATGCCGTGGGATCCCGATCGTTCACATGGAGACCCGGATGTCGTCGCGATGACATTCGGGTCTCCATGTCAAAGAGACTTCCTGACATGCGCAGTACATGTCAGGAAGTCTCAGAGGTACGTGCACAGAAGCTGCAGCACTGCAAGCTTCTATAGCATACAGATGCTGCTTCTTCTGCATGCTTTAGAAGCGATCAGCCTGCAGCAGAAAATGAGTGTCCCATAGTGGGACAATGTGTAAAAATAAAAATTAAATAAAAAAAAAAATAATTGTAAAAATATTTAAAAAATAATTAAAAAATAATTAAAAAATCTATATTTATTATATCAATAAATAAATATTTTAGTGAAAAAAAATCTAGACAATAAAAGTACAAATATTTAGTATCCCTGCATCCGTAACGACCCGACATATAAAACTGTCCCACTAATTAACTCCTTTAGTGAACACCATAAAAAAAATCAAGGCAAAAACAATGCTTTCTCATAATACCGCTGAACAAAAAGTGGAATAACCAGCGATCAAAAAGACAGATATAAATAAACGTGGTACCGCTAAAAACATCATCTTGTTCCGCAAAAAACAAGTCCACATACAGCATTATCAGTGAAAAATAAAAAAGTTATATCTCAGAATAAAGCGATGCAAGAATAATTATTTTTTATATAAAATAATTTTTATTGTATAAAAGCGCCAAATCATAAAAAAATTATATAAATGAGGTATCGCTGTCATCGTTCTGACACGATGAATAAAACTGCCTTATCAATGTTACCACACATGGAACTGTATAAACGCCCCCTCAAAAGAAATTCATGAATTGTTGGTTTTTGTTCATTCTGCCTCCCAAAAAATTGGAATAAAAAGCGATCAAAAAATGTCATGTGCCCTAAAATGGTAACAATAAAAATGTCAACTCCTCCCACAAAAAACAAGCCTTCACATGACTCTGTGGGCCAAAATATGGAAAAATTATAGCTCTCAAAATATGATGATGCAAAATCTTTTTTCCAATAAAAAGCGTCTGCCATGTGCCCAAACAGTGGTATACCCCCACATATGGGGTATCAGCGTACTCAGGGCAAATTGCACAACAATTTTTTGGGTCCAATTTCTCCTGTTACCCTTGGGAAAATAAAAAATTGGGGGAGAGAAGATCATTTTTGTGGAAAAAGTATGATTATAAACTTTACGTTTACGTTATAAACTTCTGCCAAGCACTTGGGGGTTCAAAGTGCTCACTACACATCTAGATAAGTTCCCTAGGTGGTCTACTTTCAAAAATAGTGTCACTTGTGGGGGGTTTCCACCGTTTAGGCACATCAGGGGCTCTCCAAAGATGACATGGCGTCCAATCTCAATTCCAGCCAATTCTGCGTTGAAAAATTCAAACGGCGCTCCTTCCCTTCCAAGCTCTGCCATGTGCCCAAACAATGGTTCCCCCGCATATGAGGTATCAGCGTATTCAGGACAAATTGCACTACAACTTTTGCTGTCCAATTTTTCCTGTTACCCTTGATAAAAAAAAACAGTGGATCTGAAGTAAATATTTTGTGAAAAAAGTTAAATGTTCATTTTTTTAAACATTCCAAAAATTCCTGTGAAGCACCTGAAGGGTTAATAAACTTCTTGAATGTGGTTTTGATCACGTTGATGGGTGCAGGTTTTAGAATGTTGTCAATTGTGGGTAATTTCTATCAAAGTGACTTCAAATCTGATGTGGTACCTAAAAAAAAATTGATGTAAAAATGAGAAATCGCTGGTTAACTTTTAACCCTTATAACTTAGTATCAAAAAAATAATTTGTTTCCAAAATTGTGCTGATGTAAAGTAGACATGTGCAATATAACTCACCAATTTAACCCCTTAATGTCCATTGACGTGCACAGTCCGTCATGTCAGGATGTCAGTTCCGGCACCATGACGGACTGTGCATGTCCTGCTTTTAAACTGTCACTGCGTGTAAACACGCAGTGACAGTTCAGTGCCGACAGCTGTCTATGACAGCCGACAGGCATGGCAAAAGGTGCTGGGACCCTTGCAGTCGGTCCCTGCACCACAGCGCTGTGATTGGTCAGTCAATCTGACTGACCAAACACAGCGTGATCAGGCAGGAGATGCTGAAATTTCAGCATCTCCTGCCCGATCAGTGCAGGAACTCAGCGCTGCAGTGGCAGAGCTTCCTGCGTTGACAGTCGAGAACGGCGTCCGCGCCGCCCCTAACTGTTAACCCCCTAACTGCTGTGATCGAGCCCGATCGCAGCGTTCAGGGGGGCAGGCAGAGGGTCGGGGGCTCCCTCTGCCTCAGATCGGCGTCCCTGTGATGTAATCACAGGGCCCGATCTCAGCCATGATGACTCGGGGTTGTCATGACAACCCCCGGGTCATCCAGCTACGGAAAGCCTCTGAGACCATGCTCACAGCATGTTCTCAGAAGCTTTCTGCATAGGCATAATACATTGCAATGCTGGAGCATTGCAATGTATTATACCATCAATCAAAAGTTAAAAAGTGAAAGTCCCATAAAGGAACTAAGTAAAAAAAAAAAAAAAAAAAATATGTAAAAAAATATAAAAAGATAATAAAAATAATAAAAAAATTCCCCTAATAAATATACATTTTTATGTAAAAAAAAAAAAAATACACATGTTTGGTATCGTCACGTCCGTAAAAATCCAATCTATAAAAGCGTCACCCTAGTTAACCCCTTCAGTGAACGCCGTAAAAAAAACACAAAAAAGTAGCAAATTATTACTTTTTCCAAGCTGTATCATCATTCCACTTGGAAAAAGTGCAATAACACGCGATCAAAAAGACAGATATAAATAAACATGGTACCGCTGAAAACATCATCTTGTCCCGCAAAAACCAAGCTGCTATATAGCTCCATCTGCGAAAAAATAAAAAAGTTATAGCTCTCAGAATAAACTGATGCAAAAATAATTATTTTTTCTATAAAAGATTTTATTGTGTAAAAAACGTCAAAACTTAAAAAAAATATATATATAAATGAGCTATCACTGTAATCGTAGTGACCCGAAGAATAAAGCTGCCTTACCAATTTTACCACATGCAGAACAGAGGAAAAAAAATTTCCTGAATTGCTGTTTTTGTTCATTCTGCCTCCAC
This sequence comes from Oophaga sylvatica, assembly GCA_033576555.1. NCBI lineage: Eukaryota > Metazoa > Chordata > Amphibia > Anura > Dendrobatidae > Oophaga > Oophaga sylvatica. Next base: position 116,196,109 of record JARQOD010000004.1, read on the forward strand.
AAAAATCGGAATAGAAAGCGATCAAAAAACGTTATGTGCCTGAAAATCGTACCAATAAAAATGTCAGCTCGTCCCACAAAAAACAAGACCTCATATGACTCTGTCGGCCGAAATATGGAAAAATTATAGCTCTCAAAATATGGCGATGCAAACATTTCTTGCAAAAAATTCTCACAACAGCGTCTTTCAGTATGTGACAGAAGCTAAACATGAAAAAGGTATAAATTTGTTATCACTGTAATCACACTGACCCGAAGAATCAAGTCGCCTAATCACTAATACCGCATGAGGAATGGCGTAAAAAATAAAACCAATTCTTCACCTTTTGTAGATTTGTTCATTCTGCCTCCCAAAGATAGCAGTAAGGCGATTACAGTGGTTTACCCCCACATATAGGGTATCAGCATACTCAGGACAAATTGTGGGTCTAATATCTCCTGTTACCTTTGTGAAAATAAAAATTTTGGGGCAAAAGATCATTATTGTGGAAAAAAATATGATTTTTTTATTTTCACTGCTCTATGTTATAAACTTCTCTGAAACACTTGGGGGTTCAAAGTACTCACCACACATCTAGATAAGCACCTTGGGGGGTCTAGTTTCAAAAATGGTGTAATTTGTGAGGGGTTTCTACTGTTTAGGCACATCAGGGGCTCTCCAAACGTAACATGACACCCGCAGACCATTCCATCAAAGTCTGCATTCCAAAACGGCGCTCCTTCCCTTCCGAGTTCTGCCATGTGCCCAAACAGTGGTTCCACCCCACATAAGGGGTATCAGCGTACTCAGGACAAATTTCACAACAACTTTTGGGGTCCTACTTCTCCTCTTACCCTTGTGAAAATAAAAATTTGGGGCAAAAGATCATTTTTGTGAAAAAAATTTTTTTTTTATTTTCACGGCTCTATGTTATAAACTTCTGTGAAGCACTTTGGGGTTCAAAATACTCACCACAGATCTAGATAAGTTCCTTAGGGGGGGTCTAGTTTCCAAAATGGGGTAACTTATGGGGTTTCCACTGTTTAGGCACATCAGGGGCTCTCCAAAGCGACATGGTGCTCTCGATTCCAGCCAATTTGACATTCAAAATCTCAAATGATGCTCCTTCCCTTCCAAATCCTGCCGTGCGCCTAAAGATTGGTCTTCCTCCACACATTGGGTATCGGTGTACTCAGTAGAAATTGCGCAACAAATATTGTAGTTCATTTTCTCTTGATACCCTTGACAAAATAAAAAAAATTGTGTCTGAAGAAAAATTTTGGGGAAAAAAAGTTAAATGTTTATTTTTTCCTTCCACATTGCTTCAATTCTTGTGAAGTATCTAAAGGGTAAATAAACTTCTTGAATGTGGTTTTGAACACCTTGAGGGGTGCAGTTTTTAGAATGGTGTCACTTTTGGGTATTTTCTGCCATATTGACCCCTCAAAGTGACTTCAAATGTGAGGTGCTACCTAAAAGAAATGGGTTTGTAAATTTTATTGCAAAAATGAGAAATCGCTGGTCAACTTTTATCCCTTATAAATTCCTAACAAAAAAAAATTTTGGTTCCAAAATTGTGCTGTGTAGTAGTAGACATGTGGGAAATGTTATTTATTAACTAATTTTTGTAACAAATCTCTCTGATTTAAGGGCATACAAATTAAATTTTGAAAATTGCAAAATCTAAAAATTTTTTGCCATATTTCCGTTTTTTTCATAAATAAACACAAGTTATAACGAAGAAATTTTACTACTAACATGAACTACAATATGTCACGAGAAAACTCAGAATTGCCAACCTCCGTTGAAGCATTGCAGAGTTATAACCTCATAAAGGAACAGTGGTCAAGCTGTAAAAATTGGCCCATCATTAACATGCAAACAACCTTGGGAGTAAAGGGGTTAAATTGTTAAATTAAATTAAATAGCGGGATCCATTGAAGCGTTCCTGAGTTATAAGCACATAAAGTGACAGTGGTCCGATTTCAAAATTGAGGCCTGGTAATTAACCTACAAAATGGCTTGGTACTTAAGGGGTTAAGGGCATAAAAATTCAAAGTTTAAAAATTGAAAAATTTTTGCCAAATTCCATTTTTTTCATAAATAATCACAAGTTATATTGAAGAAATTTTACCACTAACATGAAGTACAATATGTCACACGAGAAAAGTGTCAGAATTGCCAACATCCGTTGAAGCGTTCCAGAGTTATAACCTCATAAAGGTACAGTGGTCAGAGTTGTAAAAATTGGGCCCGGTCATTAACATGCAAAAACCCCTTGGGAGTAAAGGGGTTAAATTGTTAAATTAAATTAAATTATGAATTTAAATTATTTTAAATTCTGCTTTAAATTATTTCATTTTGTTCAGTGTCAGTAAACTAACATGTGGTCTCAATATTTATATCTATGACCATAAAGGAAATAATTCTATTTTCTAAATGGAGTTCAGCTACCAATTTTATCACTTAAATCCCAGTCAAATCGCAAATTCTCTAAGAACACTTCACCAATTATTTCCTTTGATTCCCAATGCAGCTTACATTTCAAACTGTGACAGCTCAAAAATAGATAGGGCATATCCTTTATCTTTCATGAAAATGAAAGCTTTGAACTTCAAAACTACCATATGTACGTGACCGACAAGTTCATTTATATGGCGTAGAGGTCATGATATACTCAGATGAGCTGGAAAATAAGTTATTTGTGAAAGTTATGTTCAAGTTGTCATTTTAAGAACACAGATATTTGCCAGTTGTATTTTTGCTATGAATACAAGTAAATTCCACTTACCAAATACTTAGATTACTCATAGTGATGCCTAATGTCCTGCTCTTTACACAAAATATTAATGAAAATAACAGATTACATTTTTTTTATCAAAAAATTTCACTCCTCATTATTTCTTCTTCTGAGTTAGCACCCATTACAGTAGATATTCTTAAACTACATTCATGGTAACAGTCATTCACGATTTTCAACCTGTCTAAGCAAGCGGGCAAGCACCCGACAAATGAGCAAAACACTCATTCGTTGGGCACGATGATTTTTCAGCAGGCTTAAATATCATTGTTGGCAGTACATATCCTGTGGATACAGCATATGCCCAAAACATATTCTGTGAGCAGAGAAAGATTGTATTAAAGGTCGTCCTGTGTGTTTAGAATGTTCACCAACCAGTCTAAAAAAGCCATTAAAGGGAGCCTGTCACCAAGTTTTTGCCACCTAATCTGAGAGCCGAAAAATGTAAGGAGTCCCTGATTCCAGCAATGTGTCACTTACTGGGCTGCTCAGTGTGGTTTTCATAAAATCACTGATTGATCAGCAGGAGATTATCACTAGATGACTAGTAAACCTGCTGCTAGGTAGTCAAGCATATTCATGAGCTCTCTATTAGTGATGAGCCACCCCCGTAGTGTTCGAGTTCGGTTCGGTTCGCCGAACAGCCGTATGTTCGAGGAACTGTTCGTCGAACTGTTCGCCGAACACGTTAAAACCAATGGCAGGCAAACAAAAACACATAGAAACACATAGAAAACACATAGAAAACACTTCAAAGGTGTCCAAAAGCTGACAAACTGCTCAGAAGACACAACTAACACTACATAGTATAATAGCCGCTAATTCAATTGCCGGCTTTTGTGAAATTACAGACCCGACATGAAATGACACATGGTTTATATACAGTTAACCATGTCATTTCATGTAGTTTGCTATATGGTTTTCACTAACAATTACATGAGTGTATGTGTGCAAAATTTCACACATGTAGGGGTTAATTAAAGGTTCAAATTCGTTGAAAAAAAATGTGTGGGCTCCCGCCCTATTTTCTGAACCAGACAAACAAAGCCAGAGAATAGGGGCAGATAATTTTAGCCTAGGGAGGGTGCATTTATTTAGTGCCCCCCCTGGCTACTAACATCTGCCCCCAGCCACCCCAGAAAAGGCAAATCTATAATTAGATTCGCCCTTTCTGGCACTTTGCCCGTCTATTCCCATTGCCCTGTAGTGGTGGCGAATGGGTTAATAATGGGTTAAAGCCACCTTGCTATTGAAAGGTGACTTTAAGCCAGGTTAATAATTGAGAGCTGTCAATCAGACAACTATCAATTATTAATCCTATTATATGAAATAAAAATAAATCACACACACTTTAATTAAAAATCATTTTAATGAAATAAACACACAGTTTTTGACCATCTTTTATTTTACTGCCATTCCTGCGCGGTGCCTGGAAACCCGCTGTGTACCTTGGTTACCAGCTCCCCTGCAGCAGCGCGCTGGTATCCAATGTACACATGGGTTTCCTGGCACAGCCCCGCGCCTGGAAACCCGACGTGTACCTTGGTTACCAGCTGATCGCTGGTCTTCTGCCTGCCACATGCAGCGATGTGTGCTGGCCAGCGGGAGACCAGTGATCAAAAAAATTTCCATTACTGTGAAAAAATCCAGTTACGATTTTGGTGCACGAACAGTTATCGAACATAACCTCGAACAGCCGGATTTTTTCAAAATCGTTCGGGTTCGTCGAATGGCTCGAACACCGCCCAAAACAGCTTGAATTTGAAATTGGCAACAGTTTTCTTCGAACACCGCTCATCTCTACTCTCTATAACCCCACCGCCACCACTGAATGGCAGATTTCTGTGCACACTGTACATACACATACAGATGCCAATTAGTGGTGTGGGTGTGATTATACAGAGCTCAACATTCAGAGAACTGCTTGATCTGCAACAGATTAAACAATGATTTTAGCAAAATGAAAGCAAGCAGCCCAGTAAGTTACACATCACTGGAATCAGTCTCTTCCCCCACGTTATGCTGCTCTCAGATGGAAAAACAAAAACCTGGTGACAGATTCCCTTTAAATAACTGCAGCTTGGCAGTTTTTTTTAATAGCTTTAATAGTGTTGTGTAAGCCTGATCATACATAAAAACTTGTATAAATATTTATACATTTCAAATAGTATACTACAAAATTGAGAAAAAGGGAAGTTCTGTTCCAGCTCCTTAAAATATCAGACTTTATTAATCCATTTTAAAATATCAATATTGATTGCTCCACATCATGAGCGAACAAGGGGAAACGAGTGACGCGTTTTGATCTCAATGGCAATCTTTATCAAAATATTGTGATCGAAATGCTTCGCTCGTTTACCCTTGTTCACTCATGATGTGGAGCATTCAATATTGTTATTATCAAATGGACTGATAAAGTCTGACATTTCTAAGACGTCTCATCATGACGGAGTTCCGTGCACCTGCGGTGGTTGTCTGTGCGCTGGCTTTTTGCGTCTTTGTTTTATACTAAAAAATTACCAAGAATTTTTTAGATCAAGAAGACCTTGAGAAAGTTTATATAAATCTTTTGCTCATCCCCAAGTTGAGATCTGTTACCATCACTCTTTGACACTATATCCTTAAAGCTCATACACTGGACCACTATACAGCTTCAGTAGGACAAGTCTCATTGCCACACAGCACATTTACATTACTAATGTCAGTAAATGTGCAATGGTCCAAGTATAAATTCAGTCGGCACTCCAGAGAATGGTGGTGCTCGTGTCAAGGGATGGCATCCCACACTTAATCTTGCACTCACGTAAGCTTGTAGTGAATTGGAAGTTTATTCTGTATTCTTCAAAGCATCAAATGTGACGCATTTCGGCTTAACCAAAGCTTTTTTGCGAACAGAATATTACACAGTGATAGACACAAAGACATGTCTTTCTTTTTGATGCCATAATCAAGAATTAACATTTGCAAATTAAATTGTTAAAGTTCATTTTGACTAAAGTGATCAATTTAATCTCTACCATTTGAATATGTTAATGAATGGGGAGGTTACCATAAAATCACAGACAAACCTATTTAAGTTTGTAAATCAAAAAAGACCTGGAAGCATATGGCCATATATCAAACACTTTATTGAAAAATATATAAAGAATTCCATAAACAACTTTAAAAAATGGGATGTATATCCAATAATTTCCCATCGGTCGATATGTGTAAAAAGATCTCAATAATTCTCCAAACAATCTAGTCACTCGATGCTCTCTACATTTACACAACTATATATGAAGATTACAGCAATATCGTATGGCTAGTGCCATGGTGTTAATACAGAGCATAGAGTATAAAGAGCATAGAGTATAAAGATATAGTCAGGGGAATTTTATCTACGCATAAGTAATACAGTACTATAGTGCAGACATTTTGACATTATAAATCTTCAGGAGTATGTATCAGACCCCCTACAGTATGTATAGGCCAATGCCTTGTATTCAGACATAAGGGGTTAAAGGGCATATAGTGCCGCTGTCCTTCTACTATAAACCTCAAATAGGTGGCATAGTAAAATATGTATATTATCTACCAGATTGTTTTCATACATAGGGGGTTAAGTAGTTATAGTGCCAATGTCTTTGTATAGATTTGGTCCACTGAGTTGTATCTATACATAAGAAGTCAAGTTACTATAATGTCGATATTTTTATATTGCACATCTCTAATAGGTGCACAGCTATATAAGAGGCCATGAGAAGTCTCCCAACACACATAGTGTGCTTAGATAAACCGCTATAGTACTTAGAGTCATAGTTAAGCATACAATGCAATAATAAAAACACATACGACCTTAGGGAAAAACGGAGGTGCCCCGACGCGCGTTTCACGTTAGCTTCGTCCTGGGGAATATGTTCAAATATCGACATTATAGTAACTTGACTTCTTATGTATAGATACAACTCAGTGGACCAAATCTATACAAAGACATTGGCACTATAACTACTTAACCCCCTATGTATGAAAACAATCTGGTAGATAATATACATATTTTACTATGCCACCTATTTGAGGTTTATAGTAGAAGGACAGCGGCACTATATGCCCTTTAACCCCTTATGTCTGAATACAAGGCATTGGCCTATACATACTGTAGGGGGTCTGATACATACTCCTGAAGATTTATAATGTCAAAATGTCTGCACTATAGTACTGTATTACTTATGCGTAGATAAAATTCCCCTGACTATATCTTTATACTCTATGCTCTTTATACTCTATGCTCTGTATTAACACCATGGCACTAGCCATACGATATTGCTGTAATCTTCATATATAGTTGTGTAAATGTAGGGAGCATCGAGTGACTAGATTGTTTGGAGAATTATTGAGATCTTTTTACACATATCGACCGATGGGAAATTATTGGATATACATCCCATTTTTTAAAGTTGTTTATGGAATTCTTTATATATTTTTCAATAAAGTGTTTGATATATGGCCATATGCTTCCAGGTCTTTTTTGATTTATCTGATTAATGGGAAGCGCCATTTCCCTAGGCTCAAATCTTTAGGATATACTATTTAAGTTTGTGTCTATCACTGTGTCATATTCTTGGAAAAAGGCTTTGGTTAAGCCAAAACGCATCACAATTGATACTTTGAATAATAGAGTATTATCCAAGAAGTATCGTCTCTCCTTGCCGACATTGACATGCAAAGCATGCCGAGATGAGGAGACTTAAAGCCACAATGCTCCTCTGGGAAATATGCTAATTATGCAAATTGTCTTTTCAGAGAGGAAGAGAGCTAGAACTCTAGTGCCACCTATTGGAAGGTAGCAATCCACTAGAGTTCTAGCTCTCTTCCTCTCTGAAGAGACAATTTGCAATAATAGAGTATAAACTTTGAATTCACAACAAGCTCACGTTTTCCGGTCTTGGTGCAAGTTTAAATATACAGTAGGTACAATGCACCATACTCTGTTTTGTGAAATGTTATGATAACAAACTGGAAGCACTTCCTGAATGGGCTTTCAGCCACCATACCCCAGGGCAGACATACCTCTTACCACCTTCTGTCCATTTGAAGTGTCATCCCCATGAGTATTAACTACTCATCTTCCACGTCAGCAACACAGCATTTATCTGATGAAGGTCCATGCGGAGCAAAACGTTATTCACTAGCTGTTGATCCATGGACTGTAAATAAATTCACCTTGCTTTACAACATATCCTTCTGAGTGTCAAGTTTCATTTCTACTACAGGTACTGATTGGAACCCTACTCAGGCACTTCATCTATCCTCTCCGGGGTGCCGTTTATGATTTTTCTACTGAAGCCATTGTTGTATGTCAGGATGATCAAGTAGAAAAAGGATCCAAAAGTAGTTTATCCGTGCTGCTGGTAGGCATCGAAGATTCAAAAGGAAGTATAATACAGGATTTTTTATTTCTGGTCTTTTAGTCAACGTGATAAACAGTTTGTGTCCTGAGAAAGAAGTCTGGAATTACTTTGAAATACGTTGACTAAAAAACCTGAAATAAAAAGTCCTGTATTATCCTGCCATTTGGATCTTCATTTCCTACCAGCAGCCCGGATAAATCACATTCAGCTCCTTTTTTAACGTTTTTCCTGGTCGGAAGAGCCGTGGATCTGCAGCAGCTGTTTTCATGCGTATTCATGGTTGTGTTTCACACAACCTTATCAGGTTAGCATATCCTTCATTTCCATAATTGTTATTCTCAGATAAGACCCTATTTGCTTTTTTTTGGTCCTAGTTTCTACTACAGGATGATCAAGTAGGCACTGCCACTATGTGCAGTTTATCAGTAGCACATGTTTTATACAAAATCCTGTTACAACTGCCAGAATTTGAAGTAGATCCTATACTAGCAATATTCAATGCTACCAACCTGTCAACACCATTGTTCAACGATCACCCCTTCGCTTTGTTGATAAGTTTATCAGCAGCCCCAGCAACATTATCATTGGGACTAACATCACCTTACAGACATCAATGGACCTATGAAAATCAGTATTAGTCCCTAACAGGTGCTTGTTCATATGCATCTTTAATATTTAGCATTTTTGCTGAAACTAAAGTATTGGCTTGTGAGCCCGACTGGGGCAATAACCATGTCTGAAAAGTACTGCAGAACATCTTTTCACTAAATAAACAACAGAACCAACTGAATAAGATGATAAACTACAGAACATTGCTACAATGCTAAGAGAAGGTAAGCCATTTGGTTTTGCAGTAAATTAAATTTACTGCTGTTACTTCAAATGCCAAATCCAGAAGCCGATACAGAACCACAGAGTATTTAAAAGAGATCTGAAATGAGAAGCGAACAACGTAAAGTATATTTCAAATTATCTTTTAATTGTAAACTTCAAATGTGCCCTTTTAAACTGATGAGTTTTACCCTTTTGACTCTAAAAAATGAGAGAATACAAATAAATGAAAGGTTAATGGATCTATATTTTTCTAATTTAAATGAAAAAAACACAGAATAAATGGTGACCTTTACATTCTTATCCACTTTGTAGTTATGTTGGCTCAAACTGCATAATATGTGGTTTTATTTAGTTTGAAAAGCCATGTTCTGTATAATTAGTATCAGAAGGTCTACCCATCTAACATCAAGGCAGCTTGTGTTTTACTCTTTTGGATTGATGCCTATGTCTGAACTGTTCAATTTGTACTTGCGCGATTGCAATAATAGCTTTCGAAAGCTTTTTTTAACCTTCTCCATGGAAAAAAAAAATGGTCTTGTGAAAAGTGGTTGTTTAAAAAAGCCAGAAAATCTAAGTATGTACCTGGAATAACAGTTGAGGTAGCCAAACGATCATTGGGCCAACCATTGTTCCTAAGGATCGCCCTATTTACATTTATGCCCAGTTTGGCTAAACTTTTGGGCTCATAGCTCAGGTCAACAGCAATGTTTTTTTACTGGTTTTGTTGTAAAATTATAAAGTTCTTATTGGTAGGTTTGACTCTGTGAGAATAAATGATAGGTTGCAGAATGATTCCCCATACATTGAGAAAGTATGAATTATGCCTAATTAATTTTAAGACAAAGTTATACATCTTCCAATAGAAAGTTTACCATTTTAGGCCTCAATAAGACGTCAGTAATTTTGATTCAGTATTTCTTCAGTATTTGTATTGCAAAACTAGAAGTGTCTTCAAAACACAGGACAGGTGTTAATTAGAGTTGAGCGAATTTATTTTGATTTGGTTCTGAATATGATTGAAAATACTGTTTTTGCAATATTCGTCAAACACAGCTGAACATCATTAGAGTCAATGGGAGTAGAAGTTACCGAATATGTTCGGAACCGATCATAAGACATACATTCAGCACGAAGAGTGTTTGAATATGGCACGAATATGGCAAATTCAAATTCGGGGCCAAAATCCGAACAAATTCGCTCATCTGTAGTGTTAATCAATATATATCGATACATAACTAGATTTATACTTTTTCTCTGTAAGTTCCACTCCTAACATTGGCACACAGATGCAACAATTCTAAAGTGTGAATGAGGAACATTTGGGAACATAATACAGAGTAATAATTACTATTCAATTATGCGGGAAAAGAATAGAGTGAGAAAAATATTGGTGTGCCTTTTTTAAATAAAAAAAAACATCATGTTCTGCTATTTTAATGTCTTAACACTCCAGCCTATTTAGGCATTACAATTCCAATTTTTTTTTCACTGCCCCGCATAGAATGCCCTAACTTTATAAGTCAGCAAAGTTGCATATAGGCTTTTTTGCCAGTTGAGCATTTTTCAGTATTATTATTTTAGGGTATCCATAACTTTTTTTACTTTTATCAACTCTTTTTTTTGGGGGGGGAATATCAATTTTAAAAAAGATACTATTTCGCTGCTGTGTATTTATGTTTATAATTAATTTCCTTCGAGATATATATACCGTATATACTCATGTATAAGCTGACCCGTGTATAAGCCGACCCCCCTAAATTTGCCACAAAAAACTGGGAAAACTTATTGACTCGCGTATAAGCCTAGGGTGAAAAATGATTATGCCCCCATATAATGCTCCACAGATTATGCCCCCATATGCTGAACAGATTATGCCCCTATATGCTCCAGATTATGCCCCCATATGCTCCAGATTATGCCCAATATGCTTCAGAGATTATGCCCCCATATGTTCCAGATTATGCCGCAAAAAAAATAAAAAAAATGACATACTCACCTCTCGTCGCTGGGGGCCAGGTGCCGGGGTCCTGAGCAGGCGGGGACACCGGCGCGCTATGGGGGACAGGTGCCGGCGTCACCGCTCACTCAGAACCCCAGCACCTGTGATATTTACCGTTCCTCTCTGCACCGCAGCGCTGCGTCCTCTTCCTGGTCCTCGGCAGTGAATGATCTGGCAGGGGGCGCGGCGCTCACTAATGACATCATCGCGCCCTCTGCTGATCATTCACCGCCAGAGGAGTCAGACGAGGACACAACACAGCGGTGGAGAGAAGACAGGTAAATATCGCTGTACTCACCTCTCCGCTGCGCATCCCTGCAGCCTCTCCTCTTCTCCCGGCGCTCTCAGCCGCGCTTCCTTCCTACAGCGGTCACATGGTACCGCTCATTAAAGTCATGAATATGTGCATATTCATGACTTTAATGAGCGGTGCCATGTGACCGCTGCAGGAAGGAGCCGGAGATCGTGGGAGAAGCAGGGGGGCTGCAGAGACCGTGGCGGCGGAGAGGTGAGTATAATCCGACACCCCCGCTCCCCCCCCCGCCGACCCCATATATGACCCGCGTATAAGCCGAGAGGGGGACTTTCAGCCCTAAAAAATGGGCTGAAAATCTCGGCTTATACATGGGTATATACGGTAGTTTTTTTATGTAATTGCACCAAAAATAATACATTTCATTGAAACAAAGTGTTCCAAAAGACAAATAATTTTTTATTTTCTACTGAAACTATATATGATTCTTTTTTTGGGGCGAGGGGTGGGTTGGGTCCAAATCACATTTTGGAATAAACCTGTTTTAAGCTTCATATTAAGTTGTTTACTAGTCTAAGGCTATGTTAACATCTTCGTTTCTTTGCTGTGTTTTTTTTGTGCAAATTTGAATCTGCTTTTTACAGTATCAGCAAAATCTACTAGATTTAAAAAAACTCATGTTTTTTTTTCCTGAGTTTGTAAACTGCAGCAGTTTTTAATTTAAATTTGCAGCATGTCACTTCTTTCAGCGTTTTTACAGCATTTTTTTTCATGGGAAACAATGAGAAAGTGAAAAAAAGTTGAAAACTGCAATCACAACTTTCACTGGTGTTTTTGAAGCATCTTTTATACGAATGAAACTAACTTTATAAACTATATATGATAGACAAAGCCCACATGTAAGTCACACCCAAAAAAATGCTGCACAAATGCAGAGAATATGTTGTGAAAAATGCAATGAAAACACTGAAAAACAAGTGTCTTGAACACAACATAAAGTCATGAACAGAAAAGTCCCACTTTCAAAGCCATAACAAAAGAAAACAACAAACAAAAACTACCAAAAACTTTAAAACAATGCATTGTAAACACAGTAAAGTAATAAACATTATCCAACTGCAGCCTAACATGCAGCCCTCACAGTGTTTGCTGGGTTTTATGACAGTAAGTGTCTTACATTCAGGATATAGGTTTCTTTGAGAGAAGAATTAGTGGAGCTTTTTCTTACACCTGTGACTTACTGTTTACCCTTTATTAAGCAATCAATAAACATTGGTTTTGTCAATTCTCCAGCAAACAAAACTTATCAAGCAACAGCAGATTAAACAGGAGATTCATGTAGCAACAGCAATAATTTGCTAATGAGTTATTGATTTTTTAATTACAACTCTGCATGTGTCATATTTCCAATCTTTGACAATATATCATTAATCTAGTGAAAAAAGAAGAGATAAATCTAGGGCTACTTGCAATTGTCATGGACCTTTATAGAATCATATAGAAAAGACGATAAAGCAAACAAAATAGTCTATTTTTGTGATTACAAAGCAACCTATACATGAAAGTATGATTCTAGTGAGAACTTATATTTTAGAAAAAGAAGAGAAAGATGGAGGGCACCATCTAAGGTAAATATATATAATATTAAGAACTATGGGATCAACCAAAGCATGTAGTGGACTGGCACATTTGTGAGGAGAAAAAGAACATGCTATGAATGGTGATCACCAAATAGATTAACAATATTTTATTTGAGTATACAAAAAAGCCAAAGATAAAAACATTTAAAACATAACGTCCCCACCATAGGTGGGTTCCGCCCTGCGGATCAAAGGCAGTGTTGGAAATAGAAATATAAATCAATAAAGGAATACACAATGTGATTTTATATATACTGGTCAATATTGAGAGTGCGCTTTTTATAGGATTTTGACACCTGGTAAGGAGCACTATAAGAGGTATATGCTGCCACCTTATATTAGGGTGTTGAACACAGTGCACAACAAGAAACCAAGACAATAAATATATAATACATAATAGTTATCTGCACTGTGACCTAAATATCAAATGCCCTCTAATAGAATTTATCACCATGGTAAAAGAACCTGCATTAAATGTACATGGAGAGAGCAAAAAATAAGATACTAATAATAAGCAATCATAAATCTTAATAGACTGATTTTAAGGACAAAATTGATTGTCTCGTCAACAGGGCACTACAGGATAACATGACGAAAAAGGAAGCAGATTTTCTGATTACTCCGTCTCCAGTAATTCCAACTTTCTACAATGCATATATGTGGACCATTTTCTCCAACCATTGGTTACAACTTTGTGTTCCTTCACCAGGGACTCAACACATCTTATGGAACTTTTGGAGGATTTACAGCTACCGAAGAATACTTACCTTGTTAGGTTGGACGTGGGATCGCTATAGACAAGCATATTGCACAATTTAGTTATGCAGCCTGTGAAGTATTTTCTTGACAGGAATGCCAGTAGAAATGTGGATCATGATAACTTTTTGTTAGAACGTCTACATTTCATTTTAGACAAAAATTATTTTGTATTTGATAGAAAATACTAAAGGCAAACATCTGGAACAGCAATGGGTGCCTGCTGAGCACCCTCTTACGCCAACCTATTTCTTGGGTGGTGGGAGGAATTGACTGTTTACAAACATGAAGTTTTTTGGTCCAAAGTCCTCATATGGCAGCACTATATTGATGACATTATTTTGCTTTGGCCTGGTTCCTCTAATGATTGTATGGAATCATCAATGACCTTAACTCTAATGTGTTTAACATCAAGCTCACATCTGTCATTTCAGAGATCTTAATTAACTTTTTGGACATTAAACTGTCAATTGAAAATTATCGGATTGTCTGCAGCCTCTTCTGTAAAGGACAGCTACAAACAGCCTCTTGCATTATACAAGTTTTCATCCTCAGAATTTGAAAAATGGGATTCCAAAAGGCCAATTTCTCAGATTGAGAAGAAACTGCAGTTCCAACAGGGATTTCATTAAACAAGCAAGAGCTCTTTCCACTCGGTTTAAACACAGGAGTTATCCAGAAAGAGTGATCTCAAAGGAATACCAACATGCCCTTAGTAAGGACAGACTCAGTTTGTTCACTAAAAAGTTACGTGAAACTCCTCAATCCTTACCTCTGATTGTTACCTTCAATAACCAATGGTCTGAGATCCGAGGAATATTAATGAGAAACTGGGACATCCTCTTGAGTGACACAAAAATTACCTCCTTTATCTCCACTTCCCCCAGTCTTGTGGCTAGAAGGGCCAAAAATCTGAGGGATGACCTTTGTCACAGCCATTACCAACGTTCTACCATTGAATTGAATCGTGGCACTAGGACATTTGGATCTTACCCATGTGGAAACTGTAACATTTGTCAGTTTATGATAACACAGGGCGGTTACTCCATCTCCACTTTGTCCTTTCAGATCCATCCTAAGGAGTTCTTCAATTGCAAGTCTCGGAATCTCGTGTATGCAATATTTTGTGATTGCCTCAAGATTTATGTGGGACAGACGACGTCGCAAGTAAGAAGATGGATGCAGCAACACTCATAATATTTCTAAGGCTCACAAAGATCGTGAAAAGAACAAAATGCTATCTTCAGTGGCCTCATCCATTATTCCTTCAAAAATTCTTCCATGCACTGCTATTTTGAGATCTAGCCACAGATTTGTAATGATGTTCAGATCAGGGGACTGTAAGGGCCATTGTAAAACCTTCAGCTTGCGCTTATTTGAGGTGGTCTATTGTGTATTTTGACATGTATTTAGGATCATTATCCATTTATAGGAGCTGTCCTCTCTTTAGTTTCGGATTTTTTACAGATGGTATTATGTTTGCATGAAGAATTTGTTGAAATTTCATTGAATCCATTTTTCCCACTACCTGTGCCAGTGGCTGCAACACAACCCCAGAGCATGATTGATTCACCCCATACTTAATGGTTGGCGAGTTGTTTTTTTCCTGAAATTCTGTGCCCTTTTTTTCTCTACACATACCTTTGACCATTGTGGCCAAAGAGTTCTATTTCAACCTCATTGGTAAACAGGACTTGTTTCCAAAATGCATCAGGCTTGTTTAGATGTTCTTTTGCATACTTTTGATGTTGAATTTTATGGTGAGAACACAGGAGAGGTTTTCTTCTGATGACTCTTCAATGAAGACCATATTTGTGCATGTGTCTCTGAACAGTAGAGCAATGTACCACAACTTCAGAGTCTGTTAAATCTTTCTGAAGGGCTCTTGCTGTCAAGCATGGGTTTTGATTTGCCTCTCCAGCAATCCTACGAGCAGCTCTCACTGAAGTTTTGCATGGTCTTCCAGACGTTATCTTGACCCCCACAGTACCTGTTAGCCGCTATTTCTTAATTACATTTCGAATTGAGGAAAAGGCAACTTGAAAATGCTTTGCTATCTTCTTGCAGTATTCTCCTGGTTTGTGGTCCTTCACCATTTTCCTTTTCAGAGTGCTAGACAGCTAATTAAAAGATGTTTTGGCACAAAGTTATGAGAGGTTGGGCTTTTATAACTTTGAGTAATTTGCATCAACTGGCCTTTCCTAACAATGACAGTGAACAAGCCATAACTATAATAGGCTTTTTAAAGTCTGAGTACACTAATCTCCAAGGGTGCCCAAATTTTTGCATCAGCTCATTTTACTTTTTGCAATTTTTAAAATGTAAAAAATTATTTATTTTTCCCTAACATACAAAGGAATTGTGTCATCTTTATTTTTAGGCATTTTAGAGATGATTTAACCTTCAACTTGCTTAACTGTTCACAATAACAGTAATTTTGACCGGAGGGGGCAAAAACTTTTTCATATATCACAGTAAAGAACCATGGTGTATGTCAGGGATCATTTTAGACAGCTCTTTGAGTAGAATATCTTAATATGTTTTCCAGGTGGATGGACCTTAAACTATAAAATAAGTACAGATGTAGAACATAATCCCGTACCTTATCACATGAATGAGCAATCAAGCTATAATGTGTCCATTCATTACTGTATGGACAACTTGAAATCATCTACACAAACAGATCTCAAACCATCCAACATTTACAATAGATTAAAAAAGGCTTACAGTATCAACAGCTGCATTTAAAACGAATGGACCAAATGAGTAAATTGTCTACAGTCACATATGCTTCCATGAATCTGAAGAGATGAACCAGTAACTATCACAAAAGATACAAATGAAACATAATGAAAAAGCCTACTTCTTTACGGACCATTGTAAGGCTCAATCTCAACCTACAAACTGAATTGTGAGAATTTCAAGTTCTGCTCTATAGGGTAGGTATAATTGTTCATGTTAGAATACGCTGTAGAAGTGTATTGATTCAAGGACTAAAGCTTTCTTTGAGAAAAGGGAGAGAAAACAACTGTAGTGTGAATAAAAGGCAGTTGCTAAGAATTACATTGAAAAGTGCTTCTTCTCATAATTGCTGAGCTGCTCTTCATGTGGAAAAAATATATTTTCCAAGAAAGAACAGAAAAGTTCCTTCTTTCCTTTCCCTGATAACTTTTGTGAAAATGCTTACTACCTGATGACTGTCAATAGTAGACAAATTTGATGAGTAAAAAATAGAATTATTCTTAGGGCTTTTGGAAATATTTGCTTTATTAATGGATGAAAGTATAGTATACAGAAAAGATAATAAAATATTGGATCATAGCACATTTTTATTATAGCACAAATAAAATATCAGATACTATATTATTTAGATATGTAAAAAGAGAGATCTGTTAAATGACTGCAAGCACAATTTGTCTTCTTTATTGGCATATAAATTTCTCAAAGCTTCTATGCTTTTAATGTGAATAAGGAATTCTAATGTGGAAATAAAATACATTTCACGTCTCGAGCCGAGATCATATTAACACTGTACCATTTTTACAATTTGTCTCAAGCATAATCCACGTGGACATGTCCTTTATACTGCCAAATTTTAAAGTGACATTTCTATCTTTGACATAAATATTTGATACCTATCCTGAGAATATAATGGAATAAGTCCGATTGTACATCACTTTGATCATTTTGCAGTTTAAAGCCATGTAATTTAGTTTATTTGCCAGTTGAGCCAACGCGTTATGGAGGATACCTTGGGAGTCCATGTTTAGTATATCTTTAATATCTTTAGGATCTTTAAGATCTTCATTATCGATAGGATTATTATCCAAAGACCCGTCCTCTAACAACTTGAATTATTGGAGATGACATTTTTTGGCATTTGTCATAATTCGAAAAGACCTGAATGGAGAAAGCAGCGTGGTCATTATCCTGTGATCTCAGAATCTCTAACTATGCAATCACCATGAAACATCAGTAGTATAAGGAAACATTTAGTTTTTCCTGAGAAATTAGAAGGAGATTTTCATAAAACTATATTAGTAGAAAGCACGTGATTACAATTTTCATATAAAGGATTATTATAATCTAACTTTACAAGAAGCTTTGGTAGATGAAGCTTTGTTAAGGATGACCTAGTGCATTTGTTTAATCTATAGCTCATTTTATGAGATTTAGCTCTTCAGGAAATCAGATAGTCCATATGTTAGGGGTCGAGTTCTCGCTTCTGCACAAGGGGAATCTCGAGCCATCCCGGCTGCGGTCTCCCATCCGTCTCCGGCCGCAGTGGACTCTGCTCAGTTTAGACGTCGTTCCCAGCATCTCACACAATCTAACAGTGTGCAGAGAATTACTGCTGCCTCTCCAGGCTCTGCTATTGTGGCCAGTACTGGTTAGCGGCGAGCAGACGTCTTTAGGACAAAGTCCTTGTTTTCCCCTTCTGAGCATGCCCAGGGTGAGATCTCTCATTGGAGATCAGGGGTCACATGCTCAGGTACTGCAGCAGCTCCTATTGGTCCTCCAGGAAGGTCCTGTGACTACTGGTGTTCTGGAACAGTTTCATTGGTCCTTGTTTCTGGCAGGTCCTGTAGCTGTTACTATAAAAGGGTGGCATGGCTGGGCCGCCATGCGCTAGTATCAATTGCATTATGTGCTTTGCGCCAGCGTGATCATGCACACATGTGTTAGGGCTCGGCTGAAATAAGCCCCTAGAATACCGGCTTCTCCGGTGAGGAGATTGCTTGATTGCTGTCTGCATGATCACGGACTGCTATCCGCACAGCAGTTATCTGTGTATCCCTGTGGTGTTAACAGGACACAGTCTTTTTCCCAGCGGCTCTGTGATGCAACAGGGTTCGCTTTATAACGCTGGTTCAGCGCCCTAGCGTTTTACTTTGCGGCTCACTGAAGCTAAGTGAGTTCGCACCTATCGCCATATAGCGCTGTGGCATTCCCGTTAGCGGCTCTGGGGATTAACAGAGTTCGCACTTACTGCCACAGCGCGCTACGGCGTTTATTTTAGCGACTCTGAGTTCGCTACTTTCGCCATCTTACTAGCAGCGGGCTTCGTCTGCACGGTGGACCCTGGGCTGCGAACGCACCTCTCTACTATATCTATTAGGTGCATTCCACAGACCCTAACACCATAGCATTTCCAATCATTAGTAATGTTGTTTGTTTTGTTCTTATGATAGTTCTAAATATGTTCTCTTTTGTGAATTAAAGGCTGCATTTTCGAGAAGACCCATCCTGAGAGAGGAAAGAGAGTTGTGAGTTCAAAAGAAGCCCGAAATTATCTGATGTCTGGAATCCAGTGAAGAGTTAATAAGTCCAGTAGTATGGATTAGTACGGACACAGGAACATTGTCGGTCTTCAAGAATCACAAAAGGTAGGAATTGTGGGAAAGCAAGGTCCATTTTGTCTTCTCTGTCTCCATTTTATCCGGTAAATATATCAGGCAGAACTTTTACACAGAAACCTTTACCCTTACACATTCCAAGTCCCTGACATTCTGGATCGAACCAGACACTTAGACACAACTATCTCTGAGTCCCACAAAAATAGTTTTTTGCTTGTTGGCATGAAGTCCTTTCTAACAGGGGTGTATATAAACCCCACCAGCATTTAATTAAACAGAATCTTATGCTAGACTCTATGTGTGTAAGTACTCTATTGATTCTCAGAGCTCGTTCATCACAACACCTTTAATCCGGCCTTGCACATCAACTCTGGTGGGGCCGTTGCGCCCACAGTGAGAATACATTCAATTAGTAATGGCTATTAACTTTAATTAATTGACTCAATATCTTTTCTCCTGCTCATCATTATAAATGTGGCAAATTAAAGATCTCAGTGATCTAGCATTGATATGGCATTTTTTCTAGCTCTTTAACTTTATGTTTTTGTATAGGATGGTAAAAAATCAATGGTATAAATTCTTACAAAATAAAAAATGCTACCAAAAACACTTGTAAAAAGAGCCATCATTGTCTACTAGCGGAATTATCAGTTGAATGACTGTACAGCTCATAGATAAATGAGTGCTACATCACCAATCTTTTCTATTTTCTCATAATATTGACCTTAGTAGCTAGATATATTTGCCAACTTGGGTTCATAAAACTTACCGCTTGATTTACAAATTTTTTAGCCTTTTTTGTCAGTGCAATAACAAAAATCTCTGGAAAAGAAATGACGAACATTGAACCATTGTAGCTTTATGTTGCAATAATATCATTCATGCATCTTTCTTCCCAATATTCTTTTTTGTGGCCAGAAAATAAATTATACAATATTTGATAAATAGTTCCTCATACAATGTTAAATTGATCTGGGAATATATCTTAAGATACCTGTATATATCCTAAACATAGATATATATTTAGGATCTTCCTCCATATTGCATTGACTCAACTGGCAAATAAACTAAATGAAATTGCTTTAAAGTGTAAAATGATCAAAGTTATGTCCAATGGGACTTATTCCATAATATTCTCAGGATCAGTAATGGATATTATTGAATTTACAGTGCTTCTTTCTCCATCTCCTCTTCATCTATATTATTGCTTTGGTCTCTTTTGAGCTGTAACTATTTCTTCATATTTTATTTTGTATTAGTTTTGAGCTATAATATACCAATGCTTATGCAATATGTGCTCTAGAGGTCGTTGACCCTTGGGACTTGGAACCATTTTTGAACACAGGTAATAATGAACTGAAAAATGTGAGGACTGAGGAAAGAGGTGCTGCAGCAGAAAAAAATCAGCTTAAATCTCACATCTTCAAAACAAAGGAAACAGTGCCGCTAGGTTTATGATAGCTGTTGCTGCCAAATAGCATATCATCAATCATAACCTTATTTATCTTTTACCATTGAAGAGTAACTATGAAATTCATTAGTTCAGGTATTTACATGCACTGTAATAGCATTTAAAGTAGGCATACAAAGGAATATGGCTTTTTTTTCTATCACATACTGTTTAACTCTAAGGGAAAAGCTTCTGTTTGACCCATTATGGGATCGGAGGAACACAGACATGCAATATGGTCCCATAGACAATCAGCTCCATATTATGGATACATACAGAATCATATGAGTGTGACCATGAGGATGGATATAAAGATTTGAAAGATAGATTTAAAATGCTTATAAATTTATAATTTTAATGTTTGGTGTAAAGAGTGTTATAACAAAGACAAAGTACAAAGTATACTGCACTCTTGGCTTAATAAACTATTTATGTCTTTACCATGGACATACAGTAGATCGAATATTTAAGAGCTTTAGTCATTATGGTAAATTGTATTGTTCCACACTGTAGATCAGCAGAATGGCTTATTTCTAGCTTGTCCTTTTCCCAGACTGCACTACATTCACAGATGGAGTCCTGATAGTTTATAGGACTCTGGTGTATTTCTTATGGTTCATTACTTCCTTAAATCTCGTACATTTAAATTTACATATCAGGCTTTCTGACAGCACAGATAGCCAAGGGAATACTGTAATCATAAAGGAGTGTCACATTATGATTTTACAATGAAATATTTAGCATTTACCCTGATGGGAATACAAAATCACATTAGATCAGCATGACACTGAATTAGTTTTAATTTGAAAAATAAACATCCATTAGAAAAATGTAAAGTGATTAAGTTGTTTCAATGCTACTTTTACAATTTTTTTGTAGTTTAATATTTGTAAAACTCGCTTTCCTTGCTGATTTCATGTTCCGTAACTTGAATCTGCATATCATTATTGTGTACTGGAAATCACTTGCATCTTTGACTGGGTTCACATATGCATTTTTCTAAAATTATTTTTGTCTGCTTCTTCATTGGAATCAGACAACTAAATTAATGATAGTACTGAATCACTTACCATAATGAGGTCCATCGACAATTTTAGAGACTTTAAAGGGGTTTTCTGGAGCAAACATATATTTCTGTACTTGCACTTGCCTTGATCTTGCTTCAGATTGCTAAATTCTGACAGTGTCAAACAAGCACTGTCAGGATATCGCTTTTTTCCCAGCTCAAGCAGTCATCATCTAACTACACAAATATAATTTGCTTATTGAAAGTTATGTTCTGATTAGCATATTCTCCACCTTCGCTCAATGTTCTTTTGAGAGAAGTGGATAAGAAGCTAGTTGTTGCATTAACTCAAGAATACAACTGTCATGACATCTGCTCAAGCTGATAACAAAGCAGAAACCTGATAGTACGCATGTGAAAGATGACACCAGAGAGATCATGCAGAATCTTACCACTGCCACCACTTGTGAAGGATGATACCAGAGAGATCACGCAGAATCCCTACTATGCCAAAACATGACGAACCCCACACCTCACTTGACGTCACTATTACATCAGAGAGATCACGTGGTATGGTCTGCTGACTTGCATTGTGACATTCCGCACTCCCTGGGGACACGTAATGTCAGCTTGGCGCAGTTTTACACACCCCCCCTGTCCACACGGGCAAAGGCACGGCGAGTGAAAGGATGTGGCCCAAGCAGTCACTAAGGTGGTACCACACAGGCTCATTTTATTAGCACCAGTGAAACAGTGCCTGGTCAGCCCAGTAGGACTGCCGCCAGTTACTCGTTGAATATAAGCCTGATCTGTTAACGGGATTATATCGTGCCAGAAATCAGCCCCGATAGCATGGAAAGTTAAACTGAGAAATCGATGTGTGGATTCATGGATCGAGGTAAAAGAGCAGCCCAAGGATAAATTAGATATTTAATTCCTTTAGGGCACACTAGACAAAAGACTATATACATGATGGTTGCACATATACAATGGTCAGATATGCAAATACAGAATACAGATAGTAGTAGAACAAAAGATATAAGCAGAATATATGCCAATTACTGGGTGATGTAACCTCATGGGTGCGCTCGGCCATAAGGAGGAAAGGGTTGCCAGCTGGCACCTAGTTCCTTCACAGCACACTACTTGACAAGTGCCCCACTGTTGAAGTGGACCACATGCATAACACAGAGGAACCACATGGTCTTACACTAGCATTTATCCCCTTTGGGTCACTCCCCTCCTGTCATCTGGTCTGAACCTTAATCCCCTCCCCTTGCCTCTGCAGCTAAAAACTTCAAAACCTATGTGTTAGGGTTCGAGTTCCCACTGCTGCACAAAGGGAGTCTCGAACCAGTCGCGCTGCGGTCCCCCATCCATCTCTGGCCACAGTGGAGCCTGCTCAGCAAAGACGTCGGTCCCAGCATCTCTTCCGGTCTAATACTGTGCAGAGACTTGCTGCTGCCTCTCCAGGTTCTGCTATTGTAGCCAGTACTGGTCAGCGACGAGCAGACGTCTTTAGGACTAAGTCCTTTGTTGCTTCATCTGGGCATGCCCAGGGCAAGATCTCCCATTGGAGATCAGGGGTCACATGCTCAGATACAGCTGCCACTCCTATTGGTCCTTCAGGAAGGTCCTGTGGCTGTTGATGTTCTGAAGCAGCTTCTTTTTATCGTGGCTGCTATAAAAGGCTGTCCTTACCGCACGGCCGTGCGCTAGTATCAACCGTTATATGCTTTGCGCCAGTATGGTCATGCATGTGTGTGGTTAGGGCTCGGCTGAAATACACCATTACAATACCGACCTAATCGGTGAGGAGCTTGGTATGCTAGCTGGTCAGGGTCGGTGTCTTAGATGCTTTAGATTACCGGCATAACCGGTGAGGAGTTTGATTGCCGTATTCAGGGCCTGGCATTCAGACGCCATAGATTGTGGGTGACTCCCGCGAGGACATTAGCGCATGATCACTTTCTCTGTTTGCTTAGCAGTCAACTGTGCACCTGGGTGCCTAACAGGACACCGAAGTTTGTCTCAGCGGCTCTGTGACGCAACAGAGTTCGCTTTCAATGCTAGACAGCACCCTAGCGTGTTTACTTTGTGGTGGTTAACTGAGTTCGCACATATTGCCACAGCGCGTTACGGTGTTTATTTTGGTGACTCTGCAGGATAACAGAGTTCGCTTCTTGTGCCATCTTACTAGCAGCAGGCTCCGCCTGCACGGTGGACCCCGGGCTGCGAACGCACCTCACAACATCTTATATTTGGTGTGTTCCGCAGACGCTAACACTATGAAAGATCATAGTTCCTTTCTGAACGGTCCTATCTCAGCAGTTCTGGCACAATTGGATCCAGACAGGCCCCTGCTAAGCGTAGGGACCAAACAAGCCTTCGTTACCTGGCTTCTACTAGATTTTCTATGTTTCTCCATACCCCTAGTTGATAGAATGGGTTGAGACCCAGGCGGGTGTTCTCCATGTTCTGGGGATCTTAGAAATATACAGTACAGACCAAAAGTTTGGACACACCTTATTCAAAGATTTTTCTGTATTTTCATGACTATGAAAATTGTAGAATCACACTGAAGGCATCAAAACTATGAATGAACACATGTGGAATTATACATTACACTTTACAACAAAGTGTGAAACAACTGAAAATATGTCTTATATTCTAGGTTCTTCAAAGTAGCCACCTTTTGCTTTGATTACTGCTTTAAACGCAGAAAAGGTGAACGGCTGGACTCTACATGCCTTGTTCCTACCGTGAAGCATGGAGGAGGTGGTGTGATGGTGTGGGGGTGCTTTGCTGGTGACACTGTTGGGGATTTATTCAAAATTTAAGCGGTGAGCGGTCCAGCTCACCCCAAACCATCTCGATTGGGTTCAGGTCTGGTGACTGTTGAGGCCAGGTCATCTGGCGTAGCACCCCAACACTCTCCTTCTTGGTCAAATAGCCCTTACACAGTCTGGAGGTGTGTTTGGGGTCATTGTCCTGTTGAAAAATAAATGATGGTCCAACTAAACGCAAACCGGATGGAATAGCATGCTGCTGCAAGATGCTGTAGTAGCCATTCTGGTTCACTATGCCTTCAATTTTGAATAAATCCCCAACATTGTCACTAGCAAAGCACCCCCACACCATCACACCACCTCCTCCATGCTTCACGGTGGGAACCAGTTATGTAGAATCCATTAGTTCACCTTTTCTGTGTGCAAAGCAGTAATCAAAGCAAAAGGTGGCTACTTTGAAGAACCTAGAATATAAGACATATTATAGGTTGTTTCACACTTTTTTGTAAAGTGTAATGTATAATTCCACATGTGTTAATTCATAGTTTTGATGCCTTCAGTGTGATTCTACAATTTTCATAGCCATGAAACTACAGAAAAATCATTGAATGTGAAGGTGTGTCCAAACTTTTGGTCTGTACTGTACATGATGTATGGCTAGGACATTTATTATCT